>NC_051174.1:122199533-122563118 GCF_013339725.1 Rhipicephalus microplus | reverse complement strand
CTCCATCCGTCCGTCCGTCCGTCCGTCCGTCCATCCATCCATCCATCCATCCATCCATCCAACCAACCAACCAACCCTGGAGATACTGCTACAGTGTACTAGAAGCTAGTACACTGTAATACTGCATAAGCATATTGTCACATGGTCATGACGGGGTTGAAGGCAGGAGACGGACTGGTCAGACCAAACTGTTTATTTGGGATATCCTGTGCCCGCTAAACGGAAAGTCGGGTTACGGTAGCCCGCTTGCACTGATAGTGGTGCATGCAGCGTCACCCTTCGATCAACTGAGAAGCAGCGAAGCGCGTCGGCATTTATCAACTTGTCATAGAATGTTCTAGCGTTATCGCTAGCGGCGACGTAGTTCCAGAATAATCTGTGCAGTTCGCGGAGTTGGCGTGATTGTATCGAAATTATCTACCACAGTCGCGAAGTTTCTCGAAAACTGCAGGCGCGGTTTGCGCTGAGAATTGTGTTGTGTATCGGGGCAATAACAAATCGTGAAAAAAGATTGATTGATTGATATGTGGTGTTTATAACGTCCCAAAACCACCATATGATTATGAGAGATGCCGTAGTGGAGGGCTCCAGAAATTTTGACCACCTGGGGTTCTTTAACGCGCACCCAAATCTGAGCACACGGGACTACATCATTTCCGCCTCCATCGGAAATGAAAATCTTGAAAAAAGGAATGTGGCATCGCCCCCTTCTGAAAAAGGCATCGTCCCTATGCTTTAACGGAAGATGAAGGTGCAAAAATAATGCAAGAAAGTACTAGGAATAAATTACGATGCAGATATAATACAAAAAAACACTGTTTCAGTTCGTTAACGCGCTTGAAACGGCTTGAGGTGCACGACGAGGATAACTACAGGTTGCGATTGGCGTTGATGAGAGTTCTTGATGCTGTCGGAGACAACGTCGTAATCGAATGGGCCCAGACGTCGAACCACCCTGTCCGGTCCGAAGTACCGTCGCAGAAGCTTTTCTTTGAGTCCACGTCGGCGTATCGGCATCCACACCCAAACACGTTCACCGGGCTGATATTCCACGAAGCGCCGTCGAAGATAGTAACGGCGGCTGTCGGTCGTCTGTTGGTTCTTGATACGGAGGCGCGCGAGTTGTCGGGCTTCTTCGGCGCGTAGAAGGTACTGTCTCACATCGACGTTTTCTTCGTCGGTGACGTTGGGTAACATGGCATCGAGCGTCGTTGCCGGGCTCTTTTCGTAGACCGATTTGTATGGAGATATCTGCGTCGTGAAATATCAACCGTCATGCAGACACTGCGGAATCAGCGCGTCGATGAAGTATATATAAACATCCTGGAAGAAATCTACTGGGGATCAACTGCTATCATAGTGCTTCATAAAGAGAGCAACAGAATACCAATCAAGAAGGGTCTAAGGCAGGGGGACACAATCTCCCCAATGCTATTTACCGCGTGCTTACAGGAGGTTTTCAGAAGCCTAGAATGGGAACAGTTAGGGATAAGAGTTAATGGAGAGTACCTTAGTAACCTGCGCTTCGCCGATGACATTGCATTGCTGAGTAACTCAGGGGACGAATTGCAACTCATGATTACGGAGTTAGACAAGGAGAGCAGAAAGGTAGGTCTTAAAATGAATCTGCAGAAAACGAAAGTAATGTACAACAACCTCGAAAAAGAGCAGCGCTTCGAGATAGATAATAGTGCTCTTCAAGTTGTAAGAGACTATGTCTACTTAGGGCAGGTAATAACCGCGGAGCCGAACCACGAGATTGAAGTGACTAGAAGTATAAGAATGGGGTGGAGCACATTTGGCAAGCACTCTCAAATTATGACAGGTAAATTGCCACTATCCCTCAAGAGAAAGGTATATAACAGCTGTATCTTGCCGGTACTTAGCTACGGAGCAGAAACCTGGAGGCTTACAAAGAGGGTTCAGCTTAAATTGAGGACGACGCAGCGAGCAATGGAAAGAAAAATGATAGGTGTAACCTTAAGAGACAAGAAGAGAGCAGAGTGCATTAGGAAACAAACGGGGGTTAAGGATATCATAGTTGAAATCAAGAAGAGGAAATGGACATGGGCCGGGCATGTAGCGCGTAGACAGGATAACTGCAGGTCATTAAGGGTAACTAACTGGATTCACAGAGAAGGCAAAAGGCTTAGGGGGAGACAGAAGGTTAGGTGGGCAGATGAGATTAAGAAGTTTGCGGGTATAAATTGGCAGCAGCAAGCACAGGACCGGGTTAACTGGCGGAACATGGGAGAGGCCTTTGTCCTGCAGTGGACGTAGTAAGGCTGATGATGATGATCTGCGTCGTCTCCTGCACCGCCGTGTTGTACGCGAAGGTCACGTACTGAAGATTGGCGTCCCACGTCTTGTGTTCGTCATCGACGTACATTGCCAGCATGTCGGCAATCGTCTTGTTTAGCCGCTCGGTGAGGCCGTTGGTCTGTGGGTGGTACGATGTGGTCCGGCGGTGGTTTGTCTGGCTGCATGCCAAGATCGCTTGAGTTAGGTCAGCAGTACATGCCGTTCCTGTGTCGGATGTGAGGACCTCCGGGGCACCGTGACGTACCACGATATTTTCGACGAAGAACTTACCTACCTCCGATGCACTGCCTTTGGGCAGAGCTTTTCTCTCGGCGTAGTGGGTGAGGTAGTCGGTAGCTACCACGATCCACTTGTTTCCGAAATCCGACGTCGGGAACGGCCCCCCTAGGTTCATACCAATCTGCTTGAATGGTCGGTGAGGTGGTTCAATTGGCTGAAGAAGTGCCGCCGGCCTTGTCGGTGGTGTTTGGCGCCACTGACAGACCCGGCATGTACTCACATAGCGAGCGACGTCGGCGGTAAGACGTGGTCAGTAGTATCTTTCTTGTATCCTCGCGAGCGTGCGGAAGACACCGAGGTGCACTGCCTTCGGATCGTCGTGTCGGGCCTGCAGGAGTTCCGGTCGAAAAGCTGAAGGCACCACAATTAGGTACTTTGCTCTAACCGGTGCGAAGTTCTTTTGGAGAAAACCGTCTCGCAGGAAGAACGACGCCAGTGCGCGCTTGAATACCTTCGGGACTTCAGCGGTCCTGCCTTCGAGGTATTCTATTAGGACCTTAAGTTCCTGGTCGGCCGGCTATCGTTCAGCGAAGTCGTCGGCAGTTATCGTTCCCGAGAAGTAGTCACCATCCGGGTCGTCGGGCGGTGGTTGTCGACAGGCGCACGAGAGAGACAGTCGGCGTTGGAGTGTTTTTTGCCGGAGTTGTAAACGATGGTAATGTCATATTCTTGAAGTCTCAGGCTCCATCGTGCGAGGGGACCTGGAGGGTCCTTCAAGGTAGCTAGCGAATACAAGGCGTGGTAATCGCTCACAACTTTGAAGGGCCTGCCGTAGAGGTACGTGCGAAATTTCGACGTAGCCCAGATGATGGCGAGGCACTCCTTTTATGTTATGGAATAATTGGCTTCCGCTTTGTATAGCGATCGGCTGGCGCAACTAATAACCCTTTCTAGTTGGTCAGCCTTGCGTCAGCCTTGCGTCAGTGTGACGCTGCTTGCGTCAGTGTGTATTTCTGTCTCGGCGTATTCGTCGAAATGGGCAAGTAACTGAGGCGTCTGGAGGCGATGTTTAAGCTCCTGGAAAGCGTGAACTCCACGTTGGCCTTGGTAAGGTTAGTGAGGGATAGGCGATGCGGGCGAAGTTTTTCACGAAGCGCCTATGATAGGCCCAGAAATCAGCGCACTGCCTTCTTGTCAGTGGGCGGCGGGAAGTCGGCGATGGTGGCTGTTTTCCGTGGATTGGGAAGAACTCCAGACTTGCTAATCACGTGCCCAAGGAGCAAGAGCTCCTCGTACACAAATCTGCACATTTCTGGCTTCAGTGTGAGCCCGGATGTCTTGATGGCTTGAAGTACAGCTTCAAGGCACCGAAGATGCTCGTCAAAACTCGTGGAAAACGTCGTCCAAGGACACAAAGCAAGTCTGCCACTTCAATCCTGCCAGTGCTGCATCCATAACGCGTTGAAAAGTGGCAGGCGCTGAGCAAAGACCGAAGGGCATCACTTCAAACTCGAAGAGGCCGTCCGGTGTTATAAACGCCGTCTTCTCTCGGTCTCTTTTGTCGATTTCTGTTTGCCAATAGCCAGTCTTTAGGTCCAATGACGAAAAGTACTTGGCGTTACGGAGCCGATCAAGTGCGTCGTCTATCCGTGGGAAAAAATACACGACCTTTTTTGCGATTTTGTTCAGGCGACGATAATCGATGCAGAAACGTAAGGATCCATTTTTTTCTTCACTAACACCATGGGGGATATCCATGGACTTTTGGACGGCTGGATGATGTCATCCCGCAGCATTTCATAAACTTGTCTCTTCGTAGCCTCGCGTTTTCGTGTCGAAACCCTGTACGGACTGTGATGGAGTGGTCTGGCATTTTCCTCGGTTATGATGCGATGTTTCGTGTTTGGGGTCTGCCGATTTTTCGATAACGACGAAAAGCAATCTTCGTATATCAGGAGGACGGTCTTGAGCTGTTCTTGCTTATGGTTCGGAAGGCTGGAATTGCGAGTGGTTCTTAAGATAGAGAAAGGAAGAGAAAAGTGAGCCCCGTTATTGTCTGCTTCAGGAGTGACACCGCCACAGAGCTAACAAGGAATGGGGGTGAGGAGGTATAAAAGGGTAGAAGTTAAGGTATAGAAAAGAGGAAGAAGAAGCAACAACAAACTGAGGGGTTGAATTTCACTATAGAAAACATACTTTCCTTCGGTGCTTACGATCTGGGCTTCAGCCACGAGAACGTTTTGTACGCAGTTTGCAAGTACCTGAATGAAAGTAAAAGAATTAAGCTTTTAATTGCGTGATTATTAATCATGCAAAAAAAATAATTCCAACGAACACAAGAGCATTGTTTAACCATGCTGATTCTTATTCAAGATAATGAATAGTTGTCTTATCTGCACGAGTGACAAGCAACTATTGCACTCCTTTCATTCTGACTAGGGTGTCTTTTCTTTTTTCTTTATTTTTTCTGGTGGGTGGTTTCGATATTAAAAAAAACTTAATTAAGTCATCGATTCTTGGCCAATCCCCCTGAGTGGGTACGAGCCATGTCTGTGGATTCATCATCATCATCATCTGAGGGGATAGGAGAGACAGGAAAGATGGAAGCACGGTCACTGGAGTCCGAGAACGGGGTACACTTGCGAGAGAGGTTGTCGGCGTCTGTAGATGGCGTAGAGCAGGTCCAGTAGGTCAGAGCTGCACTGTCGTCGAAGACCGTCGGCGACAGGAGGTGACGTAGGGCCAGCCCAGTCGGCCAGAGCTACGATGACGCCGAAGGTCGCGAGCGCGTGGAGCGCGCGGGCGCACAACCGGTCGGCACGGAATCCAGTGAGCGAGCCAGGCTGGAATTGACATCAAAAGCTGAGGAATGGGCTTGGCTCCTCTGAGTAGGTTCCGGAGAATCGGCGAGGGTGAAAGCACTGGTGGCTTCCACAATTTCTTCGTTGTATGCCACCGTCGTTCCTTTGTTCACATGTTTGTACTCATTGCTGAAATTTGTGAGCATAACCGTTGCTTTGCCTCTGTGATGAGTGAAGAAAACGACGACAACGACGAAAGTGAGGGGCAAGGCGCGTGTGATTTCGAGCTAACTGTGCGCGTGAGGTCAGCCAATCAGCTGATCACCTGTGGTGGCCCATGGAGTTGGCGTACCACGATTGGGCCACGTGTGACCATTATGTGGCGGTAAGCTTTGTGGCTGGGGATGAACCGAAGCAGCGGCAGACGGGAGACAGCGGGCCAAAGCGTCGGACGCAGGCGATCCAGGTTCCGGCCAGGGAACGCGGCCGTCCACGCTGCTGCCGTCCAACTACCAGCTGGGGCGGCATTGCCGGCACGAGTACTGCATCTCGGGGCGCGGCCTGGCCTGCTGTTCTCTTCCTTGCCGAGGGCATCGCGGATCTCGGCGAGGCGTCTCCGTGGTCAGCCGTTCGGCACAGCGACGAACGTGGCCTGGCTAATGGTCACGGTTGCGCCGAGCATCGCGTCTCGACGCAAGCTGTTCGCTGGACGGGCTGGCCATTTACACGCATGGAGCATCGCGTCTCCGATGCGGGTTGACTGCTCCGTAGTCGCACCCAAGCCATCAAGCGCCGGCGTCACCAGGGCGTCGCACATCGACAAGTGAGCGCATTCCACAGCGCTTTTCCACCGCCTCCTGCCCTGCACCTCATCGGCGTCTGTCGTACCGCCGATCTGGCTCTTAGCACGGTTGAGGCCACGAAGGCAGAGGAAGCGGTGCGCCGCTCGAGAGGATGAGTTCCTGGCAGCGTTCCTGAGCCGGACGTGGGCCCGTACGTGTCGGCCAGGTCAAGCTCCGGTGTGTCTCTTCGAGGTCGAGTCCGTCGGCCTGTACAAGGTCCAAGGACGGGGCCTGCTGAACGGCTCCTGCCTGGGTGCAGTGGCCGGGAGCAGGTTCGTGGGCGAGGCCTACCGGGTGTGGTCCTCGTGAGCCGTGGCCTGATCCTGGACCTCAGGAGTTGTGACCCTGACTGCTGGGTTGGCCGCGACGTCAGACTCAACGGCGCTGCACACGGTAGCGCATCCGTGTGCCGTCAGCCGTTCCAGCCGTGCCACCTTTGCCCTCGCGCACGTCGACGACCGCATCAAGTCGGGACGACGGGGACCCAAACTGTGAGACAGCGGTTTCTTCTTGTGAACCGAGAAATATACGCGCTGGACACTGAGTAAGCGTAGCCGCGAACTCTGCGCATATTAATGGCGGTATGACTCTCGTGCATGTTGCATGATGCTTGGCGTATAGGGTTGGATATATAGTTTTATTTTCTCCTGTCACTTCCTTCTCTAGTGTACAATATAAACCTTTTTTTGTTCGCTTAAATTGTTCATGTTAATTCTTTCTCGTCCGCTATAGACAAACATAGTGACGAACGTCCTTTAACCATCACAGCCTCCCAGCAGCTCTCATTACAGCGTGCGACGAATCTTTGTAACTCTTTTTTACTCCCCTCTCCCCCTCCCCATGTGTTGGGTAGCAAACTGGACGCATAGTCTAGTTAACCTCCCTACCTTTCCTACATTTCTCCTCTCTCTTGTAACTCCACTCGAAGACGGATTTTTAAAGATTTTTGTGCTGTTTAATTCGTGAGACAATATGCTCTTGAAGAAAGAGTTCCTTCGATGTTTACTTGAAAGAGTGTTTAAGGGCCCCTTTAAGGGCCAAGAAAGCGATGGCTCCCAGAATTTCAATGAAAGTTCGAAACTTCTGATCATGCCAGCAAAGGGTGACCAGCCCAAGCTGTTAAATTTTTGGCAAGATGCTCCGCCGCAAATGAAAGGAGCGCGCCTTTGTCGTTACAGCGCCATCAACGGGGCGATAACATTATTCAATAGTATCAACTAAAATCTGACTCTGAAATGATAAGTTCCGCCACCTATTGCTTTTAAAACGAAGCTGGGCAAGTATACTTTGTTTTTAAATCAACAGATGGCGCCATAACTAAAAAAAGACACTAAATTTTTTTTTGTTGATTGTGTGTGTGTGTGTGTTCGTTGGTGTCCATCGCACCATTTGCGCATGCGTATCGCTTCATTAATCGATGGACCGCCAGTTCACTAAAGCCCACAACATCTTTTCAGTCGAACGTCCAAATTACGCTGCTTGAGCAAAAACATGTCAAGGTATTACTCACAGTAAGAAGTAGAGGCCCACAAAATTAATGTCAAACGGTGTCTCGCCCACGCAGTTTCAGTCCGTCGCTTCCTGGGTGCAACTTTAACAGCGGCGTTAACATCATTGTCCGAAAAAAAAAAGGGGGGGGGGGGGTGCCACTCTAATATGCTACCCGCCATGCACGCATAAACCATAATGCGAAGAAAGCCCCGTCACATGATCTGCGATTTGCTCAAGCAGCGTAACCGTGCAACGTGAGGCTCTGGGTCCACATGCGACGCACAGCAGAGAACAACGATTTCTCCCGACGTACCAGACTTTCCTTGACCTCCTTGACCTCCCTTTTCAGGCCTCATTTTGTACCCACATGTCTCGACGGGATTTGAATGGCGTAGGCTGCCCTTCCCAGGCGGCTAACCCCTGAGGAAAGCTGAGTGTCAGGCCGGAGGACGCTTGTGGCCATTTTGCGAAACCGATGGGTAAGCGGTGGAACCTGCGGTCCAGCTCACGAACTCCTACAGCCGAACCGTACACTCTACGATAGTATCGAGCTTGGATGGCCCGTGATTCGCAACGTTGCTAATTCCGTGATTCGTGACGTCGCGAATTATATTCGCTTCGATGACCTTTTGCAGAACAGTGATTCCGAAATGGACGCCGTTCCAAGGCGCACTGCAGAGGTACCCGAAGATGCACGCTTCAGCCATGTTCGCTCGTGTGTCTTAGCTATATTGGTGTGTTTTGGCGTGCCAAGCATTCAGGTAAACGAAGAGCGGTCAATGCAATATAGCTGTCGCGATTGAGCATCAGCGTAGAAATAGAATACGTTTCCTGCTTGCCAGGTTCTTTTTTACGCCTCCAGATGGCCCCACCTATACAGCCTCTCATGGTTAACATGGTATCACCACTTTTACGTGGACGCAAAGTCTGCAGGTGAACTAAAATAAACGATACCTGCGTGTTGCTTGTTAGCGATTATATCTTACTATACGCTGTTTCACATTTGATAGCTTGTAGTCGTGTTTGCGTGCAACACATACGTGATATGAAAAGACACCCTCATAGCGCTTTTTCCGGGCTTCCAACGAGACGACTGCAACTCACCTGCAACTCACGATTCCCCAACATGCTAACCGACAAGCACACGTTTAATCGTACTCCTTTCTTTCGCCGTTCTTTGAAGCCATTCAATTCGGTGCGACGAAGATCAGGCGCGACGAGCGAGTGCGTTTCTGTACTTCGGCGCCAGTCGGCGCCACGATAAGAACACTCGGATCGTACTCGTCATCGCTACTAGCATATGGTCACTCAGGATGGTATTTGTGGAATTTATCACACTCAGTATCACATCGAACACGTAGCACTAGTGTCGATGTCACAGGGCAGTTCTTTTTTTCGTTTTCTCTCCTTAGCTTTTCTACGCTGTTTGACATCCAATTAATATAACTTCCACGCTATGAATGCGGTTCAAATTTGGCCATTAAGACGAATGCATGCCAAGCGAACGAATGATGGGCGCATCTCTATCTTAAAATTTGTTGTCAGTGCTCCTTTATTTAACATCATTGTGTGAAAAAAGCAAAAAAAAAAGGGAGCCGCACCGATGTGCCACCCGCCATGCACATCGACCATATTGCGAAGAGAGCCCGTCACACGGTCTGCGAGCGGTAACCGCGCAACGTGAGGCTCTGAGTCTGCGTGCGACGCACAACACGGAACAACGACTTCTCACCACGTACCAGAACTTCCTTGACTTCCTTTGCCTCCCTTTTCAGTGACCTCCCTTGCCTCCCTTCTCAGTATTCATTTTGTGCCCGCATGTTTCGACGGGATTTGAATGGCGTAGGCTTCCCTTCCCAAGCAGCTCACCCCTGAAATAAGCCGAGTGTCAGGCCGGGAGAGTGCCTGTGCCCATTTTCCAGAAATCGGTGGGTATCCGGCGGCCGCAGGATTCGAACCCACGACCTCCCGCAGCCGAAGCGGACACTCTACCACGAGGCCACGGCTGCGGTGATACAACAGCTACGCTACACGCCATTTGTATCTACTATGTGAATTTTATAAGAACTTGTAGATCTGCGCGTGCGTGTGGCAACGGAAAAACGCTAGAGTTGTAATAACATTATTAATAACAAAATAAACAGCAGGTAAGATATATGTGGCCACAAAATAAATCGCGGGAATTTCCTTCGGGAAGAAATCTCATTTCGTGGGGGAGAACAATTCTCGATGCTACCCTAGCGCACTTATGTGCCAGCATCACAGCGCGATTAACTGCGCAATCTGGGAAAGAGGAGGAAACAAGATTATGCAATAATAAGGAAAATAATCTGAGAGAGAGAATAAGGGTCTCACGAGGGCCTCTTGGGTCTTCGGATGCGAGCTGGACAGAGCTGCCTCCCACCCTATAGTGTTGTGCTGTGCTCTGGGTTGTAGGGGTGGATTGTGTGGGCATTCCCATACCATGTGGTGCAGGGTGGCTGTTTGAGTGACGCAGAGCCTGCACTGTGGTGCGTATGTGTCAGGATCTATCCGCAACTATTTTGAATGCTCTTGCCACCTACTTTGAGGAACACCACCTAGACTATTGGTGGTGTTGCTTTGAGGCGAGCCCCGGCAAGTATACTTTGGCGTCAACTCAACAGATGGCGCCAGATACCTGGTTTCTGTTTACATATTGCATAAGCATATACAGTAACTCTAGTTCATCCATGCCATGAAGCCCCTAAAGCTTCGTTCTCGTAAGTTAGTGTATATGCTACATTTAGAAAGGTAGCATATACAGTAGCTCTGCGTTCGCCTAACGTGCCCCCCCCCCTCCCCCTTATCTCAGCGCCTTTCCAGACAGTGCGTGCCACGAAACCCTGACACTGTTTGGGAAGGCGCTGGGGGTTGCCTCATCGTACAAGTACCTCAGAGTGGACGCTGTGTGCAGGAGGCAACATTAATAGGGCACACGTGCCGGATGAATGGCGCTGCGGGCACAGTTTGGGTTATTAAAGGCATGTTGCAAGTGTGCGTTTGGTTGCACGTTAAAGTACCTCAGGTGCTCGAAACTTCAGGAGCAAATTTCCGGCGTCTCCCATCATGGTGGTTACGCTCGAGACGTTACACCCCGGCAAATATTGCTATAAAGCCACATTGTAACAAAGTTAAAAAAAACTGAACATTAGAACATAGAAAGTTGATTTATATCGAAGGGCCCCGAGTTACTTTTCGAGTATGGTCCAAAATTGCTGCCAGCCGGCAGTCGAGGTTCCAGGGGACATGCGGGCCAAACATGACAATGCAGCAGGGAGCCTGAAATTTAAAATTAATTCGCAAAATCAGCTGCAGATCGCTTCCTCTTCTCTTTAGATGATGTCATCTGTACCCACAGCGGGCACCACCATTCACCACGAGTTCTTTAATCTCTTACTGCCTAGTGCCGTCAGTGAGCACGTTCTCACGTGAATTCTCGGGGGCGCTCACGTCGGTTGGATTATCTTGATCGGGAGATTGATGAAGATGCACGATCGTAAGGGCGCAGGTGTCGGTGCAGGAACTAGGCGAGACTTATTTTTGTAGTGATGTCTATCAACGCGTGAGCCGCATTATAGCCGAAATCTTTATATCAATAAAGACGCCGTAGTTGAAGCTTCCGGAAATTTCGACTACCAGGGGCTCTTCAGCGTGCAACCATATAGATGTGCACGGGCTTCAAGACTTATCCTCCCTCGAAAATGTGCCAGCCACGGCCAGCATTCCGTACGGGAGTAGGCACAAACGTCCCCTCTTGCATTGCTGTGTATGGGTAAAAAAAAAGATACCGAGGTGAAAATAACTCAGAAACGAATCACGTGCAAACTGAGTCAACAAAAAGCTGCAATGTTGATTCGACACTTCATGAATATTCGACAAACGTGAGCTTTAAAATGAACCAATTGAGTTAAAACGGAATCGTTCTGTCCCAAAGCCCTCAGCAAATCTTCAGCTTTCGCCCTCATGGTACTTTAGCCTTCACATAGGTTGCGAACACTCTTCGTGGTGGTTACGAACGCTGGTTTTCTCCTCTTCTTTGGGAGTGCGCCAACTCTAGACGGGGGCATCGATATTCATCGTGCACATGCAGTGGCTTCTACCGAGCGCAAGGCGCCAATGACCCTGCATATTGTTAGGCGGATGGGCCCCACTATGTTTCCCAGCCTTCTGTTTCAGGTCCCCGAAAGATTGTTCGTCCTGTGTCATCCAATAAGAGTGGCCAAGTAGACGTTCCGCAAAGCAGGGGGATAAGTGGGAAAAGTCCGCCGCAGACAAACTACCTAGTCAGCTGTCTTATCTGCCTGTAAGTACCTCAAACATACATTTCGTCAAAATAGTCTACAACTTATCGGGAAGCTTCTGGCATTAACCATTTCATTGTGATCATCCCATCTTGTTCATCGTTAAAGGGGCCCTGTAACACTTTCTGAGCACGGTCAGAAAACGCTGCCGATCGGCAGTACAGGCTCCCGACAACATGCGAGCCAAATATTTAGCGCAGCGAAATGGAATTCACAATTATTTATAAAAGTCAGATGAAAATAGCTTTCTATTTTCTCTACAAATTACGTAATAAGCCAAAAAATCACACGTAGTAAGCCCATCTATCAGCCATTGGTTGATTTTAACACGGCACGCTCGGTCGTTACAGATATTAGCACGGGAGGCTACCACTTGTCCACGAGGGCGCACGTGATCACGCTGAAAAAGCCACGCATTCGAAGAAAAAGAAAAGGAAAAAGTTCTCAAGGTCATAAGCCGTGCGTGACGTTTTTCTTTGCGCCTGCCATTCTTTTCTTCTTAGCTTCCATCGCTTTCGTCGGGACGAGCGAAGGGAGAATGCGATCGCAGCATGCGACGATTCTTTGTAACTCCACTCACACTGGACCGATTTTTAAATTTGTTTGTGTCGTTTAATTCGTGAGGCAATAAGCTTTTCTGAATAGTTCATTCCATGGTTACGTGGAAAAGTGTTTCAGGTCCCCTTTAAGAGCCAACAAAGTGAGGGGCGTCCTGAATTTCAATGAAAGCTCGAAACTTCTGATCGTGCCTGTAAAGGGTGGGCAGTCTGAACAATTGGGTTTTTGACCAGCTGCTCTGCCACAGTTGGAAGGAGCGCGCAGTTGTCGTTACGTCTTCTCCAAAAACTGCGTTTCCAGCATTCAAGGCCGCCTTCTCAAAGTCCCATTTAATGACACCTGGACACAATATGTGAGTCCAAAGAGTTCGCACTGGTCTCTTAGTGACAAGGACAGATGCTTGTACTGTTGCTGGTTGTTGCTTGACATGAAGGCATGCATGAGCAACTGATATAACGCCCTCACATAGCTAGCACTGTAAGACCAAGTATATCTGCCGAAATACCTTGAGGGTGAGATCAAAGTTTCTTTCAATTGAACCAGCTGTTAATCACGGATAATAACTTCCCAGCATGGGGCGCTGGCAAATACGAGCAGACTGTTCTCAGTCTCTGGGTCAGGTGTTAATTTTACCAGGTGTTAATCACGAATGATAACTTCCCAGCACTGTGCGCTGGCAAATACAAGCAGTCTGCTCTCAGTCTCTGGGCCAGTCTCGTAGCACAAGAAGCGCTAAGTGTGGTCTTCCACAGTCCTAGTCCAATGTGCCGGAACAACGATGTCTCCGGGGCTGATATTCGGTAGGTACATAGGGTGCGGTTACAACTACTAGGTTGTAGGGTGCTATTCGCTAAGTGGCCAGTGCGCCTATACGCACCATCTCTTCGTGTGCCCAACATCACCCTTCATCGCTCTTGCTTTTACTCTTCTCTTATCTCCTGTGTAGAGTAGCAGGCTAAATCGAACTAGCTCAGGCCGACCTCTCTGCCTTCTAATAAATTCTCTCTCCCTCCGTCTCGTTACATCTTGCTCCGCTGCTGGCGAATGCGCCGTTTCAGGCTCTTCTCGCGGCTTTTAAATTTCTTTCCGATCTGCGACAACTTAAACAAACTTTTCTTTATAGAGACAAGTGCATTCTCTCTCATTTGCTGCCTTCTTGTTGCAATACTAATCGTAGCATTCTCTACAGAGTGGTCGTGGTAAACGCTCAAATGTAGTCACTGGAGAATTTGTATACGTAAATAAAGCGCCTTTGCATGAAATACGTTCAGCACAACCTCAAAGGGGTCGTGAAGACGCACATATAACTTCCGATCTTTGTGCCTCCTTCATTCGATTTTTTTCTCTCCATTTTGCAAATTAGTAGCGCTAAGTCAACCACAGGACCAGTATCGAATGAGCGCCTGAAAGCGCACGCTTACCTTGACAGAGCTGGGGCAAAAAAACTGCTGCCTCCGGAAGAAATGCATGGCGCTAAACTGCCACTCCCCTCATGTCTTTTTCTGGCACGTGCATAAATTGATAACATGTATCTGACATGCCCATTGTATGTGATGATGGCATCTGATATTGCACCTATACCGATAAGTTGTCACATTTGTGTGCACGTTAAAGAACCCCTGGTGGTCAAAATTTCCGGAGCCCTCCACTACGGCGTCTCTCATTATCAGATGGTGGCTTTGGGACGTTTAATCACAAATATCAATCAATATCGATAAGTGTCGACAGTTGGCATGTCATTAATTGTGCTTCGTCATGAATCCTTCAGTAAGCTGCAATCTTCGCACTCATCATTTTTTTCTTTGATAAATAAATTTGCGTCTGAAATGGCTCAATGTTTCCATGGGTCCGTGTGCGGTAGTTTTTACGGACAACGCAAGTAGGGACCCTTTTTCAAGTGACATTTATTTTTTCCAGGGACGTATCTTCAGGGTACATTTCGTTCGGGAACGTTTTTTGCGAGAACCATTCAATGCAGAGGTGCCCACAGCCTTGTTTCCTATGAGTTTCAATGAAGGGATGCACCCGATTTTTGTGGCACGTACGCGTAAAATTTACCTGCACTAGAGCATCGGTTTCAGGGTTTTAAAAAAAAGAGTAAAAAGAACCTCATAGGTGTGCTCCCCGCCCGGACACACCACCGCCATGCGTATGGAGCCAGGATGCGCGGCATCGACAGCAAGTACCGCGTCCACGCTTCTCATGTCGAAAGTACGCCACGTACATCAACTGCCAAGTTCCGTGTGGCAGCTGGCCCACCAAGAGCTGCGCGCACATGTAGACGACGTCTCGGCGTTCTTCGTCAGCCGTCAAAGCCTCCCGGTCTTAAGACAACAGATACTACGACTCAAGCCATTCAATCTCTCCGCTCGAGCGAGTCCCACGTTTTGGTGGGTGGTGGTAAGAAGAAGAAGGCGCCTAAGTTCTGCAGCTGGCACGTCGCCTCTGCTCAGACAGAATTTGAAGGCGCAGGCTCCTTTCCCAAGCGATGTCACTCCAAGCCAAGTGCCAGGCAGGGGGAGCGCTTGTGCCCATTTTGCAGAAACCGGTGGGCAACCAGCGACAGCGGGATTTGAACCCACGACCTCCCGCAGCCGAAGCGGACAGTTTAACACAAAGCCACAACGGCGGTGGTCGCGCCACGTCGACGATGTGCCATTAATTTTTACGCTGACCCGTTTGACGCAACTTTTGCGTGAATATGTGGAACTGCGCACGATCGCTTCATACAGAAAAACGCTAAAAGATGGAGCCACAGAATGAATGGTGCGAAGGCCTGTCGTAAAGGATAAACAGAACGGCAAGTGGTCTGCACCGTGCGCGTAATGCACAAGTGTCTAATGCGACGCGAATGTTTTGCATGCACGTTTCGCGCAGTTAAGCACCTTCCTCAGTGTTATAACACGATTCAACATTCCTGTCCCTATCCCTTACTACCTCACCACAAAGCGGTTCATCTAAAGCCCCTCCATGTAGGAAGACCTCCGTGAGCACCTCCATCGCATCTACTATGGAAGAGGGAATTCCTTCCTTAATGGCGTCTACATGGCCGGTGGAGAACGATTTTTAGCGCCTCTTGGCGTTACCAAGAGAGAGAATAAAACATTCATTTGCGACCGAGAAAGGAGTGTCGGTGGATGGGCTCCTTAGTCCGGGATACTATTGGCACAGGCCGCGGTCCTCGCTCGTCTCACGAGGGCCTCTTGGGTCTTCGGATGCGAACTGGACAGAGCTGCCTCTCACCCTACAGTGTTATGCTCTGGGTTGTAGAGGTGTATTGTGTGGGCATTCCCATACCATGTGGTACAGGGTGGCTGTTTTAGTGACGCAGAACCTGCCCTGTGGTGTGTATGTGTCGGGACATATATCTTGGACAGTATGTATGGATTGGGGTAAGACAAAGTCTGCAGGTGACGCCACGCTACCTGAGATTCTTTACTGAGCTTCAGCCCCTTGGCGTTACCAAAAAACACAGCAGATTGGTGTCGCCATCCGTCATCGCTATGAAAAAACGTATTTCTAAGCATACATGCTTTGCGAGAACATACATAGGTAGCGCCACATACCCAAATTATTCAGATTGTTGAAAGTTTTTTTTTTTTAAATCCGTGACGCGTGCACTTATTTTTCAGAGACAAGATAACTGTTCCATTATCTCTCTTTATCATCGAGTTTTTGGTAGAGATAAAGGAACGGCGTAGAAAAGGATCGCTGTTGTACCAGGTTCGTTTCTTTCACGGAGACCAACGTTTCGCATCAAATATTTGCCAAGGCTGCAAAAAACTCTGCACATCTACCGACTAACCGTGGACATCTAATGATATAGGTTGTAAACGAAACTTTTTTTTTTCTTCGGTCTTGGTTGCTCGTGCAGTCCTATGCTTTAAATGTAAGAAAATGGTGTAGGTGGGCTCACTATAAACAACCGGGTGACACGGTATGAAAGAGCAAGCAATTGGTTACGTGACAGTATGTGTTCAAATTCGCGTGGTTTGTTCCTATGTGCCCACCACATCGAGAGGCGGCTAATCGTGGGCCTTGGAGGTTTCTTTTATGAAAAAAAGATATGAAAGTGCCTTAGTTTTACATCTTCCGTTCCATCGCTTCGAGGCCAGGAATCGAAGAAAAAATATTAAGAATTACTCACGCTGGGCGCACATACGACAAAAGCTGCATGTAACTTTATCATTATTGGATGATTGTAGGTGCTATCTCGAATACGTATGTGCGGCGTGTAAATGTAATTTTTACACTACATATCGATTATCTGTTATTCGGATAACCATCCGCGAAACCGATATTGCAGTGGTATCCGTGTGAAAACATTCCGCCACACACGCAAAAAAAAGGGCGTATCACTGAAGGCATGAACCGACATATCGCCAGCGCGATTTTTGTGTAAAGTGGAAGTCGTGCAGTCCAGGCATACAAAAAAAGAATATAAAAAAGGAGCCCCTCCGATATGCCACCCGTCATGCACATCGGCCATGTTGCGATCAGTGATCGGTAAAACCACGCAAACTGCAGCTTGCATGCGCAGTGGTAGCGAACTAGTTTATACGATAGTTGAAGTTATAGCGCGAGAAACGAACAACGACAAAGAGACAAGAAGGACACGATGCCCTGGGCACGCGTTTCCACTGGGCGTGGATTTTTTTTTTTTCTCAACCCATGCTCACATGTTTCAACGGGATTTGAATGGCGCAGGCTGCCTTTCCCAGACGTTTCACCCCTGAAGGTAGCCGAGTGTCGTGCCGGGGGACGCCTGTGCCCATTTTGAAAAACCGGTGGGTATCCGGCGGCACGTGGATTCGAACCCACGACCTCCCGCAGCCGAAGCGGACACTCTACCACGAGGCCACGGCTGCGGTGATGGAGCAATAGATAAAAGGCGCGTTTTGCGAAGGTTCCAGCCGTTCTGACAATCTAGTTAGAGTTTCGACACTCGAACAAACTCAACTCGACGTTTTCAGATATATGAACGTTCGTAACAATCTAAAACATTGGTTTCTTGCATAGAGTTTCAATATGTCAATTATCACCGCTGTTAACGATCACTGCAGAGGTTTGCTGATTGTTGCGCCACCTTAAGGCGAAAAATAATTCTGCGAAACAGCATTACTGTGTGCGTGTGTGTGTGTGGGTGTGTGTGTAAGTGCAAGTGGGTGCTTTTTGTAGTGCACCAGGCTGCATAAGTATGTCGCATTGAGTAGTCATGAGTTTTACATTCACTGCTTGCTGTGGTATAGTCCTCGTTTCTCACGGACTTTTTTTCTTTTATATAGGATATAACTGCTCCTCGCGCAACGACCACGAAGATAACAATGATGCTGGTGATGTCGTGTCTTTTTTTGTCGTAACTCCCTGCAGGTAGCGCGGCGCTTCGCTAGCTTCCTCAAGGCGCGAGAACAGAACGACAACAAAGAGACAAGAAGGACAGGAGTGCTAACTTCCAAATGAGTTTATTGCGCAGAGCGCGAAAAGATATAGAGGAGAGAGTAAACCATGTGACGAAAACCATGTGGCACAAGGAGCAAAGCATGAGTAAGGAAAATAAACAAAATCACAGGAAACGGCAAAGAAAAGTCTATGAAGAAACAAAACGGAAAAGTAAAGGTAATATAACTACCTGCGCGCACCGAAACCTTCGAGGAACCTTAGTTCCTTGTCGGACAGAGACACGGAGGACTTCCTATGACACCTGTTCGCGTGCCACCTGCGCAGCCTCGACCATTACTCGGGTGCGCTCATTCCTGTGCTTATACAGCGTCGCCGTGTCCTTGAAAAAGGCACACAGTTTCACTCAGTGCAGCGCTTAGCAAAAAAAAAAAACAATCTTTCCCGTTTCTAACATTGTTAGCGTGTTCTCTCAGTCGATCGTTCAGACACCCTCCGGTCGTTCCGACATAACAAGCACCGCAGGAAAGGGGGGCCCTATATACAACTTCCCGGGAGCATGTCACATACCTGTTTCTATGCTCAACTCTGCATTCAGTTGATGACTGCGTTTTTTTTTGGGGGGGGGGGGGGTTGTAAATGTAGTGAGAATCATTAATTTCGACGGTGCGGAGAACAGAAAATGAACTCCCACACGTTTTTCGATTTTCTTGAGCCTGTGTGATATCTGGTGTGTGTACGGAACAACGGCTATCTTTTCACACTCTGTGTCTGTGTTGCTCGGGTCCCGTGTCTGCCTCTGCTCTGCCCTAGCTATTGGTCCGCGAGATAGTCTCAGCAACAGAAGCGATAAACGCCTCAGGAAAACCCAAAGCTATAAGCCCGGATACTTGAGCTTTGAAGCTCACAGAGATGTTGTGAATGCACGACCTGTTCAAGGCATTCTCAAAGCAGGTCCGTTCTATGCCTCGCTCTACTCACTTGCTGTGAGTAGAAGAAAAAGGAAGTAATGGTTTCTGCGAACGTGGTTCGTGATACCAACAAATATGCTGCGTTCTAAAAAAACAGTCCTAAATCCAAAAAAAGCGTAACTTGTCATTCTCGAGCATATCATGTGTCAACACAAGAGGCTTTACACAGTCTTCAAACAAGCATATATCGTTTGAGCCGCAATCGAGTGGAACATAGAAGGGTTACAATTTAGAAGAACCAAGAAATCATCCACGTATCCGAATACTTTGACGACATGCTTGCCTTCTAACTTTTTCTGCAGTTTATTGCCCATTTTTGCCAAAAGTTGATCACAGTGATCAGAGGTACTATCCATGAGCCAATTGAGATAAATGCAATCATTCCATTGCGCGAAGGCAGAGGCAAGGTACAGAAAAAAAGGGTGCATAAAATCTCGCGCACCGATGCTTGTTTTTAATTGGAAGTTCAATTTCCCGAAGGCTTCTATGTTATCTCTTATACAATTTACTACCTCATCGTGAGGCAGTGAGTAGTATAGGTCTTTTATGTCAATTGAAAAACCGAAAACATTAGAATGATTTGACTTTTTGAAAAAATTCTATCAGTGCCTGCGAGTTTTTCATCAGAAACGGGTCATCAATCTTTTAACACTTTAGGTGGGTCTGGATGAACAAGCCGAGCACAGCAAGTCGAGTTGCTTTTGCCACGTTTCACTTTCTGTCAAAATGACTCGGAAGGGCATTTCGACTTTATGTGTTTTTGTAGAAAAAAAAAAAACATGCTGAGCGCATTTTTGTCGCTTTTACTAATATGCTGTGCTAACTGTTTGAACTCTAGTTTACGACACATTTCCTTGGCTTGCGTTTTTACTCTATCTAGACGAATGTCGGTAACACATTTGAAAACAGAGCCAATAGCTGTGACTGCCTTTTCTAGGTACAGGCAATTAGGAAGAACAGCGAAACCGCCCTCCTTGTCTGACGGCACGACACTAAGTTCATTGTCTCTTAGAAAGTTGGCCGTCTTCCGCAACGGAAGGCTGGTGCTGGTAGGCTTACCCCGTAGGAGCACGTCGATGCCTTCAGAGATGCATCTGTCCGAATCCTCTGGTGAGGCGCGGCCAGCAACAAAGCGCACCATTGAAAGAAGCTCGAGTTTTGCTGAACAAATTTGTGCGTATACTATGTCAGGTAAATAATTATGAATGGACACCTATTCGCAGGTTAGATCTACGCATGGTGTGTTTGTAGCGCAATTATAACAGCCACTTTTTTTCTTTATTTTTCTGCGCACGCATGCTTAAAGACTAACTGGTGCATACTGTCTCATGTCTTTGAGAAGCGAGCTTCTCAAAGAGGCCCCGGGGGCGGAAGTTTCCGTCTTTCAAGTCTTTGGTGTTCTAGAATATCTGTGTATGTTAGGAACGGGTCCATACGCATAGCCGAGGGTGGGTGCGGTATGCCGGGGTCGGAGGCCCGGAAGAGTAATTCTCGGGCCGAGGCATGGGCGAGCTCATTGCCTCTAACTCCGCAGTGGCCGGGTATCCATTTCAGCTGTTTCCATTCGCCCTCTGAGCGTGAGGACGAGAGTTGTGGAAGAAGTCGATGCCCAATGGGCCCAATGTGGCCATACAAAAATTTCGGTAGGCTGCTTTTGAATCTGTTAGAACAAAAGTGGACCTTGGGTTTCGTAGGGCGAGGGCGATTCCTGCTTTTTCCATACTAGTCGTGTCTGTGTCCTGGGCTGATATACAATCAACCTGTTTTCCACAATGAATGACGCTTGCTGGTCCAGCTGCATCGACAAAGAAGGCGCCTTCAGTATCTGAGCAGTTGTCGTAAACTTTTGTCTGTGCCCGACGCCGATGTTCGTGGAACTGAGGATGCATGTTGCGTGGAAGTGGTTTGATGATTAAGTCCTGCCTCCATTCATGTGGGATACGTTGTTTTCCCCTTCTCTCAATGGGGGCTTCGATGCCAAGTTCTGATACTGTTTTCCATCCCGTATTTGATGACGAGGCGCAATGGCAATTATCTTGAATGGTGTTGCCCTCTATCGCTTTTAAGACAAAGCCCAGCAAGTATGTTTTGATACTATACTGACAGATGGCGCTAAAACTCCTTTTTTGTGTGTTTCTTGTTATTTTTGGTGTGAAAAGTTAGTGTCAGCGTGTATCAGCTGCGAGAGCGTATTGCTCATTTATCGGTGGACCGCCAATTTACTGTAGCCCATAACATCTTTACAGTTGAACGTTCAAATTCATGACACAAACTGGTAGGTGTTCTGTGACAGCGGTCGATGGCAGTACATTATCAGAGCAAAGCAAACAGTGTAGAAATTGCGCTGCTTCAGTGCGCACACACGTCGCATTATCATCCACGGTGAAAAGTGCTGGCCAACGAAATGACTGTGAAACGATATCTCACCGGCGCACTTTCACTCGCAGTCATTTCTTGTGCACAAAAAAAAAAAAACTTTAAAAAAAGGAGCCCCTCAGATGTGCCACCCGCCAAGAAGAGACATCTACCATGTAGCGATTAGAGCCAGTCACGCGGTCTGTGAGCGCTAACCACGCAACGAAAGCTCCGCTGAGTTTGCGTGCAAAGCACCGGACGTTACGACTACGAAGTTTACCGAGTTGCGACTCTGTCACCTCCCCTTTACGGGGATCGCTTTGTGCCCACATGTTTTGACGGGATTTGAACGGCGTAGGCTTCCTTTTCCAGGTGGTCCACCCCTGAAAGTAGCCGAGTGTAAAGCCGCGGTCACCTGTGCCCAACTCTGTGGAACCGGTGGGTATCCGGCGGCCCGTGGATTCGAACCCACGTCCTCCCGCAGCCGCAGCGGACACTCAACCACGAGGCCACGGCTGCGGTGGCGTACCGTAGGCTACAAAACGGGTTTTGTGTCCATATCACTCAATGCTGAACAACGAGATGGCGCCAGCATCTTCCTCACCTCAGAGATTCAACGCGGCACTTCCATCCGTGACTGACAGCTCGTGTAAGTTACAAGGCTTTTATTAGCCACATGCGCCGTTTGTAAACAATCAGTCATTTATAATAATCTACTAAGTAGGCTTTAAGAATGAAAATTCAATCATGCAACTGGCAACAATCGCAGAGTCCAGTTCATCGCCATGCGGGTACAAATGCCGCTGAAGGAGCCCGCGTAGATAATAGCGCCACAATCCACTCTAGGTATTATTGCATGAAACTCTATGATGTCAATTATCACTACTGTCCACAATCATTGCACAGGTTTGCTTATTGTGGCGCCACCTATGGGCGAAAACACCAACAATTTATGTAACAATGTGTGTGTCGGGGCGGGGGAGGGGGAGGGGGGGCTCTGTGACTTCATTGTTCATCGACTTACAATATAACTGCTTCTCGTGCAACGACCACCAAGACTGCAGCGATGCGTGTGATACGGTGTATTCTTTGTCGTGTTTCCATGGTGGCGTGTCCACAGGCAAGTGCAGGTTTAGGAGTACTTGCACATTGAAAAACTCGGCATACATACTCGCTTCACGTTTGTCCAGTGAAACGCGTGCTTTGCAAGGAGTGGTTCGTTCTGTTCCATGCGAGCACCCACATAACGCAATAAAATTGCTCCGAAACGGCGCCGATTGTCGCTAGTTCTTTTACGACGTCAAAGGGTTCTTGTGCTCCTTTTTCAAAAAAAAAAATATTGTCCACCCTTATTCACGCTCCTATAGGTGGCGCCACCATACCAGCTAGGGATCGTGAACCCGGTAAACGCTATCCCGCTAAACTATAGGGCTAAACACATGGGTAATTTCACAGTTATAGTGTTAAAAGCTGACATCTGCAGCGTTGACCCGACGATTGCAAATAAAAAAAGTCACGATCTCAGCAGGAATGGAACCACCCCCCCCCCCCACCCCCAATTTGCAGCCAATCAAGTCTTCTACCACAGCGCAACGCCTGATCTCGGAACCACTTTTTGAATAGACCTTAATGTTCGTAAGACCTCGATTGTGGTTGCCATGCTCGCTATCCAATTCTATAAACATATGACACAGCCGTCACATCGAGTCCAAGGTGCCATGCACCGAAATTTATGTAGCGGTGTCCAGGGCTACCATCCTCGAGGACCAGCGCGTCATGTATCAGCTGACCACTTTTGTTATGCTGACACTCATGTTCTTGTTGGCATCGTTGCGCAAGTACAAACAACTGCTTATATATACCTCTGCAACTGTTCAACATATGTAGGCGCTTGCAACAATTGTACATGTATTTACGTCATTTAATAATGACTTACTCCAAAAAGATTACAACACGGTCGCCTTCCCCCCGCATGCTTCGCATAACGTCGATTGCCAAGTGGAGTGAGCCTGCCCAATTTCCGTAACATAACAAATACTTCCTTACGTGTGTGCGTGCGTGCATGCATATGTCAATATGTGCATCGAAGAAACACCCATAGCTAAAAAGTGTGTCCCCTCCCCCTTACCCAACTACTTGAACTTTCGTCGATTGACGTGAGACTCATAGGCAAGGAAATGGCCAAAAACAAAAGCGAAATTTTTAAAAAAAGCAAAAAAGGAGCCACGTTGGTGTGCTACCCGTCGAGGCACACTACGCATTGATATAGGCAGATGGGCTAGATTCCACGGGCTCGCGAGCAAATCCCGCGCCATGCTGCCCTACGTGGAGGCACATGTGATTTTTCAACACCTACCGTCCACGTTTCTCTGCCAAGTTGCTTTGTGTACAACAGCGATCAAGTTGCGTCGTCTGCACGGACTTGTCCATGACAGACAGACAGAGGAGGTTTCACGAGATATTTGACGGGCTTTTAGGCGCAGACTCCTTTCCCAAGCGTTTAGAAGGCCAGAGTGTCTGGCCGGTGAGCGCTTGTGCCGAATTTACGGAAACCAGTGGGTGACCGGCGGCAGCGGGAATCGAACCCACCACCTCCCGCAGTCGAGGCGGACACTCTACCAACTAGGCCACGACTGCGGTGATGCGGACGCTGCGCTATGCGCCATTTGTGTACACTAGGTGAAGTTTACAAGAATGTGTAAAAATAATGTGCGAGTGCCACTAGCAAATAACGGCAAACATAAATAAAGAAAGAGCATAGTAAGATATATGCAGTCACAAAATAAATGGTGGGAATCCCTCTAAGACAGTGCTGAAAATTTGTGCGGAAAAGGAATTCACGACGCTTCCCAAGCCCACTCAAGTGACTGCTTCACAGCGCCATCAAGGGGCAATCTCTATTTACCAATTTATATGCGGCAAGGAGGAGGAAACAACATTATTCAATGATATCAATGAAAATCTGCAACTAGATTGATTGGTTCCGCCATCTATAGCCCTTAAGACGAAGCTGAGCAAGTATACATTGATGTCCAGTCAATAGACGGCGCCACAACACAAAGAGAGGGAGAGAGAGAGGTTTATTTTTTGTTGTTTTTGCGTGTGTGTGTTCGTGTGTGTGTCGATCGTACCATTTGCGCATGCGTATCGCTTCATTTATCGATGGACCGCCAGTCTACTGTAGCCCACATCATCTTTTCAGACGATTGTCCAAATTACGCTTCTTGAGCAAAAATATGTCATGGTATTACTCACAGTAAAAAGTAGTGGTCCAAAAAATAACTGTTAAACTGTGTCTCGCCCACGCAGTTTCAGTCAGTCGCTTCCTGGGCGCAAACTTAACACCGCTGTCAACATCATTGTCCGAAAAATAAGCAAAAAAAAAAGGGGGGGGGGGGGTGCCACTCCGATTTGCCACCCGCCATGCACATCGACCATATTGCGAAGAAAGCCCCGTCACACGATCTGCGATTTGCTCAAGCAGCGTAACCGCGCAATGTGAGGCTCTGGGTCCGCGTGCGACGCACAGCAGAGAACAACGATTTCTCACGATGTACCAGACCTTCCTTGACATCCTTTACCTCCCTTTTCAGGGCTCATGATGTGCCCACATGTTTCGACAGGATTTAAATGGCGTAGGCTTCCCTTCCCAGGCGGCTCACCCCTGAGGAAAGCTGAGTGTCAGGCCGGAGGACGCCTGTGGCCATTTTGCGAAACCGATGGGTAAGCGGTGGTACGTGGGGTCCAGCCCACGATCTCCCACAGCCGAACCGGACACTCTACGATAGTTTCGAGCTTTCCCCCGCCGTGGTGGTCTAGTGGCTAAGTTACTCGGCGGCTGACGCGCAGGTTGCGGGCTCGAATCCCGGCTGCGGCGGCTGCATTTCTGATGGAGGCAGAAATGTTGTAGGCCCGTGTGCTCAGATTGGGTGCACGTTAAAGAACCCCAGGTGGTCGAAATTTCTGGAGTCCTCCACTACGGCGTCTCTCATAATCATATGGTGGATTTGGGACGTTAAATCCCACATATCAATCAAATCATTAGTTTCGAGCTTGGATGCGCCGTGATTCGCGACGTGGCGAACTATATTCACTTCGATGACCTTTTGCAGAACAGTGATTCCGAAATGGACGCCGTTCCAAGCAGCACTGCAGAGGTGCCCGAAGATGCACGCTTCAGCCATGTTCACTCGAGTGTCTTAGCTATATTGGTGTGTTTTGTCGTGCATAGCACTCAGGTAAACGAAGAGGGGTCAATGCAATATAGCTGTCGCGAATGAGCATCAGCGTAGAAATAGAATACGTTTCCTGCTTGCCAGGTTCTTTTTTGCGCCTCCAGATGGCCCCACCTATCCAGCCTCTCACGGTTAACATGGTATTACCACTTTTACGTAGACGCAAAGTCTACAGGTGAACTAAAATAAACGATACCTGCGTGTTGCTTGTTAGCGATTATATCTGACTATACGCTGTTTCACATTTGCTAGCTTGTGGTCGTGTTGGCGTGGAACACATACGTGATATGAAAAGACACACTCATAGCGCTTTTTCCGGGCTTCGAACGAGACGACTGCAACTCACGATTCCCCAACATGCAGACCGACAAGCACACGTTCAGTTATACTCCTTTTTTTCGCCGTTTTTTGAAATGATTCAATTCGGTGCGACGAAGATCAGACGAAGCACACGTTTAATCATACTCCTTTTTTTCGCCGTTTTTTGAAATGATTCAATTCGGTGCGACGAAGATCAGACGAAGCACACGTTTAATCATACTCCTTTTTTTTCGCCGTTCTTTGAAATGATTCAATTCGGTGCGACGAAGATCAGACGAAGCACACGTTTAATCATACTCCTTTTTTTTCGCCGTTCTTTGAAATGATTCAATTCGGTGCGACGAAGATCAGACGCGACAAGCGAGTGCGTTTTTGTGCTTCGGCGCCAGTCGGCGCCACGATAAGAACACTCGGATCGCACTCGTCATCGCTACTAGCGGATGGTCACTCAGGATGGTATTCGTGGAATTTATCACACCCAGTATCACACCGAACACTTAGCACTAGTGTCGATGTCGTAGGGCAGTCTATTTTTCGTTTTTTTCTTCTTGGCTTTTCACGCTGTTTGACATCAAATTAAAATAGCTTCCACTCTATGAATGCGGTTCGAATTTGGCCAATAAGACGTATGCATACCAAGCGATCGAATGATGGGCACATCTCTATCTTAAAATTTGATGTCAGTGCTCGTTTAACACCGGCTTAAACATCATTGTGTGAAAAAAGCAAAAAAAAAAAGGGGAGCCCCACCGATGTGCCACCCGCCATGCACATCGACCATATTGCGAAGAGAGCCCGTCACACGATCTGCGAGCGGTAACCGCGCAACGTGAGGCTCTGAGTCTGCGTGCGATGCACAGCAGGGAACAACGATTTCTCACCACGTACCAGAACTTCCTTGACCTCCCTTTTCAGTGACCTCTCTTGCCTCCCTTTTCAGGGTTCATTTTGTGCCCACATGTTTCGACGGGATTTGAATGGCGTAGGCTTCCCTTCCCAAGCGGCTCACCCCTGAACAAAGCCGAGTGTCAGGCCGGGGGAGTTCTTGTGCCCATTTTCCAGAAACCGGTGGATAACCGGCGGCAGCGGGATTCGAACCCACGACCTTCCGCAGCCGAAGCGGACACTCTACCACGAGGCCACGGCTGCTTTTTTTTTCTTTAATGAATGACATTATCACCAGTAAAGTGCACAGAACATACTTCATCAGAAGTCAGGCAAACACACACAAGCGTCAAGAACGGGAAGCCACTCCGGAACGGGGTCAAAAGTCTCGACAACACTGCGAACTTGAGCAGCTGCTTCTCAGAAGACAGATCTCGTCGACCGTGGTGGCTCGGCGGGTCTATCAATCATGCGACTTTTCCATAATGAATAAAGTCCCAACAACATAAACAAGTCGTAAGGAGTACTATCAGTCAGACTCTTATTGAACGGAAGGAACCTAATACCGTGGGCTGTGACTGGAAGTTCTTTTCTTAACGTTCACTTTATGATGTCCCAAAAATGAAAAAGCATCACGACGATGAATAAAACAATGCTCTATAGTCTCAGGTTGGTTGCAGAGTCTACAATTCACTGTCCAGGGTACGTATATTGATTTTTCATTCAGCCACGTTTTCACTGGCAGCGTGGAAGTGTGCAGTTTAAAGAAAAATGTTTTCGATGAAGAAGATATACACATTATACGTACACGAAATAATACATCGTGACCAGACAGAAGCAAATATGGCTTTCGATAAACAGGTTCGGGGAAAAGATTATTCACAAGTGCAGCGGTTAAATTTGTTCTGTCAATAGTATAGAAATACTCTAAGGTAAACCTGGCTTTCAAAAAACTGACAGTATCAACAAATTCTTTTAGGAATCCCCTCAACGGCAATTCCTTAGCAACGCTTGTTGTGACATGAATAAAAGGAAGGTGGTAACATAGACGGTTACCAAGAACCGCTAATAGAAATGGGTGGCACACATCCTTGAGGTAGAAAAATCGCAACACCAATGGTCGCACGAACAAATGCACAAGGCCGACGCCACCCTTTTCAAGTGGAAGAAAAAGATTGTCTCTTCTCATGGGTTTCTGGGAAGAGCTCCAAACAAAGCAGGCAAATATCCTATGAAAGGCTTGAATGTGTACCCGAGAGCAATGCAACACATGCAGAATATAAATAAACTTCGATACAAGGAACATATTGCACGCTTTCGCTCTGGAAAAAATGGAAAGCTCCCGTCCGTGCCATGTTGCCACCTTTCGGTGGATCGTAGTTATCGCAGCGGTCCAGTCTGGGCCGCTGTTACGATAGTTATCGAGAGGCACACCAAGGTATTTCATAGGAGTCGCATTCCAATGAATATTTGCGAAGACCGAAGGAGTTGTAGCCCACATTCTTAGCCAGAATCCAGTACTTTTATCAAAATTTATGCGGGCGCCAGCGACTTCACAGAAACGTAAAGTAGTGTTGACTGCTTCTTGAACGCTGGGTTTATCAGCGCAAAAGAAGGCAATGTAATCTGCATAAGCTAGAACTTTAACTTCCTCAGCATCATATCGGCAGCCTCTTATGCTGGACTTTAGAAGCACACTTAAACATAATGGTTCCAGATAAATTGCAAAAAGCAAAGGTGACAGCGGACATCCCTGACGTACAGATGAATTTAACTCTATTATATTGGAAAGTGTGCGATTTACAATTAGCCTAGTGTTGCACTTTTTATAACAGAGTGAGATGCCATTGTATAGTACATCACCCAACTGCAGGTGTCTTAGGAGCCGGAACAAAAAACATGCTGTACCTTATCAAATGCTTTCGCAAGGTCTATTTGAAGGAGGGCTGCTTGGTCCATGCTACCATCTACTCAAGAACTGAACGTGCAATATGAATGTTTGTCTGTATAGAGCGACCACGAATTCCACATGTTTTGTGGTCACCTACACATTTAGTAATCACTGTCTGTAGCTGATTTGTCAACAATTTAGAAAATATTTTGTAGTCAACGTTACATAACGATATAGGCCTGTATTCGTTAACTCCCTTTAATGCATTAGGATCAGCACTTTTCGGGATTAATGTTGTATGGCTCTGATAAAAAGGAGGAGAAAGTTCACCACGGTCATAATCCTCTTTAAAAAGTTGCTCAAGGAAAGGTATCGGAAGTTCCTGAAAAGCTATGTAAAATTCGCCACTAAGGCCATCTGGGCCAGGAGTTTTGTTTTTTTGCAACGTTTTTATTGCAAATCTAATTTCCTCTCTGGTTATTGGCCCCTCTACAGGAAGTCTATCATCATCTTGTAACTGAGGCACAAGGGCAATGAAGTGGTTAGCTTCTTCCTCAAAATTTTCCTGAGCTCAGCCGCGGTGAACAAACATTTGTAATAATCTTCAAATGCGGCTCTTATTTCACATGTCTCTGTGCAAAGGGGACCCCGCGACTCAATTTGCAGTATCTGTTTAGAAAGTGCATATTACTTTTCATCCCCGAGGGATTTTTTAGTGGGTTCCTCTTCAGTGAAATGGGTAACACGGGAACGAATCTTAACTCCTCTGTATAAATCTGTATCATGTTTTTTGTATCTGTGCTCGAATCACATTTATCTCGTCCCCGTACAATCCCGGTTGTTGACTATCAAAAGTATGGAGCTTATGAAGTAATTCATAAAGATAGCGCTTTTCAGCTTTTTTTTCTATGCGCTATTTCGCATGAAATACTAATTGCCTGATACTTGACTGTTTCTTTGAACCTTTCCCATTGAGCGAAAATTGGTAGCTGTCGACACTGTGTTACCTCTTGTACCGATTCTTTTACTATTTTAACAAAACAATCTTCGCGCAACAACTGTACGTTAAGCTTCCATAGGCCCCAGTTTAGAGGGGTTTTACGAAAATTTTTAGAACCCCAAGAAACAGTGACCAAGCAATGGTCTGTAAAAAATATGGGCTTTACAGCGTAATTATGAATCATGAGACCATAAGCTTAGAGATACATATACACGGTCAAGCCGAGCATGAGAGATGCCTCGAAAGTGCGTGAACCTCACCGAGGATGGTGCATGCGCTCCCACATCTATTAAATTGTGGTCATTCAATAGTTTCTGCAATAAGGCTGCACTTTCATCATAACGATTTGTTATATATGAATGATCTCTAGCGTCACAAACACAATTAAAGTCTCCAAAAACTACCAAAGTTCTGTCAGTGTTTAGTAGCGAAGTTAAAGAAAGGAAAAAAGAATTCCTTTCATTCACTTTGGAGGGAGCATAGACACAGATAAACCTCCAATTATGGGAATGAAAAGATAAGTCGCAACAAATGAGGCGTCCTTCCCCATCAACATGTATACAGTGACGTCAAAATATGATTCAAGTGCTTTCTGATTAATAAAAAGCATCCAGCGGATGCACCACGTGCTGGGCTGATGTATAAATTGTAATTACGGAAAACTTCCAGTGCAAGATCGGCGTCACGAGCAGCGGAAATCTTAGTCTCTTGCACTGCAAGTACATCAATGTTGTACTGCTGAAGCACGTGGCGCAACTGCCACTGACGCCTTACATTCCTCGCGAAACTCAAGAGAATAGGCGAACAGGTAGGGCGCATGATCCACCGCGTTTCCAACAAGCGGGGTGGTCTGCGGGGCAGGGACGCGCTTCGGCTCGCGCATGCCTTCGTGACTAGCCGGATCCTCTACGCCGTCCCATACCTTCGCACTAACAAGCAAGAAGAAGAAAGAATAGATGCCATCATTCGTAAGGCTACTAAACGAGCTCTGGATCTCCCGGTGGCCACTTCCAACGCCAAACTGAGGGCGTTAGGTGTGCTCAACTCCTACCAGGAGTTGCGGGAGGCCCACCTTATGAATCAATATACGCGGCTCGTGCAGACGGCTCCCGGGCGCCGCCTGCTAAACCGCTTACATATACAGCACACTTGCACTGCAGAGGAGGCGGAGCGTATTCCGGAACTGTGGCGGCATATGCTTTCGGTCGCTCCACTCCCCAGTAACATGGATAAGCACACGCGCGAAAGCAGAAGACAGGCGCGGGCTCAGACGCTTGAGAGGCAACACGGCTCCCGACCTGGTGTATTCTACGTAGATATAGCAGGGCCTTCGCCCACGGGATTTTACACGGCCTCTGTAGTTCACCGGGAAAAGCATGTCAATGGGCTCTCGTTCCGAGCACAAAATCCAGAGCGCGCTGAGGAAGTCGCGATAGCGCTTGCTGCTGCGGACCCCCAACTCGAAAGTTATCATCACGGACTCCAGGAAAGCATGTACTCATTACTTGGTAGGAGAGATATCCCCCCTAGCCAGCCAAATTCTAAAACGGGCTCTCGCTGATCCAGCCCCGAAACGCATCGTATGGGCTCCTGGCCATCAGGGCCTACGAGGTAATGAGGCCGCTGACGCGGCCGCCCGAGCGCTTACCCACCGGGCTCCTCACCTTGGCTCTTATGACTCGGAGGCCAATACACCGCTGCTGCGGTTCAAAGAAATTCTCACCTATTATCGTGACACTCACCGTCTTCACCTGGCTCCTGCAAAGGGGCTGAGTAAGGCGGAAGAGCGAACTCTAAGGCGCCTGCAGACAGGTACTCTACTCTGTCCTGCAATCCTAAAGCATTTCGATGCGAACACAGATGGGCGGTGCCCACACTGTGGGGAGACGTGTGATATCTTCCACATGGTATGGGCATGTACGAAAAATCCCCACCTACCCCCTTCCCCTACCCCTTCCCGAGAGGCATGGGAGACTGCCCTCCTCAACTGCTCATCACTAGAGTCTCAACGGGCTCTGGTGAGACGGGCGCGAGTAGGGGCCTCGTCATGCGGTGTCCCGGACTAAGGACGCCGACCATGTAGCAGGGTATTGCTTTGGCCCCGTACCTCTCTCTTTTGTAATAAATGTTTTTCATCATCATCTTACATTCCTCAAGCCACGTACGTTGAGTGTCGCTACACACATGGGAAACGTTAGCGCGGTAGCCATTTTGATATCTTACTACTTTTGTAGGTCACCTTTAGCCACAGGCCAACCTGTGGCTTTACCTCCTTTGCACTTTTTAGGAGCACTTTCCTCAGGACGCTGGCATAGGCGGCGCGTCTCTCGGTCCCCAAAGAAGGTGACACGTGGACCACACGAAGACAGTTGCTCTGTCGTGTCTGGCGCACTCGTTGTTGCTTCATCGGTGACCGGTGCCTGACGCTTCCTTGTCTGACTGCAATCCATTCCTTCTTGTTCCTCATTGTCAGGAGGCTTGTCCTTAAGGCCTTCCAAGTGGTGTTCGTCAGCAGCATTGCATTCATTTATGCTTTCACTGGCGTCGTTAGAGGTGTTATTTTGCGTGCCAAGGGTATCCATGGACAAGTGTTCCGCTTCCTTTAAGGCACCTTCTGCTCCTCCCGCTGCTTCTCCTGTCGCATCAACTACCTCAGTGACATCCATAAGATGATCGAGACGTTGGTCTTCTGTGCCTTGGCCAGAACGGAGTTTGTTGGCATAAGTCGACACGCAGCTATCCGACGACTGACCAAAACGCTGGCATTGCAAGCACCTCGGTGTTTTGCACTGTCGTCGTACATGCCCCACTCGCTTGCACCGAAGACACAGTGGAGGCCTACCGGGAATAAGTACGAGGCATTGGTGGCCATAGATTGACATAAGGTGTGGTATTGAGCTCACAGTGATGGTGTCCTTGAGCTCCAAGGCAACGTCTCTATTTGTTGTCATCCATTGTTCCATTCCTGCACATCTCCATGCCTCTCTTTCAACGGACTTCACAACGTCGTAAGCTTGGAACGCCTCTTCAACACGTCGCGATTCAAGATGAGGCGGAAGCCAAAGTAGTTTCAGCCTAATATTCTTGGTCTCCGGATCTAGCACCATGCACTTCAGCCCTTTTACACGGAGCTCACCACAAGTGATGAGTTTCTGTTTCGCCATGCTGTTTGCACACGTAACCATCCATACATGGCTCATTTGATACTGGCCAACTCCAATAATGTCCGCTATGCTCACTACTTTAAGCAGCGCGTCACGGAAGTCTAGTGCACGGTACGACCTACCACTCAAGTCGGCATGAAGGAAAACGGAATTCAAAACATCGTTACCGGTTGGAAGACGTGGCAGGACGACTTTATAGCTTGAGTCTTCATCATGAAACGGAGTCGATGATCCTCGGCCGTTGGCCGGTACGCTGTTACCAGCAGAGAGCATTTTGGAACGCAGCCGATCGGTGCGGCTTCTTCTTCATCATTCTTCTTCCACAGCTGCTCTGGCGTGGCAGGTTGGTGATGCGCTATTTATGGCTACGCTGAGCCGTCTAGCGTGAATTGTGAACGAAAGCGCATGAAAGGGGCAAAGTGTAATCGAATGCGTGGTGTGAATTTCCTCCAAACGTGGTTGGTTGGTGCCCTTGGCTCACGGCATCCCCGCAATCAGAGTTGCGCAAAGCTAGCGGTCGAATTTCGCCCGGAATATGGACCTTAAATATACCTCTTTGTAGCACTCGAGTTCTTGCTTCACTGCGTAATTGGCAAATCGGTTCCCTTTCTGCAATTTATCGGCAGAAACCTGCAAAATTTCAAATCAAGGAGTCTCCACTAAATTTTGTAGTTGTGGCGCCATCTGTCAACACTGAGACAAAACAAAACAACAAAGCTTTGTTGTGAAACCGACAGATGGCGCTAACGTTCTGTTCTTTGTTGTTGTTTTTAGTTGAATTGGTAGCAATTGTCTCCGCACTGCGTGTTCCGCGTGTTTATTAATTGTGTGGTTCGTTAGCGCGCGAGAGCCTGTTGCATTTATCGAGAGATCTTGTTATCAGAGTTTTATTTCTCAAAGGTACTGAGTTTAATTCATTCTTCTGACGTAGCAATCGATATCACGCCAATAAATCCTAGCATAATTATAGTGTACTAGATTATAGTACACTATAGCATAATATCACAGTGAAGCAGGGGCATTACAGTGCCACGGTGCCAGGTGTGTCATGCCGGGCTATTTCAGAATGTCAATTTTAACGATAGTTATAGCGTGAAAACAGAACGACTACAAAAAAAAACAAAAAAAAAACAAGAAGGACAATATCGTTCGTGTCCTTCTTGTCTCTTCGTTGTCAGTTCTGTTCTCGCGCTATAACTATCGTCATGTCGTACCGACTAGCCCAAACTGCCATTCTAAATCCATTTTAAGCAGGCGACACCTCCTCTGTATACCTCACCCCCCAAAAAAACAAGTCAACGTCAGAAACTTAGAACCACGCGACGCAAGAGCTGCTCTGATCTAACTGAAACTTCGAATTCAGATACCCAGCCTGTTCTCAAACGCGCTAACATCCACTAGCTCGGTCGAATGCAGTCGTAAAGTGTTTAATCATGCAACGTTTTCGAGAGCTCAACAAACATTAGGCCCCGAGTCTACATTATGACAGAATTGGCGAATCTCCCGTTGACATAAATCACATTGAAGCAATAAAACAGTTGTTAGCGCTCGGCCTGTCTTTTTTTTTTTTTTTCATTCGTCTTTTCTAACATTGCACTGCTTTTAGCTTTTACCACGTTGATAATTTGTAATGATTTATCCCTAGCTTCCGCAGACATGAATGGCGCTTCGCAATAATTGAGGGAAATAAAGGTGCAATGGCTCCTTTTTTGTTGTTGTTGTTGCTTCCTTAGTTAGGCACAAAACAGTAATCAGAACTGGCAGACAATGACAACTTACCGCTGGCAGGTACCGAACCTGCGACCTTCGAATAATGCATCCGATATTCTCTACCAGCTGAACTACGGCCATCGTTTTCGCAATGACGCGCATTTAGAGCGTATGCCCAGCGGTGGCGGTTCGAATCCTTACCACCGGGGCGATCTGGCCGTTAAAGAAAAAAAAAAAAAGGAGCCTCACCGATGCGCCACCCGTCATGCACATCGACCATGTTGCGACAGAAGCCAGTTTCGCGGTCTGTGAGCGGTAACCGCGCAACGTGCAGCTCGAACTCGTGTTGAGTGAGGCGTGCGGAGCACGGTAGTGAGTTTTGTACGCGGTGCAGAGCACCGGTCTCTCGAGTTTGCTTTGTAAACAGCGGCGACTGAGCGCGGCGCGTCTTAGTGATTCAACTGAGCGACTTGTGTTTCACATCAGCTTTTCTTCCCTTTGCAGGTCAGTGGTTGCTCACATGTTTTGACGGGATTTGAATGGCGTAGGCTGCCTTTTCCAGACGCTTCACCCCTGAAAAAGCCGAGTGTCGGGCCGGGGGACGCCTGTGCCCATTTGGAAAACCGGTGGGTGACCGGCGGTAACGCGGGTTTGAACCCACGACCTCCCGCAGCCGAAGCGGACACTCAACCACGAGGCCACGGCTGCGGTGGCTCTGCCGGCGCTACAACGCGGATTTTATGTGCACCGTACCGTTTCGCTATACACATAACAGATGGCGCTAGCGTTTTTGAAAATCGCGAGATCGGCATTGTAGCGTTCCCGCAACAGCGCTTATGATTTGCAAAACTACCTTACGCTCCATGCAACGTTTTCCACGCAGTGCAATGTTTTTAAGAAACTAGAACTATGACTGTATGAAGGGAAATGCAAATACGCCAGTGGCGACAATCTCCGAGGCAGTTGAGATTCGCTGGTATTCGCGCTGTCTGCAGACAAAACATACAAGCTACTAAACGGTCTTTGTGTTTGAAGTTGGAGAGGACGTTGATAAGGACGCAACGCTACTAGATCGCTGGATAAGATGGTAGCATATAGGTGTTCTGTTTTTTTTTTATTGCATTTTTGACTACAGGTCAAGCTAATATGACAATCACTATCACACGTGTTTCATGCGTGACAACGCGTCAAACAAAGATATTACATCTTCATTACAGTCGGTAGTCTTATACACATCTCGCACTTTCATAACAGCTTCCACGAAACACTCATTAACGGATAGAACTCTCACATAATTCAAACTCAAATCTCTCAAATCATTCAGTTCAGCAGAGAGGGGTGGGGGGGGGGGGGGGAGCGATCGCTTCCCTCAGTGCTTGCGTTGTTAGCACCCCCAAATCCTCCCTAATTCAGTGTCTGTAGTCCAACGGTTAGGACAAATGATAGACCACGGTGAGCAGAAATTCAGTATTTAGGACGTGATGTGGTTCTTGCGATGATCTGCGATGGTGGCTGCGGGCCTCTGTCAAGTTGCTTGTGCCTTCAAGCAACTTTTACCCGCAGTCTCCTCCATCGCTGATGGAAATAAAAATTATTATTATTATTATTATTATTATCGTTACTACTAAAATCAAAAGACTCAGGACCCCTCGACGTCTCTGGTTTCAGCACATAACATCGGTTTTACCTCAAGTAGAGTGCCTAGACTTCTAGCCACCTTTCCTCAAGCGATCGCCTTCGCTTAAAATGAGTGGCTGTATCCGCGCCTAGACTGCATCCGATTAACTACAGACACTCCGGCCGCAGCACCTATTCAAAGTAGGAAGACACAACATATCCCATGCGAATGGAAGCGGTACTTCATCATGCATCCACAGTTCCACGAACATGTACATATATTGGACCTGGCCAAGGCTCGAGCACGCCAAATGCTCATATGTGCTCTTTGCAGCTGGACCAGTGAATAGAAAACGCCCTGGACGCACGAACATTTTGTTTCCTCTCTCTCGAGATCACAGCCAAATGTGCATCTTTTGACTGAGTTGTGCATCATATTCTGCGCTTTCTATTGACACGCACTTACCACTCTACTTCACATTAGTTTACTTTCATTAAATCTGATGAAGACTGAATATGACCATTGACTTTAGCACGCGTTTTGGGAGCTGTTAATGTTGTCACGGTACTATAATGGTGGCAATGGCCTTGTGGTCAGTTGATTCTAAGGCTTGGGTTCTCAGGGGGGCTGTTTCTCTAGACAGTGTGCTAAATCTATGCAGTAGCTCTTGCGCTAAATAAAGCTAGGGTTACTCTATCGACAGAACCCTCTGAAGAGGCATCAAATGAGTTTAGTACAGCTGCAACAGTGGCTCTAACTCTTATTTCAAGCTCAAAGTTTCATTAACGGCACCACGCAAGCATCGCACCAGCCCCATACATTCAAACCTAGATATAGTGAAACTCAGCTATAACAAATTATTGGTCATAACAAAGTAGGCGAAGAATACTTTTGTCATATACAGTGTTCTGAATAACCATATGTAACAAATTTTTGGATATAACGAAGTATTTTTTAGCAGATTTGACATTGTTATAATGAGGTTTGAGTGTATTTTTGTCTGGCATGCAATCATGTATCTTATGCTATGTTTTAACAGCAATATTGATGACCTCGTCCAAGATGAATGACCTGATATAAAAAGCTAGAAAAGAGTTGCAAACGCATGGAAATTATTGTTCCCCGAGAGTGAGGCGCTTGATTCGGAGAGATCTGTCAGTCTCTTTTGTTCGTTCACACAGGCCGCCTTAACTTGTCCTTGAATCTTCATTCACATGGCAAGCTTCCACCAAACTTGTCTGACTGTTTCTCGGCAAGCTGCTGTGCGCTGAAACCATTCAACTGCCCAAGGTTCTTCGGCTACGTGTTTTGTGATATTGACAGTCACACATGTAGTGCAATTAGACACACCGAACAACATGCCTTACTTTTTGACGCACAGAAAACGTCTTCATTTTCAATATCCATTTTCGGTGCAAGAATTTTGAGAAAAGTTTTCAAAAACTATATTGGACACACGAAAAAAAATCTGCTGCTTGTGATATAGCTTCCATGAGGTGGTCAGTGTTGCTGACCACCGTTTTAGAGCATATGGGCCCTTAAAGAGTGCGTACTGCATACAAACAATTTGATGTCCACTCGACCCCTGGACCAGGAAGCTTCGCCATCCTCCTATGCGTCTATTTTGACACAATCAATTTTCACAGGCATAAGGAGTCGGCTGGGAAATTTCAGATACACCGTCTGCCAGTTGGTGTGATTTTGATTACTCTTGCTAAGTTCTGGCAGCAAACAATGGAGTGTTGGATCATGCGCAGTGCTGTATGGAATAGTAAAGTTGTCCTCATCAGAAACAACGCATTGGCACGTACTGTCCACGAAGCTGCATACATCCTGAATTGTGGATAGGCATGGTGTGTTCTCGTTAGGTATAGAAGCCATGTCTATTGGAAACAGGTTTTCTATTTCATACCAGCACTCCTTGTTCCATTCCTGCCCTAGGCAACAAAGTTTTCAGGCATTGCAGAGGCTCTTCAGCGGTCCTTCGAGCTGTTCACACGAATTCTCGTCAATACTAGATTTAGAGCGGCCTGCGATGACACTAAATTCTACACGTAGCAGACGACGTTTCTCCAGGGGTGATTCAGATTTGTATTGGTAACTTAGCGCGTCACCTTATATTTGTGCAGCACTCCCTTCAAACATTGAAATTCGTCTCATTTTCCATATTGCTCACAGTACAATGGTGTCTTGTCAAGAAGCCGTAGGTTGTACCACTTTCTCGTGGTGGCATCAAGAAAGCATGTCAAGTTTTGAATTTTCTTCGTCCTAAGATAGCCACTTATTATCTTGCATTGTGTATTCATAAACGAAATATATCCATAGCTGAGGCCTTCGAGCGCTTTGTTAAGAAATATCCGGCCTTTATGGCTTGTCGCTTTCTTGTTTGTCATCTTGTGACACCTCCAACAAATTGCATTAACGTGCTATTTGCGCACCATTTCATCTTGTCTATCACCGTAGCACCTGGGCGCACCGGTGCGAACTGGCCAGTACGAGTACGTCCAGTACTGGTCTGTACTGGGCATATAGGTTTGTCGAAAGATGCCGTAAGGTGGCATGTGCAGGGCACCAAATGTGATTAATTTACGTGAACGAGGATCCAAGGAATATATAGGGTAAGTTAATTGCACCATTTTAAGTGTATTGTAGTAATCGTGACAGCAAGGCACGGAAAATAAAAAGGATGGAAAGCCCAATTGTCACCGGAAGTGACCAGAATGGCAAACTTTGGTCCATGCACCATTTATTACGACATTCGATAACGCAGGTGCGCTCCCTGCCAGCGTCGTCTTTTCGTCCACTTTACTTTCTTCACATATGTATCACAATTATCACATTGCACCTAAAGCAGTACAATTAGCATATTCTGTACCTTCCTTGGGTTCATTATCTGCAGGCTCTCATTAAGGTCGTTTCAAACAAAAAAAACAAGCCCTCAAAAATTCTCTCCATTTATTAAATCATGTGAAGCTTCATGCATATGCTTGACATTTTGTGCTAGTTCATAGAGCTCCATACTTCTACAGGACTGCGGCTCTAATAAAAACCAAACACGAATCTACACACACGGTAATTGAAGAGCTAGTGTGAATGGGAGCTGTAACGCACTCCGTTTCAGCGAGCATGGTAATGATGGGTGGTATAAAGATTTTGTCTAATCTCCTAACTTGTGGCCTGCTTCTGGCTTTCTGTGTGTTCGTGTGGCGTGGATCTGGTTTCTCACGAAACAAAAATCAGCAAATGTTCAGTGGTTGGGCTTCACCGCATTATTTTTTTAGGTTTAACTTTTCAAATTAGGTCACAGAGTTCAAAAGGGTTCGTTATTTTCTTCGAAACAAAACCAAAACACAGCAATAAACGAAGCCACAAGTGCGATTCGCCGTCCGCAAGTACGAGGACTAGGCGAATCTGTGTACTACCCATCATTTCCGTGGTCGCAGAACGATCGCAGCGTCAGAGTCATCTCTAGTTAATTTTGGGAAACTCTATGTGTACAAGATCTGCTGACAGACTGTGGCAGGCATAGGTATGCACAAAGTAAACCATTCAGGTGGAGAGGCAAAGTATTATTGCAACACCTCCTTCCCCTTCCCCCTGGTAGTGTTCTTGATTTAATTGATATGTGAGGTTTAACGTCCCAAAACCACCATATCATTATGAGAGACGCCGTAGTGGAGGAATCCGGAAATTTCGACCACCTGGGGTTCTTTAACGTGCACCCAAATCTGAACACACGGGCCTACAACATTTCCGCCTCCATCGGAAATGTAGCCGCCGCAGCCGGGATTTGATCCCGGCACCTGCGGGTCAGCAGCCGAGTACCTTAGCCACTATACCACCGCGGCGGGGCACCCCTGGTCGAGTTCAAAAAAGAAGTTTTGCAATAGCTTCAAAATAAAAATGAAGCTAATACATGCTTTTTACAGCGGCCTGAATTTAGTCCTTGGCTTTCTAATAGTAAAAACAGGCAGTAAGCATTTCTTGCAATGCAACATCAGAAACCTTCGGCCTCCATTGCCAACAGAAGCTCACGTGATCATAACCCTATTCGTCAAACCATGACGAGACCAGTCGACCATGACGAGACCATGACGAGACCAAAGTAAAGTATGTTGCAGACTTTTTGCTACCCCCCCCCCCTCTCTCTCTCAGGTGATCAGGGGGCTCGGTCATCGCGCACAAGGAACTTCGCCGTACTACCATTTTGAATTAGTCGACGGGCCACAGATTTTTCATCATGTCTCTTCTGCTGTAACCAATTATTTCATCCCGCCACGAGTATCATCATAGCACTAATGAGCGTACGCATTACCTTTCACGGTGACGCAGGTAGCTTCGACGTCGCTGAAGTCCCTGTTCGCCTCCCTGCTGCGGATCAACGCCACCCCCGGCAAACGGGATGACGACGCACTGCACTCCTCGTACAACGAGCGGGTGTTCGGAATTCGCCCCACGCACTGGCCTCTCAGCAAGCTGCGCCAGTACACTAGGGTGAGCGTGAGTTTCAATATAGGCGGGCGAACCGGGGGGGGGGGGGGCATGCAGGAGGGGGGCGGCTGCGCTCTTTCTATGAACATCTCGTGTAGAAGGGCCGAGTGAATCCCATACGTTTTCTCAGTCAGATATGGCCTCCGATTATCTGATGAAGTTAAAATAAAAGCTGTAGGCACTCCGCCGATCAAAGTGAATTTCGAAACACGCAAGAAAGATTACATCACCTCAACCGTGAGAAGCTTGCGAAGCAACGCATGGGTCGACTTGAAGCTCCCTTCATCACGTGCGAATTGCCAGGTGTTAACGCGTCCTTGCAAGTGAAGGACACCACGAATTCGCTCAGTAGTTTCTGTGGCTGTCACTCGTCACGAACTCTCGTTGGAGCGCCCCACGCCGGTGCATGTGCAGAACCACGTTGCCCGACACCCTAACACGATTGCTGAGAGAGTGTAAGGGGGAGAGGCCTCAGTGTCGCAGCACCCAACACAGGCCTGGACGCGCCAGTATGCGTGAGTGCGTTCTGGCAGTGCTTGGGCCAGCTGTTGCGCATGCGCATAAAGAGTGGGAACGCCGCATAGCGGTCATGATCTCCACCGTAAGCTAATCGCATCTAAAAACGACCTTTTGTCTCCTACAGAGGAGCCTTCTTCACAAGTAAAATGAATACTTGTGTTCGAGCAGATCGCCTTCTGTGCACTTGAATATATCACGCAGGAAGCGCGCACACTATAGATTGCCATCGTTCCTGCTGAGAGTGTGCGGGTTGGTCTGTATCACGGGCGACTCAAGATGAGGACGCCGTGTTGGTGGGTTGGTTGCGAAACTTTATTGTCGTCCTGGAAGGCGGGCGTCAGCGCACAGCGGGTGACTCCCACGTAGGGACCGTTAGGCCAAGCAGGCCACTCCGCGGGCCTGCTGGACGACCCAAGTTGGTCGGCCAGGACGGAGCTGCGTAGGGCCGCCTCCCACGTGACCGAAGTAGTGTCGGGGTTAGTGTACATTGCCTTGCACTCCCAGAGCATGTGCGCCAGTGTGAATACATCCGTGTGACAACCTTTTTCGCCACCTAGAACACCTGGATTACCCCAGTCGATTGTGTGTCTCCCTGAAGCACGGTCAGCCAAAGCACTGGATCTCACATTTGCTTTCTCCACGTCATAATCGTCCTGATCCAGGCGCCTTTCAATGTAGGCGCCTTTCAAATTCGCCATTTTACACATACTCACAATCCAATATGTAGGGTTACGTCCAACCAGATTTCTGGCGACAATTATGACTGAATTTCTCCCATGTACTTCAAGAAGTGTTTACTGTACCAAGTTGACAGTACATACCTTCTTTACTCCCGTGAAGCCGGTCGTCAAAGGTAGGCCGCTGTAAACGGCACACCATTAGAGAGTCCTGTTTGTTTTGCTTTTGGCATCCATCGCGAAGCTTCTTCTTCATAACGTTAAATGTTGGACGAGTCGGTGCATGTTCATTTCTCAAGCAGCGCACGGAGACAAGGCACAAAGGAATGAAAAGGACATGGCTGCTTCTCCTTCGTACTCGTTTAATAACAGGGCGGGGGGGGGGGGGGGGTGAAACCTTGCCATTCTCCCAGTCAGTGTCTCCCACTCCTAACGGAGAGCCCAGCGCGTACCTACTCCCGGCAAGTGACAAGTAGAATTGGGTGTTCGATTAGAATTCCGCCATGATCGAGTGCACGAAAAAGGAGGTTGAGGGAGGCTAATTTAACTTTGTCAAGGAGTGAATCGGGAGCGGTTGTCACTTCACAACAGCAGTAGCGGACAACAGCACCGCTCACAAAAAATGGTACTCCTCCTCCGCTACGGTGAAGCCCGAGGAAGTACATATCCCGAGCATCCAACAGTTCTCATTCGTACAGGTTTCACTGTTCTCTTTGACAAATCGTACTTCGCGTCAGGGTTGGAGGTAAGCAGGTATACACGTTTCCCCAGCGTGAGTAGAATATTGTTACGGAAGTTCGAAAACTCGGTGTGCAACATGCACAGTATACTTTCTGGTGCGCAGTATCGACTTCCCGCTTGTTAGGGCAGTTGAGATAGGCGCCATCCACGCCGAGTTTCGTAAGGTTGTTTTCCCATCGGGTGAGCTACACAGCTCCGAGACAGCGTAAAGGCCTGACTAAACGTACGCGTCACATTGCGTCGGCGCATGGCGTTTTGACGCTGTGACGCCACCACCCTCTCTCTTCGAAAGGAGAGGGAGCGCAGCTTCACGCAGCTTGCTTTCTCTCTCCATAGGGAAAGGGTGGACGCCGCGTCAAAAAGCCCCCACTCTGACGCGATGCAACGCGCGAGTGTGGCCAAACCCGGCGATTTTTCAAGGTCAATGAAATTCACTGGGTACGTTCATTTACATGTTTACGCCATTCATGCCAACTGGCAGGCTTCAGAGCTTGGCAGATTCTTTTCGTGTGGATTTTGTAGCTTGCCTTCAAACTCACACCTCGCTTGCCAGAAATAATGGCAACATTGTGTGGGTTGCGTCGATTTGTACAAAGCCGAAGTGGCGAAACTGATGTGTCACCGCAGCGTCTGCTTGTCCGCTATGGCTTCGGCCGGCGCTTCCTAGAGAAATATACTGTTTATAGATAGATTAGCCACTCGAGCCTGCAGTCCGCGGCCGAACGAGTGTGTTTAGCAATAGTTGTTAAGTATTTTGAGTACGTGGTACTCTACTATGGTAGAGCAAAAAGCCGTCCCGTAAACCAGCCGTGGATTCACTGCTAAATTGCGTACTAATGGTCACTTTTACTTCTTTGCGAAACAAACATTTGATAGCCTCTTTAGGAAGACAATGACAACCCAAGTTTGGCATCAATTTTTCGGAAAGAAAAAGTCTGGTGGATTTCTGCAATTTTTTAAATCTGCTCTGCATCGTGTCCCGCTAAAGACGTTTAATGCTTTTGCGCAAAAATCAGTAAAGTTTCACTAGAAAGTGTTGTCTTCCTGCATTCGCTTTGCACAAAGTCTGCACATTCATGTGGTTTAAATGCGCGCACTGACTGTACAGGCAATCCTTTTATGGAAGCATGGGTGTGTAGCCTACACTCGCTATCGGAGCATGAGGACACGGGTTCAAATCCCAACGTCCGAAAGAAAAATTTGTTACTTCATTCATGCTGAAGACATGATCGGGTCTCACCAGCCAGTCGTGGCGCGGAAAGTAGCGCAGTAGTGCGGTTGCAGGGGCCTACGGTAGTGTCTGCTCTTTTTATGTAAGTATGTTTCTCTATTGGCGCCTGCTTGAGTGGGCGTGCGATTCCATTAACTGTATTGGCGGGCATGTGATAGGTGGAAAGTGGTGCTTCATTGAGGTTCGCACACGATTCGCCATATTATCTGGAGCATTGTAGCCATATATTCATCATAACAACGTAAGCATGTTAGCCGATCGCCTCAGGCACGAACTTGGACGGCGTGGAGAGGTAATGTTATCTGGCGGAGTTATGCGCGACGAGGCAGGTTTTGGACATGGCCTCCGAGATGACGAGCGCGCAGCGTGTTTATCAAACCGCGACGCGCGTGCCATCCCGGAGGCCATGGTTCAGGCAAAGGATCGCGTCGCACGTACAAGCGCACTTGGCGGGGTTTCGGTGTTGCGGTTTTTCGCCAATTACAATCATTTTTAAATCTGTTGAGCGTTTCAGCTATCGGGCGCGTGACAAGATTGTCTCAGGAACATAACAGCACCATTATCCTGAAATGGTAAAAAAAAATTCGCAGGAGTTGGCCTATAAGGGAATTTTTAGCTCGCTGGGTGAGGCGAGATGCGGCGTTGCGCCCTTTCTCGCGCACCCCCTGCACCAGCCTTTGGAAAACGTTTTTATGCAACTTCTAGTTATTTCAAGATAAATGTTTGGTCATTTCGGTTAATTTTATTACTTTCGGCTTTGCTGGTTAATTTTCATCATTTGAGCATCGCTAGACTTCTTGCGACCTGTACTGCGCGCTTCACTGAGAGCGTAGTCAAGCCACGTGATATGCATGGATAGGAAATGAATCGGGACTTTGGAGCGATCCACTCTATAAAAAAAAACACTGGGTGCGGACATCGTACGCATACTTGCTCACAAAAGCAACCCTGAAATACTGATTCCATCGTTGGGGACCTAACAAAGAATCTTGGCAATGAAGGCCAGACGACAAACATGGCGATGTTCTTTTAAAAGATTCTTCCAGAGCGATAACACAACTTGCATAGTGATGAACAGATGTTTATTATAAAGCTAACATTACAACAGATTACGTGACTAGTTGTATCACAGAAACTTCATTCGTGCGGTTAACCCTTGACGCGGACTCCTATGGCGTTCTCTTTGTATTAGAAATGCTGTCGATGTCTTCCAACCTTTGAAACGATCACACCGAACAAAATTCGTCAAACTGGGTTTGTATATTCGCCGGTGCCATCACTACTTCCGAGCGTCGTATGCGTTTCCGTTTGCAATAAACAGTCGTTTAGCGCAGTATGTTGAGTCTTTCCTGTACATTTTAGAAGCTGTAAGCTTCGTCCGGTTATCACGCCACGGCGCCTGGGATATTTGCTGCAGCATACAGCGGCGCATCTAGCTCCGAAAAGCGACTCGCCTTGGTGGTGAGCCTACTATTTGTGATGCTATCGGTTAGTAACAGCAGCACCGTGCTTGGTTATTCACTGTACATTTGTGGTGAGCGCGTGCGCTACGATTAGAATTCTCATAATTAAAATAGCTACTGTAGGAGCACACTTAGCGGATCATCACATTCCCCATTTCTGCTATGTCCCGAATAAATATCGAGAGTGAGGCGAACCCCTGATCCCTCCTACGCCTATGCCTCTTAACACCCTAATTACGCAGATTCAGTCACGGCATTGACGTAGATGGGATGTCGGGGGTCCGCACACATAAACACGTGCACACGAAAATTGATCATTCAAGCTGTGGAACGACCCTCCCGCCAAAATAAAGATATCCACGCTACGCCCTTTAGTCACGGCCAGCCAATAACTGTCCTATCGCTTCGATCCGCAGGTTCTTTTCGTGCGGCACCCCTTCGAGCGTCTAGTCTCGGCCTTCGAGGACAAGGCCGGAAAACCCAGGGACAGGGAACGCTTCTTCTACGAAGTCTACTGGGACCGCATCCTGGCTGGCAACAACGGGAGCAGCAACAACGACGCCACGACCAACTCTACCCGCGCCATCACTTTTCCCCAGTTTGTGGACTACTTACTTCGGGTGCCTGTATCCCAGTGGGACGACCACTGGGCGCCGTACTATTCCCGTTGCGAGCCGTGTCTCTTCCGGTACAACTTTGTGGGACACCTGGAGACGGCTGGACGAGACATGGCGCTGCTGTGGCGACGCATGGGTCTCAAAATTCCGCCAGAGTCATCGACACCGGAGCATCGCAATGAGACTCCTCGGGAGCGTCGACGGCGACGATACTTCGACCAACTGACGACGAGTCAGGTGGAAGGACTGTACCAGCGGTACTTCTACGATTTTGTGCTGTTCGGCTACGACCACCGAAACTATACCATCGGATATGATAGTTGAATCACTGCACCGCCAGCTGATACGAATGTGACAGTTACGTTCTTCAATGTGTGCACGGGACGTCTTGCACTGTGCAGAAACAAGAAGTCTGCGTAAGATCCAGGCCCAAGACCTGCACGGATTACGAGTGCAATATCCTGACCCATCATTCCCCTCTGATTTTGCGTAGATGTTGCTATGCGACACATATGGCACACGACAAACTCCCTGTTGCAGTGAAGTTTACTTGGGAATACGCAGGCTTTTAGCTCCGTAATACTTACGTTGCGAGCCGTGCCTCTTCCGGTACACCCTGTGGGACATCCGTAAAACGGCTGAATAGGACATGGCACTATTGTGGTGATGTGTGGGTCTAAAAACACCGTAGTAGTCGTAGACGCTGGAGAGTCGTAACTCCTCGGAAGAACACATCGACGTTGCTACTTCGCGCAACTGACCACTAGACAGGTGGAAAGACTACATCGGCAGCACTTCTACTATTTGGTGCTGTTCGGGTACGACAAACGAAGCTGCGTGTAGCGGATGCGGCGATGCCGAAATGCTCAAGAACATGATCTGCTCCTGCGGCAGACTGGTGAGCCACTACCAACATGTTGGGCTTCTAGCGACATCCATGGAGAATATTCTTTTGCCTGTGCGGTCACCACTGCCAGCCCTGCGGGCTTTCATGGAATTTGAGGGACCTGCTAAACCCTATGATAATTTAATTAGGATGCGTCGGGCTTCTGCCCATGCCAGGGTGGAAGACCCCCTCTTCTAATTCCCTATCTCCTCACTTTTTCTCTCTATTCTCTTCAAGTTCCATTTCCCTCCCCGCAAGGCGCTTAGCCATGTCCCCAATAAGAGAGACGAAAAAGGGCATTTTTCTTTTCTCTTCGCTAATATATTAAATAGCCACTTGTTTCATAGATCGGTCAACGACCCCCCTGCGTGGGAGCACGTCCTTAAATTGAGAGGACGATATGGATCCCGCTCCTGGCGTCGTGAAGGAGACAAGAGGCAATGGGCTATCCCTTATGAAAATGACTGTTGAATTTTCATTGTCGGACTATCATCGAATGATTGACTCTATTGATCATCAATGGTTCCGCAATACTCATTGACTTGCTTCAAAAGTTTGCAGACAATATTTTTGTTGGGCACTTTGCAATAAAAAAGTCATTGACTCATTTCTATTGAAATACTTTTGAGAAATTCAGTATCTCGTAAACAATAATTTTGTTGTTTCTCTATCGAGTACATTGATGGCTTCTCAATTAAAAGTCGTGAGCCAATTTTCAATCTTGGTGAACAATTTCCTTAACGGTATTTTAATTGAACCGTCAAGTATTTTAAATGCCATCTGTTAGTAATTGCTCAATAACTTCTCTTCGTTTTTTCAATAAGAATGTTTGTAAGGGTATGCGTTATTTAAGGTAATGCCGGCCCCTCGTCAGGGCTGTCACCCAAGCCAACGTTGTCATGCTGGCAGGCATTGTACGGCAAAAACTTTACCTGCTCTAATGTTGTTATTTTTCTTCTAAACGCTTGCCCCCATTGCTCAGCCTCTGAGCGGAAGTCCCACCTCGGCTACGTCGGCTTGTCAGCGTTGTGGCTGTCTGCCACGCGCCATCTTTGCTAGTAGCGATTTTGCCTTTGTGGTGACAGCGCCTAGGACACCACAACTCGTGCTCTGAGTACCGGAGGTACGACCTCGGACTTCCTTGTAATTGGAGGCAGCTGTGCGATACCATGACCCGCACTACCAGTCGTGCACCAGAGGTACGACCTCAAACTTCACAGCAGCGCCAACACGACCCTTTGTCATTTCAATAAAGTAAACCGGATCATTCATTGTCAGGTACGCCATGCATATCAGGTGCTATAAACCTAGAGAAGCCAATATTACCGTGGTTGGTCGTATGCCAGCTTCGCTCATGGGAGGCAGCGGGTGCCCACCACGCATCTCGCTGTCGCTGGGCTTTGTGGTCCTTGTTACTGTAGCGGTCATCGTTGTAAACCAGGGGCACCGCGATTTGATTTCCCACGAGGGGTCACAACTACCTTAACAATAGAGTTGGCGCCACATCGCACGTAGAACCTCTTGCCCGTAGTCTGGCGTCTCGTTCGGGTGAACTAGACTGCAGTGGTGATCATCGGATGTCGGTATGGTGGGCATTTTCAGCAATGAAAATGTAGCGAATACAGATCTCTGTAGAATTATACCGACATTCTAGGATTCCACACGCGAGCCCATTATCACGTGTTCGCCATGGCTTTCTGATATCAGTAAGGCACCACTTTTACATTTGCAATGGTGCTTGACGTTATCCCTGTGCGCGGTACACTACTTCACTTCGCTTCACTTTATTACCTTAAGACCCCCTAGAAGGGGTACTACATAAGGGGTGGGAAACATACAACAAATGTAATACATATGCAGATAATGCAGATAATACACTAGATAATGACGCGCCCTTTTCTTTTTTGGGGGGGCTGAGTTTATTTACCGCAAACTGTTTTTTAGTAAGTGGTTGGGAGAGGGGAACAAAGCTGCGTGGCACAGCTTGACAATGCCCCACGTCGCAGATTCACGGTGTCAACACTACGGCACAAGCAAAGCAATCCAGTTCACATTTGAACCAACATTCTACATCCGAAAACAAAGTTGTGCAAGAAGGAGGTATTAATAGGGACATTTGCCAAAGCATATTTGAAATATAAATATTCTAAATAGTACGCGTACATTTTCACGAGTAAATTTTAAATTATTTAGCGTATTTAGCACACCACCGATCGTAGCTATCACGGGGCCGACTCAGCCGTTACAACTCGGACATGAATTCACAATGCCCAGACTGCACAGAAGTGCACTGTTCACTTGTACGCATGCTCTGGCACTGTCCTGCGTTACCCCAGGGACCTCTCATCAGTGAGTCCGACTGGCAAGAGGCACTCAGGAGCCCGAAGCTCCAACATCAACCAGAGGCACTTCAGAGGGCCCAAGAACTGCCGGAACGCCACCACGTTTCCGCCTCGACTCGGGCGTCGCCTCTGCTAAGATGTCCGTCGTAGACACCCTGGTGATTTAAACTCCTCATGAACTTTTAATCAAGTTGTTGACCGACCTCACCGACCGACCGACCGACTGACTTTGAAAAACAATAGCACAATGCCTCAAAACCGTAGTTTTCACGTGGCCTCGAAGCATACCAATGTTCAGAGCATTCAGAGTGCCGGAATGTATGTTCGTAGTGCGGTGTACAAACGCGCGCTTCAGGAAGCATGGGGCAGTTAAATATTAGAGGGCCCTCAACCAGTCTCTGAAATGGAAAAAAAAAGAAAAATAGTGACCACATTATTCTCTCCTGGGGTTCCTCTTCTGGTGCATTTCGTGGCGCATGAAAAGCGATTCCCATGACGTCTCTAATGTCCTACATTCTCTCCATTGGTTCATGTACGCGACATATCATACGTGAATTGTCTCCTGTACTCTTCTGCTACGCAGCCACCCATTCTTTTTTCTATGCCAAGTATGAGCGCCGTGTGCCATTCGTTGATTTCCCTTAGTTTTGTGTCTTTCCAACTGCACAGGCGGTGATAACAGCTCGTAGCTGACAATCGCGAAATCTCAAGAGCGAGAACGCTTAGTGCTGACGTCATGCACGTGCTTTTTTTTTCAGAAATACGGGGCGAGGAGGAAATATTGCCTGTATGAAGGGCAGCGAAGCCGAGAAGGAAACCACTCCCTCGTCTGTGAACGCAGGGTGGTGAGGGTTCCTTTAATTCAAGCCCAGAGAACTTGTCGGGGCTTCTTCTTTATTTACTAGGGTATTGCTTACCAAAACCATACGATTCTGAGAGGCGCCGTAGTGGAGGGCTCCGGAAATACATGCCCTCTTCTACGTTCATTGTACACGGACCTGCAGTACTTAATTTGATATATAGGGTTCAACGTCCCGAAAACACCATATGATTACGAGAGACGCCGTAGTGGTGGGCTCGGGCAATTTCGACCACCTGGGGTTCTTTAACGTGACCCAAATCTAAGCTCACGGGTCTACAGCATTTTCGCCTGCTTCGAAAAATGTGGCCGCCGCCGTTGGAATTTGATCCCGAGGTCTGCGGATCAGCAGCCCAGTAACTTAGCCACTGTAGACCACCGCGGCGGGGCCCTCTCCTTCAGGTCAGCAGGTATGGGGCATTTGTGGCATGGAGAAGGGGCATTTCAATACGAAATACTAGTGGTGCTGAAACTTTTTTTGGAGATTTGTAAATCATATAATTCGTTGTATAATTCGTTATATTATTTGTGAAGGATTGACCGTAGTTCCAGTGCGAACATCCGTTTACGTTTTACCGGTGTTTTACCGTTTGTCAGTGCGCATATGTTGGTTTCACGGCACTGATCAAGGTTCCTTGGTGAGCTGGATCTGCCCCTGCTGTCACAAAGAGTGTGCTGTCATGCGAAGCCTGTACGACGTCATGCTGATGGCGGGTTGTGAGCCCGGCGCTCTACGTCCTTTGTTTTTTTTTTTTGGGGGGGGGGGGGGGGGAGCAGCACTCACAAACTCACACTAAAAAATCGTTTACGTTGTTAGCCACTCATGGCCACTCTGATAAACGATGACTTTGACTCTACCTCGTCTTTAGCGACTATAACGGTATCTTCGTCCCCTTGCCGTCGTCTGCGAGAAAAAAATCGCGCATAACTACTTCATTTCCCGACAGTTGAGCGATGAAAACGCGCATTATATGATCGCATAAGACCTTCAATGTGGTGCACGTTAAAGAACGCCAGGTGGCCGAAATTTCCGGAGCCCTCCACTACAGCGTCTCTCATATAATCGTAAGGTGGTTTTGAGACGCTAAACCTCACATATCAATTAATAATGTTCATTTGACGAAAACAGTATAATCGTCAACAACATATTCTGGCTTTCTACGGAGGCGGGGCTTCCTCACATTCGTGTTACTCTGCAAGTACAGTACGACCAGGGCCGTATCCAGTATTTTGTTTTTTTTTTTGTTTCTTTTTCGGGAAGTGTTCATGTGGAACGGCTAACTTGGGCAATCGGTGGTCGGTGTGAAGGCGTGTGAATACTTTCGTACCACACGAAAAGCTAAAGAAAAAAAAAACGCGGGAGGTGTCAAATCCCCCTGGACAGGAAATACGGCGGACGTCTAGCTCTACAACTTGCACAGCTGCACTGTTCTTTATTTTAAAAAAGTGCCACCCGCCCAGGCGCACCGCGCATGCGTATTGAGTCAGGTCGCGCGGCATGGTGAGCAAGTCCCGCGTCCACGCTTCTCGCTTTGACAGGACGGCACGTACAACGTCATCGTCCAAGTCACCCGTGTTGCAGCTGGACCACCAACAGCTAGGCCTTCGTATTCGACTGCACGCCTTAGTCGCTGTCTGTCAAATCCACCAGGCTAAACGAAAAGACATATGAATCACAGAAACTTGACCACCCCATTCGACTGGTGGTGGCAGTGGTTAGAAGAGAAGAAAGGCACGTAATTTTTGCAGCCCTATTGGGAGTACGGCGCAGTGCCTGCCCCATTCGAGTAGGTCTCACGTTCTGTGCTTACGCGAGTTTCGACGGGTTCTTAGGGCGCAGGCTCCTTTCCCAAGCAACGTCACCACTGAGTAGCCAAGCGCCAGGCCGGGGAAGCGCTTGCGCCCGTTTTGCAGAAACCGGTGGGTGACCGGCGGCAGTGGCATTTGAACCCACGACCTCCCGCAGCCGAAGCGGACCCTTTACCACAGACCAAGGCTGCGGTGTTCGTGCCGCTTGGACAATGTGCCATTCATTTCTACGCTGACCAGTCTGACGTAAATTTTGCGTGAATATGTTAAAGTTGCGCGCGAGCTCTATCTACACAAAAACGCTATAAGATGGCAGGGTAAAGGATCGAGCCCCATAATGGATGGTGTGAATTCCCTAAATCAATAAATAGAACGGACAGTGGTACGCAGCGTGTGCGCGATACTGAAGGGCCTCATGTCGCGAGAATGTTTTCTATCCAGGTTTATCGTATTTAAGCACCTGTCTTCGCGTGATTACACGATTCAACTTTTCTGGCAATGCGGCTCATCCTTCGCGGACATCTCCCAAATTTTAACAGAGACCGCTTTTCAACGCTACCACAGCAACAGCCACAACTACGGTGCCTCGTCGCGCGCGCATCGAGGCACCCTAGCCACAACCAAAATGTAGCGCCATCTGTCATCGCTGAAAAACCTGAGTTTTTTAGGCTTTGCAAATTCGTCAAGAGGTGACGCGACATGTCCAAATTTTCTAGTGGACGTATGTTTTTTTTTTTTTTTTTTGATGTCTCATGCTTTGACTCGATCAATGATTCATTCTCTCAGTTTGTCAGCTACATTTCTCGTGGGATTTAAAGAAGATGCATAAATGGCACGCTGCTGTACCAAAGCTTCATTTTTTTCACTGAGACCAACTTTCACATCAGATTTTCACATCAACTTTCACAACTGATTTCACATCAGTTGTCAAGGCAGCAAGAAACTCGGCAAATACACGTACTAACCGTTAACATTCATGATATTCATGAGTTTTTTACCAATTCCTCATAGTATGTAAGAAAGAGCAAGTAACTTTACGTGAAAGTGATTTGCTCCTACGGGCACACCACATCGAGATGCAGTTGATCGTAGCCCTTGGCAGTTCCTTTTTATTCGGAAAATATGAATACCTTAGCTTTTATCTTCCATTCCATTGATTCAAGACCAAAAAAAAATATTGCAAACTTTGCTTAACCTGAGCGAACATACAACCAAAAGCAATGCACGAACAAGGGGGCAGTTAGGGGGTTCTTGCACCCGCCCCCGAATTAAGCTTATTCATACTTTAAATGTTGGGTGGCCCTATAGCTGTTACATACTTTCACATCGACCACCAGTGGCTAACGAAAGGTAGTCGGTCTCCACGTGACAAACACCTCCTGAGAAAAAATTCCCTGACGAAAACTGCATGTCGAGTTTTTACTCCATGATACTCTGCCGGCGCTTTTGCACGTTCACATGTCGCCGTATTTGTGGCGTGTAATCTAATTTTACGCTTTGTGTGGACGATTTCTCGTTAAGCCAACCATCCGCGCTTGTGCCGTGAAAGTTTACACGTAAAGAACTTCCGCCAGTCTCGCAGAGAGGGCGGGCGTATCGCTGAAGCCCGATTCGACATGCCACAAGCAAGTTTGTGTATATCTGTATGTGTCGTGTGTGTGTCAAGAGGCGGGGACCAAGCAAAAGGGAAAATAAAAAAAACGAATCCCTCCAACGTGCCACTAGTCAAGCACATCAACCATGTTGCAATAGGATCTGTGAGCGGTAACCGCGCTGTGCTGAGTGCTGAATGAACACTAGTGAACTTGGACGCCGTGTTAACACCAGTCTCCTGGGTTTCTAAAACAGCGACGACTGGGCGCTCATCGTGCTCACATGTTTCGACGGAATTTGAATGGCACAGGCTGCCCTTTCCAGACGTATAACCCTTTAATGAAGACGAAGATCGGCCCGGGGGATGCCTGTGCCCATTTCGTAAAACCAGTGGGTGTCCGGTGGCACATGGATTTCAACCCACGACCTCCCGCAGCTAAAGCGGACACTCTACCACTGGGCTAAATATCTCACCGTGAGGCTAAGGCTGCGGCGACGTAGACGTGATAAAAGGCGCGTTAAGTGTATGTCGTTTCATTGTGAGACTAATAGATGGCGTCAGCCATCAACCAATCCAGTTAGAGTTTCGACACTCCCACAAGCTCAATTGAACGTTTTCAGATAACCGAAACGTTCGTAACCGTCTAAAACATTGCCTCCCAGCCTAGAGTTTGAATTTGTCCATCATAGATTTTCATACAATAGTACATAGAGAGGAATCTGGCGCTGCGATTGTGTACCCCTCTATGCACGGAGTAACGGAGTGCCTCTATGGAAGTACGGGAAGTACAGGCTTCGGATTGGATCGCGTTAGCCAGTGAACTGTTTACGGATATTTTGAGGCAGTTTCAGTTTCGTTCTTCGCGTAGAGTGGGTAGTGGGGTGGGTGCAAAGGACTTAAGCTGCGCCTTTGTTGTTAAACGAAGCTAAAAACTACTAGGCCTCCCAATTTACTGGAACGCTGAAGCTGTTTAAGACATATTTGACAGTTTAAGCGAAGTGTCGTCAGCTCAACGCTGCGCATAGATGTAGCGTCCTCTGCCAGTGCAGAATATTACATCAATTTCGTAATTGTTGTTAGTGCGTCTTGCCGAAACTCGTTGAAATCAACTGCAAAAGACGGCGACGCGAACTAGACGCCCTGTAACGCTTCTCCTACTCGAGTTCACAAAAAAACGAGAGGTGCGTTGGGGCAAGGAGGTTCTATAGACATAGTATACAACCTCCTTGGTTGGGGGCAGACCAGTTTAACAGACGCACCTGGCATCGCAGCAGACAAATCGTTAAATGTTGCTCGCCTCATACTGTGCTGTTATTTCCATAAATATATATTGCGTACTCTCGAGGCAAACCAAGAATGTTTGTTTTCAAATGTTGTGAGAAATAGTTCATTACATCTTGATGCCAAATCTGGAACGCAATGGCAGAGCAATGCATACCATGGCGGTTATATTCTTGGATGTTTCACTTCTACCGTCTATTCACAAGAACCGTTTGCAATAAAAGTTGTGTACAAAAAAAATGAAGCAACTTTTAATTTGACATAACTTCATATCACTTTGTTTACCACTCGAAAAAGAAGCGTCGCGAATCTCAAGAAAATGATCCATCTGAAGCAGATCCGAAGCCTGTACTTCCCGTTATCGCCATGCGGGTACAAATGCCGCTAAAGAAGCCCGCGTAGATAATAGCGCCACATTCCACTCTAGGTATTATTGCATGAAACTCTATGATGTCAATTATCCCTACTGGCCACAATCATTGCAGAGGTTTGCTTATTGTGGCGCCACCTATGGGCAAAAACACCAACAATTTATATAACAATGGGTGTGTGTATCAGGGGGGGGGGGGGGGGGTTCCTGTGATCTCATTGCTCATCGACTTACAATATAACTGCTTCTCGTGCAACGACCGCGAAGACTACAGCGATGCTGGTCATACGGTGTCTTCTTTGTCGTAATTCCGTGGTGGCGTGTCCACAGGCAAGTGCAAGTTTAGGAGTACTTGCGCATTGAAAAACTTGGCGTACATACTCGCTTCACGTTTGTCCAGTGAAACGCGTGCTTTGCAAGGAGCGGTTCGTTCTGTTCCATGCGAGCACCCACATAACGCAATCGAATTGCTCCGAAACGGCGCTGATTTTCGCTTATTCTTTTACGACGTCAAGTGTTCTTGTGCTCCTTTTTCAAACAATATTGCTCATCCTTATTCACGCTCCTATAGATGGCGCCACCATACCAGCTGGGTCTCGTAAACCAGGTAAACACCATCCCGCTAAACTATAGGGCTAAACATATGGGTAATTTTACAGTGATAGTAATAAAACCTGACATCTGCAGCCTTGACCCGACGAATGCAAATAAAGAATGCGTTGATCCCAGCAGGAATCAAACCCCCGCAATTTAGCTGCCAATCATGTGTTCCACCACAGAGCCACGCTAGGCCTCAGAACCACTTTTTGAATAGACCCTAATGTTCGTGAAACGTCAATTGTGGCTGCCATGTTGGCGATCCAATTCTATAAACATAACTTGTGTACTACTACGACATAGCCGTCACATCGAGTGAAAGGTGCCATGCGCCGAAATTTATGTAGCTGTGTCCAGGGCTTCCATCCTCGAGGACCAGCGCGTCATGTATCAGCTTACCACTTTTGGTGATGCTCTCATGTTCTTGTTAGCATCGTTGTGCCAGTACAAACAACTGCTTATAAATACCTCTGCAACTGTTCAATATATGAAGGCGCGTGCAACATTTGTACAAGTATTTGGCGTCATTTCATAACGACTCCCTCAAAAAATTTACAACACGGTCGCCTTCCCTTCGCATTGTTCGCATAACGTCGATTCCCAAGGTGAGTGGGACGTGCCGAATTTCCGTAACATAAGAAATACTTCATTATGTGAGTGTGCACATGCATGAATATGTGAATAAGGGCATGAAAGAAACGCCCATAACGAAAAAATATGTTCTCCCCCCTCTTACCTAACTACTGGAACTTTCGTCGATTGACGTGAGACTCATAGGCAAGGAAATGGCCAAAAAAAAAAGCAAAATGTTTAAAAAAGCAAAAAAGGAGCCACGTTGGTGTGCTACCCGTCGAGGCACACTACGCATTGATATAGGCAGATGGGCCAGGCTCCACGGTCTCGCGAGCAAATACCGCGCCATGCTGCCCTACGTGGAGGCACGTGTGATTTTTCAACACCTACCGTCCACGTTTCTCTGCCAAGTTGCTTTGTATACAACAGCGCCCAAGTTGCGTCGTCTGCACGGACTTGTCCATGATAGACAGACATTGAACCGCGCGTCTCCCCCAGAGGAGGTTTCACGTTAAGCCACTCACGAGATTTTTGACGGGATTTTAAGCGCAGGCTCCTTTCCCAAGCGTTTAGAAGGCCAGAGTGTCAGGCCGGTGAGCGCTTGTGCCCAATTTTACGGAAACCAGTGGGTGACCGGCGGCTGTGGGATTCGAACCCACCACCTCCCGCAGCCGAGGCGGACACTCTACCAACTAGGCCACGACTGCGGTGGTGCGGACGCTGCGCTATGCGCCATTTGTGTCTACTATGTGAAGTTTACAAGAATGTGTAAAAAGAATGTGCGAGTGCACTAGCAAAAACGGCAAACATAAATAAAGAGCATAGTAAGATATATGCAGTCACAAAATAAATGGTGGGAATTCCTCCAAGACTGTGCTCAAAATTCGCGCGGAAAAGGAATTCATGACGCTTCCCTAGAGCACTCGGGTGTTTGCTTCACAGCGCCATTAACGGCGCTATACCCATTTACCAATTTATATGCGGCAAGGAAGAGGAAATAACATTATTCAATAAAATCAACAAAAATCTGCAACTAGACTGATTGGTTCCGCCATCTATCGCCTTTAAGACGAAGCTAGGCAAGTATACATTAGTGTCAGATCAACAGACGGCGCCAAAACTCAAAAAAGAGAGAGAGAGTGAAAGTTTTTTGTTGTGTATTGTGTGTTCGTGTGTGTGTCGATCGTACCATTTGTGCATGCGTATCGCTTTATTTATCGATGAACCGCCAGTTTAGTGTAGCCAACAACATCTTTTCAGTCGAACGTTCAAATTACGCTGCTTGAGCAAAAACATATGTCATGGTATTACTCACAGTAAAAAGTAGTGGCCCACAAAATCAATGTCAAACGGTGTCTAGCCCACGCTGTTTCAGTCCGCCGCTTCCTGGGCGCACACTCAACACCGGCGTTAATGTCATTGTCCAATAAAAGCAAAAAAAGGGGGAGATCGTCTCCGATATGCCACCCGCCATGCACATCGACCATATTGCGAAGAAAGCCCCGTCACACGATCTGCGGTTTGCTCAAGCAGCGTAACCACGTAATGTGAGGCTCTGGGTCCACGTGCGACGCACAGCAGAAAACAACGATTTCTCACGACGTACCAGACCTTCTTTGACCTCTTTTACTTCGCTTTCCTGGGCTCATTACGTGTCCACATGTTTCGACGGGATTTGAATGGCGAAGGCTTCCCTTCCCAGCCGGCTCACCCCTGAGGAAAGCTGAGTGTTAGGCCGGAGGACGCCTGTGGCCATTTTGCGAAACCGGTGGGTAAGCGGTGGAACGTGGGGTCCAGCCAACGACCTCCCACAGCCGAACCGGACACTTTACGATAGTTTCGAGCTTGGATGCCCCGTGATTCGCGACGTTGCTAATCCCGTGATTCGCGACGTCGCGAATTATATTCGCATCGATGACCTTTTGCAGAACAGTGATTCCGACATGGACGCCGTTCCAAGCCGCACAGCAGAGGTGCCCGAAGATGCACGCTTCAGCCATGTTCGCTCGTGTGTCTTAGCTAAATTGGTGCGTTTTGGCATGCAAAGCATTCGGGTAAACGCAGAGGCGTCAATGCAGTATAGCTGTCGCGAATGAGCATCAGCGTAGAATTAGAATACGTTTCCTGCTTGCCAGGTTCTTTTTTGCGCCTCCAGATGGCCCCACCAATCCAGCCTCTCACGGTTAACATGGTATTACCACTTTACGTAGACGCAAAGTCTACAGGTGAAGTAAAATAAACGATACCTGCGTGTTGCTTGTTAGCGATTATATCTGACTATACGCCGTTTCACATTTGATAGCTTGTGGTCATGTTGGCTTGCAACACATACGTGATATGAAAAGACACCCTCATAGCGCTTTTTCCGGGCTTCGAACGAGACCACTGCAACTCACCTGCAACTCACAATTCCCCAACATGCTGACTGACAAGCACACGTTTAATCATACTCCTTTCTCTCGCCGTTCTTTGAAATCATTGAATTCGGTGCGACGAAGATCAGACGCGACGAGCGAGTGCGTTTCTGTGCTTCGGCGCCAGTCGGCGCCACGATAAGAACACTCGGATCGTATTCGTCATCGCTTCTAGCATAAGGTCAATCAGGATGGTACTTGTGGAATTTATCACACCCAGTATCACACCAAACACGTAGCACTAGTGTCGATGTCGCAAGGCAGTCTATGTTTCGTTTTTTCTCCTTAACTTTCCTACGCCTTTGACATCAAATTAAACTTCCACGCGACGGATGCAGTTCGAATTTGGCCAATAAGACGTATGCATACCAAGCCAACGAATGATGGGCACATCTCAATCTTAAAATTTGATGTCAGTACTCCTTTCACACCGGCTTATAACAACATCATTGTCTGAAAAAAGCAAAAAAAGGGAGCCCCACCGATGTGCCACCCGCCATGCACATCGACCATTTTGCGATGAGAGCCCCGTCACACGATCTGCGAGCGGTAACCGCGCAACGTGAGGCTCTGACTCTGCGTTCGACGCACAGCAGGGAACGACGATTTCTCACCACGTACCATAACTACCTTGACTTCCTTTACCTCCCTTTTCAATGACCTCCCTTGCCTCTCTCTTCGGGGTTCATTTTTGTGCCCACATGTTTCGACGGGATTTGAATGGCGTAGGCTACCCTTCCCAAGCGGCTCACCCCAGAAGAAAGCCGAGTATCAGGCCGGGGGAGTGCTTGTGCCCATTTTCCAGAAACCGGTGGGTACCCGGCGGCAGCGGGATTCGAACCCACTACCTCCCGCAGTCGAAGCGGACACTCTACCACGAGGCCACGGCTGCGGTGACGCGACAGCAATGCTACACGCCATTTGTATCTACTATGTGAATTTTACAAGAGCTTGTAGATCTGCGCGTGCGTGTGGCAACGGAAAAACGCGAAAGTAGTAATAATATTATTAAGAACAAAATAAACAGCAGGTAAGATATATGTGGCCACAAAATAAATCGCGGGAATTTCCTTCAGGAAGAAATCTCATTTAGAACGATTCCCGATGCCTCCTTAGCGCCCTTACGTGCCTGCATCACAGCGCGATTAACTGCGCAATCTTGGAAAGAGGAGGAAACGAGATTATGCAATAATAAGAAAGAGAATCTGAGAGAGAGAATAAGGGTCTCACGAGGGCCTGTTGGGTCTTCGAATGCGAGCTCGACAGAGCTGCCTCCCACCCTACATTATTGTGCTGTGCTCTGGGTTGTAGAGGTGGATTGTGTGGGCATTCTCATACCATGTGGTGCAGGGTGGCTGTTTGAGTGACGCAGAGCCCGCACTGTGGTGCGTATGTGTCAGGATCTATCCGCAACTCTTTTGAATGCTCTTGCCACCTACTTTGAGGCGAGGCCCGGAGAGTATACTTTGGCACCAACTCGACAGATGGCGCCAGATACCTGGTTTTCTTATACATATTGCATTAGCATATACAGTAACTCTAGTTCATCCATGTCATGAAGCCCCTAAAACTTCGTTCTTATAGAGTTAGTGTATATGCTACGTTTAGAAAGGTAGCATATACAGTAGCTCTGCGTTCCCCTGACGTGCCTCCCCCCCCCCCCCCTTATCCCAGCGCCTTTCCAGACAGTGCGTGCCACGAAACCCTGACACTGTTTGGAAAGGCGCTGGGGGTTGCCTCATCGTACAAGTACCTCGGAGTGATGCTGTGTGCAGGAGGCAACATTAATAGGGCACACGAGTGAGATGAATGGCGCTGCGGGCACAGGTGTGCGTTATTAAAGGCACATTGGAAGTGTGCCTTTGGTTGCACGTTAAAGAACCGCAGCTGCTCGAAATTTAAGGAGCCAATTTGCGGCGTCTTCCATCATGGTGGTTACGCTCGAGACGCTATGCAAAGCTTTGTGCCTCCTTAGTTCAATTTAATCGTCTCCATTCTGCAAATAAGTACCGCTAAGTCAACCACAGCAGCAGTATGAGCTCTTGAAAGCCTGCACTTGACTTAAGAGCACCGGTGGATCCAATCTTCGGCCCCCGAATAAAATGCATGGGTGCTGAACTGCCACCCCCTTTATGTCTTACCAGGCGCATGCATAGATAGATAACATCTATATGACATGGGCATTGTATGTGATGATTGCATCTGATATGATTTACACTTATACAGATACGTTGCGACAGTTGGTATGTCGCTTTGGGGCTTCGTAAGTAATCTTTCAGTAAACTGCAATGTTCGCGCGCATCTGGTTTTTTTTTTTCTTTTTCTTTGAGAAACATTGAATTGGCGAGTAGAAGGCGCGACGTTCGATGGTGTCCGTTAGGGGCCGTTGTTTCCAACAACTCCATTGGGAAAATTTCTTCTATAAGCGTATTTTCCGGGGATGTTGCTTGCTTGCTTGTTTGTTCCTTTCCTTTGTGGCTCTCACCCACTAAGGGGGATTGGCCAAGAAGCCGGTGGTTAATGCAAGTCAATACCTTTAGTTTTCTAGACAAGGGTAATATGATTACTGTGTTTTGACTGTGAAATTAATTAGGCGCAATGTAAAAAAAGAAAAAAGGGGGAGAGAAATAATAGAATTTGTTGAATATCTGAGGTGGAATCGTTATATGAAATGCTCCTGACAGTTGAATCGTTGCAGTGTATCAGCTAAATAATAAGTGGGAGTGTGGCTAGTAAAATTCGAGAGCTGATCGCTGACTCAGCAAGGTAATCTTTTTGTGTTATATATCAATTCGCAGAGAGCCCCGTAGATGTTCCTGTCGCTGTGTCCCAATGAAGTGGCACCAAAGGACAAAATATTGGGAGTATTAGGTGATATTCCTAGTTTTTTTAATAAAATTTCGAAGCAGTTTTTTCTTTGATTTTTGAAAAGGTGACATGTGATAACAAAATGGTCGATATGTTCAGGTTCGTTACAGCTTGAGCACATAGGGGATGGCACCAGACCAGACCTGTTTAAGTAGAAATTAAGAGGTGGTACACGGCAACGTAATTTTGTTATCAAGACTTCCAATTCACGCGTGGGACACCATTTATTATTCCATGTGAAGTGCAGGTGCGAGAAATCTGGATTCGGTATCATGATTTTTGATGAGTCTTCAAGAAGGGAAAGTTTTTAAACCTCGCTGCTGTTACATAAGCTGTAGGAGGCATGATTGGCACAATCGGAATATCAAGAGATGTTCGCGGAAGTGTGTCAACTATCTCGTTTATAATTATACTACGATGGCCTGGCACCCATATCATTCGCACTAGACGAATGTTTGCTGGGATCAATGATTTAAAAGTTTCTAGTACTGCTGATGTCGACGACGATGATAAAAATGAACACACGGAATACGAGTCAGAAACTATCACAGCCTTCGAATAAGTCACAGGAAGTTTACGAATAGCTAGTGTAACGGCCATTAATTCCGCTTCAAATATTGGTGAATAATCTGAGAGGCGTAATGAAAATGACCAGAATAATGAGAGAGAAAAAATACCCGCACGTGCCTTCTCGCCACTCATAGATGCATCCGTTGCAATTACTATATGTTTATGCAGGTTACTGAATTCCGGGGACATTTCTTTCAAGAACGCCTTTTTTTTATTTTTTTTGCTGCACCCATTCAATGCAGAGGTGCCCTATGGCTTGTCTCCTGTGAAAATCATTGGTTTCCAATAAAAAACACTGGCTTAATTCTTTACATTTAGTCCACCAGTTTGGGGCGCAACCAATTTTTTGGGTTCACCCGGTTTCTGTCGCACGTACCCGTAAAATTTACCTTACATTGGACACGACACGAAAAGTAAAGTAAAGAAAGAGCCTCATCGTTGTGCTCCCCGCCAAGGCGCACAAGCCTTGCGTATTGAGCCACACCGCACGGCACCGTGAGCAAGTACCGCGTCTACGCTGCTCGCATCGAACGTACGTCACGTATGACGTCATCTTCCAAGTTCCCCGTGTGGCAAGTGGACCACCAACAGCTGGGGACAAGTATACTACTACCACGACTTCTTCACCATTGTCCGTGCAATCCACCAGACTAAACGAACAGCCATACGAATTAGGTAGGGCCACTTGATTGCCCATTCGACTCGTGGTGTAAGTGGTGTGAAGAGGAGAAAGGCGCCTAATTTCTGCAGCCCGATTGGGAGCACGGCGCAGTGCCTGCCCTATTCGAGTAGGTCTCACGTTTTGTGCTCACGTGTGCTTCGACTGGTTTTTAGGGCGCAGGCTCCTTTCCCAAGCGACGTCACCCCTGAATAGCCAAGTGCCAGGCCGGGGGAGCGCTTGTGCCTGTTTTGTAGCAACCAATGGGAAACCGGCGGCAGTGGGATTCGAACCCACGACCTCCCGCAGCCAAAGTGGAATCATTACTACGAGGCCAAGGCTGCGGTGGTCGTACCGCTTGGACGATGTGCCATTCATTTCTACGCTGACCAGTCTGACGTAAATTTTGCGTGAATATGTTAAAGTTGCGCGCGAGTGCTATATACGCAAAAATGCTGAAAGATGGAAGGGTAAATGACGGAGTCACATAATGAGTGGTGTGAATTCCCGCAATCAATGAACACAACGGACAGAAGTGTGCAGCGTGGGCGCGATACTAAAGGGTCTCATGTCGCGCGAATGTTTTCTATCCAGGTTTAGTGTATTTAGGCACCTGTCTTTGCTTGATTACACAATTCAACTTTTCTGGCAGTGCGGCTCATCGTTCGCGGATATTTCCCAAAATTTCAACCGAGACCACTTCTCAACGCTACTGCTGCAGCGGCACGACAAAATGGTGGCGCCATCTGTCATCACTACAAAAAACGTGAATTGTCAAGACTTTGCAATCGCGTGCAAAAGTGACGCCACATGCCCAAAACTTTCGAGTGGACGTATGTTTTTTTGATGCCTCGTCCTTTGACTCGATCAATGTTTTACGCTGTGCGAACATACAACCAAAGGCAAGGCACGAACAAGGGGGCAGTTAGGGAGTCCTGGCACCCGCCCCCGAAGTTTATTCATACTTAAAATGTTGGGTGGCCCTATAGTAGTTGCATACTTTCACAACGACCACCAGTGGCTAACGAAAGGTAGTCGTTCTCCACGTGACAAACACCTCCTGAGAAAAAAAATTCCCTGACGAAAACTGCATGTCGAGTTTTTACTCGATGATACTTTGCCGGCGCTTTTCCGCGTTCGCATGTCGCCATATTTGTGGCGCGTAAATATAATTTTACGCTTTGTGTGGACGATTTCTCGTTCAGCCAACCATCCGTGCAAGTGCCGTGAAATATTACACGGAAAGAAGTTCAGCCAGTCTCGCAGAGAGAGTGGGCACATCGCGAAAGCGTGTATCTGTATGTGTTGTGTGTCAAGGGGCAGGGACCAAGCAAAAAGGAAAATAAAAAAGGAGCCTCTCCGACGTGCCACCCGTCATGCACATCGACCATGTTGCGAAAGGAGCCAGTTACGCGATCTGTGAGCGGTGACCGCGCAACGTGCAGCTCGAGTACTCAGTGATGAGTGAACCGTTGTGAACTTGTTTGTACGCGGTGTAAACACCGGTCTCCTGGTTTTCCGAAAAAGCGGCGACTTGGCGCGGCATTTTTTCTTGATTTACCGAGCGAGTTTTACCTCAACTCATCGTGCTCACATGTTTCGACGGGATTTGAATGGCGCAGGCTGCCTTTCCCAGACGTTTCACCCCTGTAGGTAGCCGAGTGTCGGGCCGGGGAACGCCTGTGCCCATTTTGAAATACCGGTGGGTACCCGGCGGCACGTGGATTTGAACCCACGACCTCCCGCAGCCGAAGCGGACACTCTACCACGAGGCTAAGGCTGCGGTGGCGTGGCAGTGGATAAATGGCGCGGTTTGTTCATATCGCTTCATTGTGATACTAACAGATGGCGCCAGCCATTCTGCCAATCTAGTTAAAGTTTTGACACTCCAACAAGCTCAATTCAACGTTTTCAATTCAACGTTTTTTAATGAACAGCAACGTTCATTAAATCTAAAACATTGGCTCCTTGCTTAGAGTTTGAATTTGTCAATCACAGAGTTTCATACAATAATATCTAGAGAGGAATCTGGCGCTGCAATCGTGTACCTTCTTAGGAAGTATGGGAAGTACAGGCTTCGGATTGGATCGCGTTAGCCAGTGAACTATTTACGGATCTTTTGTGGCAGTTTCAGTTTCGTTCTTCGCGTAGGGTGAGTAGTGGGGTGGGTGCAAAGGACTTAAGCTGCGCCTTTGTAACACAGTGTCTAGAAATATACTGCCTAGTGTGCTGAGCTCGCGCATTTTGTACGAGAGAGGGTGGCCGCATATGACTGCACTCAGATGACTGCACTCAGATGCCACAAGCGGCGCTGCCTGTCAAGAGGGTGTCAACCGTTTGCTGGAAAGGAAAAAGGAAGCCAAAAAGTTGGTGGAACAAGGAAATCCGGGAGGCGATCGAGAAGCGACGCGAAGCATCACGGGAGCATAGAAAGGCAAAAAAGGAGAAGCGGCCGCAGGACGAAGTCAAAAAAATATGGGAAATATATTTGGAGAAAAAATCCCTTCTACAGAAATTGGTAGAGGCAAAAATTAAAGGTGAAAGTGAACGCTGGATGACAGAGATACACGAAAAAAAGGGGGCCGCGCCTAGGATTTTTTGGAGCCACATAAAGGCGCTAGGTAGGAAGTCTGTCACAACGCAACAACATATTCTAGATGAAGGAGGAAATCAATTGGAAGGGTACGAAGCGCTAGGTTACATCCAAAAGATAACAGCCGATTCGTTTCAAAAGAGCGTCCAGGGGATCTCCCCGGTGAGTAAAAGTGTGGCGGAGAAAGCAACAGAGGAAGAGCTAGTACTAGATAATTTCAACTGGAAAAAGGCCGAAGGAAAAATTCCAAAGCGCACTGCCGCGGGTTTAGATGGGATTCCCGTTAGCCTCATTAACGAACTAGGACATAACACTAAAGAAGCATTGTTAAAAGCAGTAGAAAAAAGCTTAAAGGACGGACAAATACCGGACAGTTGGCGACAAAGTAGAATGAACTTAATCTATAAAGGCAAGGGAGAAAAGGACAAGATTCGCTCGTATAGACCACTAACCATTGCATCGGTACTATACAGGTTGGCGATGCAAGCAGTAAAAATGAAAATAGAAACATGGGCCGAACATAACGATATTTTGGGAGAACTTCAGAACGGATTTCGAGTCGACAGGCGGTTAGACGATAACCTGTTTGTTCTCACTCAGTGTATAGAAATATCTAAAATAGAGAATAGGCCCTTGTACGTGGCTTTTCTAGACATCACTGGGGCATACGACAACGTTAATCAGGAAATTTTGTGGGATATATTGAAAGGAATGGGCATGGGCGACGACTGTATACAGCTTTTGAGGGAGATATACCGAGAAAATACAGTTTGCATAGAGTGGGAAGGAATGCGTAGCAAAGAGAACGTTGAGGTTAGCAGGGGTCTGAGACAGGGATGTCCTTTGTCCCCACTGTTATTCATGCTGTACATGGTGAGTATGGAAAAAGCGCTAGAAGGTAGCAACATTGGTTTTAATCTGTCACACAAACAGGGCGGCATGATGATTGAGCAGAAGCTTCCAGGTTTATTTTATGCGGACGATATCGTCTTATTTGCGGACAGTCGAGATGATATACAGCAGCTGGCGAATATATGCGGAAGGGAAGGTGAAGCTCTTGGACTAGGATTCAGTGTAACGAAGTGTGGTTTGATGGTATTCAATGATCCCTGTGATCAGACGGTGTCCATACAAGGCCAAGAAATACCGAGGGTAAGTGAATACAAGTACCTTGGAGTATGGGTAAATGAGAGTGATAGATACATGGAGGTACAGGAAAAAGCCTCGGCAGCAAAAGGAAAGAGGAATGCGGCAATAATGAAGCACAGAGCGTTGTGGGGATACAATAGGTATGAGGTGCTTCGAGGTCTGTGGAAGGGTGTAATGGTTCCAGGGCTTACTTTTGGGAACTCAGTGGTGTGCATGAGGGCAGAGGTGCAATCGGGAATGGATGTAAATCAAAGGACTGTGGGACGCCTCGCGTTGGGTGCTCACGGGAAGACGACAAACGAGGCTGTAAAGGGCGATATGGGGTGGGCAGGTTTTGAGGCGAGGGAAGCGCAGAGCAAAATAAGGTTCGAAGAAAGGCTAAGAAATATGAAGGAGAGTAGATGGGCAGAGAAGGTGTTCCGTTATTTGTATAGGAAGAGCGTGGACACACAGTGGAGAAAAAGAACTAGAAGACTCACTAGTAAATATACGGCTGGTATTGTGAGCCATATGTCAACAAAGAGCGTTAAGGGAAAAGTCAGGGAGGCGGAGAGGATTTACTGGATGGCAGCTATGGAGAAAAAACCGGCTCTGAGTAACTACCGAAAGGGCAAAAATGAAATAAGGAGGGAGGCATTTTACGATAATTCAAGGGGAAGCGCTTTACTGTTTGAAGCGAGATCGGGTTGCCTTAGAACGCGTAGTTATAAAGCAAGATTCAGTAAAGAAGAAGAACAATGCACATGCTGCGGGAAAGATAAGGAAACGGCGGAGCATGTTCTGATTGAATGTGGAGATATCCACCCAGGTGTACGTTTGGGCACGAGCCTACAGGAAGCCTTGGGTTTTAGGGACAAGAATGGAAAGCTGAACACACCCGCGATTGAAATAAGTAAGAGACGGTTAGAGTATTGGTGGCAGAAAATTAGAGAGAAAGGACAAAAATAAATATTGGAAAAATAAAATATGGACAGTGTGCCGTAAATGGCAGAGAACTTAAGCTGAAAATTTACCTTTTTTCCATTAAGATAGAATTTATCGAAGTAGAGGCATTAGGCCAACATAAAAAAAAAGAAAAAAGTTTTTTTTTTTTTTTGTCGAGCCTGGTGGCATACTTGTCACCACCCCGTTATAAAGGGGACGCTCATAGCATCCATCCATCCATCCATCCGTGCACACACGCGCGAAATTCCTCTCGTCCTGTAGCTGCCGCAGCCTCGCCACGTTTAAAATCAGTGTGTGACAGCTGCCATCTGATTTACTGTGAAGTTAGACGGCGCCATATGTAGTCTGCAACACCCTGAAACGTGAAAAGCTAAGCGGCAATGCAAAGAAAGGACGTGTATTGTGCCGCTGTGTCAAAGAAGTTATCGGTAGAACGAGGAAAAGGTGTCTCGTTCCCCGCACTTACGTATCCAGCACGGTTTCATGAATGAAGAGGTAGGATCAAGAGGGCAGACATAAGGCTGAATCTGAAGGCTGTCGTGTGGGCAAAGCATTCTGAGAGTGACTACACCAACCTATCTTTTCGGATTAGGATGAACAGTTTCGGGAATGAAATTGCCGTTTAGGCAAAATTTCAAATATTAATATTTATCTAAAAATCGAAAATACCTATTCGAATTTCATTCACAGAGCTTGTCTCCCATGTCAACGTCGGACTTCCCTTTCAAAAACGTTTTGAGTATCATATGCGGCGAGTGTCATATTATTCATTGGCGTGTTATCATTGCTTGTTTTCACTCGAATCCTAATGGAATGGAGGCTAAGAGGTAAAGGTTTTAGGGTCTTCTGTGATAATTCTTGCTCTTAAGAACAAAACACATTTTAAAAAATAACTCTGGTGGTTATACTGTCAATGGTTTTTAAAGTTAATGTCTTTGCATACTGCAACCACCTCGAGCATGCATCTATCTATCTATCTATCTATCTATCTATCTATCTATCTATCTATCTATCTATCTATCTATCTATCTATCTATCTATCTATCTATCTATCTATCTATCTATCTATCTATCTATCTATCTATCTATCTATCTATCTATCTATCTATCTATCTATCTATCTATCTATCTATCTATCTATCTATCTATCTATCTATCTATCTATCTATCTATCTATCTATCTATCTATCTATCTATCTATCTATCTATCCGTCCGTCCGTCCGTCCATCTTCCTTATATCTTATAGTTTAATAATATCTTAAAAATATGTACAGACGTTGAAGTGTCAAAGAACTGAAGCTTACCAGACATTGCAATTACGATGCCACCAACAGTCATGCTCGCTTCGGTTGAAATTAAAATCCTGTTTTCACGTCGAAAGATTCCTCTATTACTTACATTCGCAGATAAGCAGCCGCATGGTAGCACAATGTCACCAGCACTGGATGATCGCTGGATGGAGGTAGAGAAACTTTTTTCTTTCTTCATTTTCGCGGTAAGCACCTCCGAGGTTACTCGTTTCCTCGGTGCAAACACACTTCGTCAGACTTCCGCCTTCTCCAAGATGTTCCAGCTGCCCCAACCAGATGTCGATCTATAGCGAATCTTCTGTTCGCACACAGGCCTTCCATGACAGTCTTCTATTTTATACATATATATGTTTGGCAGGTGCTACATATGCTGCGGGTTATTCAAGAATATCTCGAAAATATAGCGTGAGAGAAGGGTTAAGTGAAGATAACCTCGCCCGGAGTGTCCTAGAGACAAAAAAAAGTGTAGAAGCGCACGTGTATCTATCTATCTATCTGTCTATCTATATGTCCGTCCGTCTGTCCGTCCGTCCGTCTATCCGTCCGTCCGTTTGTCTGTATGTCCGTCCGTGCGTCCATACATCCGTCTATCCGTCCGTCCGTTTGTCTGTATGTCCGTCCGTGCGTCCATACATCCGTCTGTCCGTCCGTCCGTTTGTGTGTATGTCCGTCCGTGCGTCCATACATCCGTCTGTCTGTCCATCCGTCCGTTCTTCTGTCCGTCTATCTATCTATCTATCTATCTATCTATCTATCTATCTATCTATCTATCTATCTATCTATCTATCTATCTATCTATCTATCTATCTATCTATCTATCTATCTATCTATCGAATCGCCTACGTCTGGGTTCCCTCCCGATCATCACCTTAACTTAGGGTCTTCGAAATAGTTTGCAAGAAGAGCCAAATGTTCGTGAAACGCCAATGCTGCTTCCGGTGCTGATTATCCAATTTCTTGCAAATATTTACCGCCACTTCATAATGTTTCACCTAATAAAAAATTACAACACGCACATTCCACGTAACTTGGAATCTACGTCCTTTTTTTCTTCTTTCTTTTTTTTGCGGGCAGTAGCGGATGGCGAAATGTATGTCACGAAATGATCTTCAATCGGTATTGCAAAGCGCCAGTACTGTGAAAGCAATCGAGTAGCTCTTATACAATAAAGCATTATGTAAAAAAAAAACACTGCGAAAATGCAGAAAAATAATAGTTGGCCTCGCGCGGCTTGGTCTCCTGCAGGCTTCGTAGCGCTTGCGGAGCGCAGGGATTGAACGCAAATGCACCCACTCGCACAGCAGCGCACCATGCTGGCGCTGCCGGCAGTCATCAGCTGCGGGGCCGTCTCCTAGCCCACGCTCAGCACAATAGGCAGTATATTTCTAGACAGTGTATTTGTATATCAAGAAGCTAAAAACTGCTAGGCCTCCCACTTTACTGCAACGTTGGAGCTGTGTTAGTCGTGTTTGACATTTTAAGCGAAGCGTCGTCCACTCACCGCTGCGCATAGATGTAGCGCCCATGCCAGTGCAGAATGTTACATCAATTTCGCATTTGTTGTTGGTGCGTCTTGCCGAAACTCGTTGAAATCAACTGCAAGAGACGGCGACGCGAAGTAGACGAACCATCACGATTCTGCTACTCGACTTCACAACAAAACTAGAGGTGCGTTTGGGGCAAGTAGGTTCAATAGACATAATATAGAACCTCCTTGCTTGGGGGCAGACCAGTTGACACTGATGCACCTGGCATCGCAGCAGACAAATCGTTAAGTGTTGCTCGCTTCATACTGTGCTGTTATTTTCATAAATAAATATTGCGTACTCTCGAGGCAAACCAAGAATATTTGTTTTCAAATGTAACAAATAGTTTAGTACATCTTGATGCCAAATCTGGAACGCAATGGCAGAGCGATGTATATCATGGTTGTTATATTTGTCGAGGTTTCACTTCTACCGCCTAATTACAAGAACCGTTTGCAATAAAAGTTGTGTACCAAAAATGAAGCAACTTTTATTTGATATACCTTCATATTACTTTGTTTAACACTCGAAAAAGAAGCGTCGCGAATCTCAAGAATATGATCCATCCGAAGCAGATCCGATGCCTGTCCTTCCCATCATCGCCAGGCGGGTACATATGCCACTGAAGGAGCCCGCGTAGGCAATAGTGCCACATCCCACTCTAGGTATTTTTGTATGAAACTCTATGATGTCATTTACCACCACTGCCCAGAATCATTGCAGATGTTTGCTTTTTGTGGCGCCACCTATGGGCAAAAACACCAACAATTTATGTAACACTGTGTGCGTCGGGGCGGGGGAGAGGGGGGGGGGGGCTTTGTGATCTCATTACTCATCGACTTACAATATAACGGCTTCTCATGCAACGACCGCGAAGACTACAGCGATGCTGGTGATACGGTGTCTTCTTCGTCGTAATTCCGTGGTGGCGTGTCCACAGGCAAGTGCAGGTTTAGGAGTCCTTGCGCTTTGAAAAACTCGGCGTACATACTCGCTTCACGTTTGTCCAGTGAAACGCGTGCTTCGCAAGGAGCAGTTCGTTCCGTTCCTTGCGAGCACCCACATAACGCAATAGAATTGCTTCAAAACGGCGCCGATCGTCGCTCATTCTTTTATGATGTCAAGGGGTTGTTGATTGATTGATATGTCGGGTTTAACGTCCCAAAACCACCATTTCATGATGAGAGACGCCGGAGTGGAGGGCTCCGGAAATTTCGACCACCTAGGGTTCTTTAACGTGCACTCAAATCTGAGCACACTGGCCTACAACATTTCCGCCTCCATCGGAAATGCAGCCGCCGCAGTCGGGATTCGAGCCCGCGACCTGCGGGTCAGCAGCCGAGTACCTTAGCCACTAGACCACCGCGGCGGGGCCGTCAAGGGGTTCTTGTGCTCCTTTTTCAAACAATACTGTTAAGAGTCTCTGGTTCGGTGGCTACACAAAAAACACGGCAAGTTCCACGCTATAACTGCGAGCTACAAATGATGTTTACCGTGCTTAGCGGGATGATAGTACGCATGCTCAGTAACGCACGTGACCCGCACCTCTCACAAGTTACCGTGTTAGGGTGGTTTATGTAGTCTGCCCGAAGCATGGCGGAGGTTTCAGACGCTCTGTTCGAAGTGATTTTGGCGTAATTACTTTGCAGCAAACGACTGTTTAGAAAGACTTCGCTTGCCGTATGTATAGCTACGATGAGCGTGTATTAGGAAAAAAATTAGTGTACTTTTTCATACAGCTTCCCATTTCGAACGTTTCTAGATGTAACAATAAAGGCTGAACGCAAACAAATCGGCGAAACAAAAGTTTTCGTGTTTAGTGCATGGTTTATGTTTGTAAATTTTTGTTTTTCGTATTACAAAAAAAAATTACAATGCTTTGTGCGGCGACACAGGCAAACATCTTCTTTGATGTTCTTTTTTATTGTTATATAACTTATTGAACCTCCTATAGGTGGCGCCATCATATCAGTTTGGTCTCGTAAACCAGGTAAATGCTATCCCGTTAAACTATAGGGCTAAACATATTGGCAATTTTATAGCGAGAGCGTTTAAAGCTGACCTGCAACGTCGACCAGACGAATGCAAATACAGAATGTCATGATCGCAGCAGCAATCGAACCCCCGCAATTTAGCTGCCAATCAAGTGTTCTACCACAGAGCCACGCCAGGCCTCGGAACCACTTTTTGAATAGACCTTAATGTTCGTGAAACGTCAATTGTGGCTGCCGTGCTGGCTATCCAATTCTATAAACATATGGCACAGCCATTACATCGAGTTGAAGGTGCCATGCGCCGAAATTTATGTAGCGGTGTCCAGGGCTATCATCCTCGAGGACCAGCGCGTCACGTATCAGCTTACCACTTTTGGTGATTCTGACACTAGAGTTCTTGTTAGCATCATTGCGCCAGTACAAACAACTGCTTATAAATACCTCTGCAACTGTTCAACATATGTAGGCGCGTGCAACATTTGTACAAGTATTTAGCGTCATGTCATAACGAGTTCCTCGAAAAATTTACAACACGGTCTCCTTCCTTCCGCATGCTTCGCGTAACCTCGATTGCCAAGGGGAGTGAGCCTGCCAAATTTCCGTAACATAACAAATACTTCATTATGTGTGTGCGCGCGTGCATGAATATGTCAATATGTGCATGGAAGAAACACCCATAACAAAAAAAAAATATGGTCCCCCTTCCTTTTGCCCAACTACTGGAACTTTCGTCGATGGACGTGAGACTCGTAGGCAATAAAATGGCAAAAAAGTAAAAGCAATTTTTTTTTAAAAAGCAAAAAAGGAGCCACGTTGGTGTGCTACCCGTCGAGGCACACTACGCATGTTTATAGGCAGATGGGCCAGGCTCCACGGTCTCGCGAGCAAATACCGCGCCATGCTGCCCTACGTGGAGGCACGTGTGATTTTTCAACACCTACGGTCCACGTTTCTCTGCCAAGTTGCGTCGTCTGCACGGACTTGTCCTTGACAGACAGACATTGAACCACGCGAACCCCAGAGGAGGTTTCACGTTAAGCCACTTACGAGATTTTTGACGGGCTTTTGGGCGCAGGCTCCTTTCCCAAGCGTTTAGAAGACCAGAGTGCCAGGCCGGTGAGCGCTTGTGCCCATTTTACGGAAACCAGTGGGTGACCGGCGGCAGCGGGATTCGAACCCACCACCTCCCGCAGCCGAGGCGGACACTCTACCAACTAGGCCACGACTGCGGTGGTGTGGACGCTGCGCTATGGGCCATTTGTGTCTACTATGTGAAGTTTACAAGAATGTGTAAAAAGAATGTGCGAGTGCACTAGCAAAAACGGCAAACATGAATAAAAAAACAGCATAGTAAGATATATGCAGTCACGATATAAATGGTGGGGATTCCTCCAAGACAGTGCTCAAAATTCGTGAGGAAAAGCGATTCATGACGCTCCTCTAGCCAACTCAGGTGTCTGCTTCACAGCGCCATCAATGGGGCAATCTCTATTTACCAATTTATATGCGGCAAAGGGGAGGAAACAACATAATTCAATAATATCAACGAAAATCTGCAACTAGACTGATTGGTTCTGCCATCTATCGCCTTTAAGACGAAGCTAGGCAAGTAACCTTTGCAGTCAAATCAACAGATGGTGCCAAAACTCAAAAGAGAGAGAGTAAGTTCTTTTTTGTTTATTGTGTTTGCGTGTGTGTGTGTCGATCGTACCATTTGCGCATGCGTATCGCTTGATTTATCGATGGACCACCAGTGTACTAAAGCCCACAACATCTTTTCAGTCGAACGTCCAAATTACGCTGCTTGAGCAAAAACATATCATGGTATTGATTGATTGATTTGTGGGGCTTAACGTCCTAAAACCACCATTTGATTATGAGAGACGCCGTAGTGGAGGGCTCCGGAAATTTTGACCACCTGGGCTTCTTTAACGTGCACCCAAATCTGAGTACACGGGCCTACAACATTTCCGCCTCCATCGGAAATGCAGCCGCCGCAGCCAACATTTCATGGTATTACTCACAGTAAAAAGTAGTGGCCCACACAATCAATGTCAAACGGTGTTTCGCCCACGCTGTTTCAGTCCGCCGCTTCCTGGGCGCACACTTAACACCGGCGTTAATGTCATTGTCCGAAAAACAAAACAAAAAAGGGGGTAGCCACTCCGATATACCACCCGCCATGCACACCGACCATAATGCGAACAAAGCCCCGTCACACGATCTGCGATTTGCTCAAGCAGCGTAACCGCGCAATGTGAGGCTCTGGGTCCACGTGCGACGCACAGCAGAGAACAACGATTTCTCACGGCGTACCAGACCTTCTTTAACCTCCTTTACCTCTCTTTTCAGGGCTCATTATGTGCCCACATGTTTCGACGGCATTTGAATGGCGAAGGCTTCCCTTCCCAGGCGGCTCACCCCTGAGGAAAGCTGAGTGTCAGGCCGGAGGACGCCTGTGGCCATTTTGCGAAACCGGTGGGTAAGCGGTGGAACGTGGGGTCCAGCCCACGACCTCCCACAGCCGAAAAAGGACACTCTACCACGAGGCCACGGCTGCGGTGATGCGACAGCTGCGCTACACGCCATTTGTATCTACAATGTGAATTTTACAAGAACGTGTAGAACTGCACGTCAGTGTGGTAACGGAAAAACGCGAAAATAGTAAAAATATTAATAACAAAAGAGACAGCAAGGTAAGACATGCGGCCACAAAATAAATGGCGGGAACTTCCTCCAGACAGAAAACTAATGTCACACAGAACAATCCATAACGCCTCCCTAGCGCATTTATGTGCCTGCACGACAGCGCGATTAACAGCGCAATCCGAAAAGAGGAGGAAACAACAGTATGCAATAATGAGAAAGAGAATCTGCAACTATTTCAAATGCCTTTGCTATCTACCGCCTGTAAGGCGAGGCCCGGCAAGTACACTCTGGTGTGAACTCGACAGATGGCGCCAAACACCCCGTTCCCCTTGAGATACTGTTTAAGCATATACAGTAACTCTAGCTCCTCCATGCCGCTAAAACTTCGTTCCTCTAGAGTTAGTGTATATGCTATCTTTAGAAAGGTAGCATATACAGCAACTCTTTTACTGCGTATAGCTACCTTTAAAAAGGTAGCATGTACAGTAAGTACACGTTCCCCTTACGTTCCCCCCCCCCCCCTATCCCAGCACATTTCCAAACAGTGCGTGCAATGAAACCATGACTCTGTCAGGAAAGGCACTGGGAGTTGCCTCATCGTACAAGTAGCTGGGAGTGACACTGTGTGCAGGAGGTAACATTTAAAGGAAACACGATGAAATAGTCAGGTGGATGGTTCTGCGGGCACAGTGTGCGATAAAGGCACGTTGCAAGTGTGCATTTGGGTGGACGTTAAAGGACCGCAAGTGGTCGAAATTTCCGGAACCCCTAAATTTCCGGGTGGTTTCGAGAGGTTACACTCTAGCAATTATTACTGTTAGGCCACATTGTAACAAAGTTCAAAGACAACGTTAGAAAATAGAAAGGTGATATCTATTTGAAGGGTCCCGGAGATACTTCCTGAGCATGGTCAGGAATTGCTGCCAGTCGGCAGTCGAGGTTCCCGAGACATGCGGGCCAAACATGACAATGCAGCACGCGGCCAGAATTTTAAAATTATTTCGCAAAATCTGTTAGAGATCACGAGCTCTCTCTTCGCTTTAGATAAGGCCATCTGTAGTCACAGCGGGCACCGCGATTCACCACGACGACTGAAAATAGCGCTAAGAAACGGGGACACAAGAAGAGGACACACGGCACAGGCGCTGTCCTCTTCTTGTGTCCCCGTTTCTTAGCGCTATTTTCAGTCGTCACAATGCACCAACCAGCCCAAATTTCGACAGTGTTGAATTCACCACGAATTCTGTAATCTCTTACTGGCTAGTGACATTAGTGAACATGTTCCAACGTGAATTCTGGCGGACGCTTATGTCGAGCGGATTATCTTGATCGGAAGATCGATGAAGATGCACCATCGTAAGGGCGCAGGTGTCGGTGCAGGAACTAGACGAGACACATTTTTGTAGTGATATCTATCACCACGCGAGCCTCATTATTACCAACATCAATATATCGTTAAAGACGCCGTAGTTTAAGCTTCCGGAAATTTCGACTACCAGGGGCTCTTTAGCGTGCACCTATATCGATGTGCACGGGCTTCAAGACTTATCCTCCCTCGAAAATGTGCCAGCCACGGCCAGTATTCGGTGCGGGAGTAGGGGCAAACGGGTCTTCTGGCATTGCTGTGTGTGGGCCAAAAAAACAAAAAACAAAAAAACCGAGGTGAAAATTTACCGATATACGAATCACGTACAAACTCACTCGACAAATACTGCAATATTTATTCGATACCTCAGGAATATTCCACGAAAGTGAGCTTGAAAACGAACCAATTAAGTTAAAACGGAATCGCTTTGTCCGAAAGCCCTCAGCAAATCTTCAGCTTTCGCCCTCATGGTACTTTAGCCTTCACATAAGTTGCGAACACTCTTCGTGGTGGTTACATCTGCTGATTTTCTCCTTCTTTGGGAGTGCGCCAACACTAGACGAGGCATCGATATTCATATTGCATATACAGTGGCTTCTACCGAGTTCAAGGTGCCAATGGCCCTGCATATTGTTAGGCGGATGGGCCCCACTATGTTTCCCAGCCTTCTGTTTCAGGTCCCCGAAAAATTGTTTGTCCTGTGTCCTCCAATAAGAGTGGCCAAGTAGACGTTCCGCACAGCAGGGGGATAAGTGGGAGATGTTCGCCGCAGAACAACTACGTCGTCAGCTGTCTTGTCCGTTTGTAAGTACCTCGAACATACATTTCGTCAATATACACTACTACTTATCGAGCAGCTTGTGGCATTAAACATTTCAACGCGATCTTCCCATGTTGTTCGTCGTTAAAGGGGCCCTGTAACACTTTTTGAGCATGGTCAGAAAACGCTGCCGATCGGCAGTACAGGCTCCCGACAACATGCGAGCCAAATATTATAGCGCAGTGAAATGGAATTCACAATAATCATGAAAGTCAGCTGAAAATATCTTTCTATTTTCATTACAAATTACGTAATAACCCCAAAAATCACACGTAGTAAGCCCATGTATCAGCAATTGGCTGATTTTAACATGGCACGCTCGGTCGTTACAGAGATTACCACGGGAGGCTACCACTTGTCCACGAGGGCGCACGTGATCACGCTGAAAAAGCCACGCATTCGAAGAAAAATAAAAGGAAAAAGTGCTCAAGGTCATAAGCCGTGCGTGACGTTTTTCTTTGCACCTGCCATTCTTTTCTTCTTAGCTTCCGTCGCTTTCGTCGGGACAAGAGAATGGAGAATGCAATGACAGCATGCGACGATTCTTTGTGACTCCACTCACACTGGACCGATTTTTAAATTTGTTTGTGTCGTTTAATTCGTGAGGCAATAAGCTCTTCTGAATAGTTCATTCCATGGTTACGTGGAAAAGGGTTTCAGGTCCCCTTTAAGAGCCGACAAAGTGAGGGCGTCCTGAATTTCAATGAAAGCTCGAAACTTCTGGTCGTGCCTGTAAAGGGTGGGCAGTCTGAACAATGGGGTTTTTGACCAGCTGCTGTGAACAGATGGAAGGAGCGCGCAGTTGTCGTTACGTCTTCTCCAAAAACTGCGTTTACAGCATTCAAGACCGCCTTCTCAAAGTCCCTTACAATGACACCGGGACACAATATGCGAGTCCAAAGAGTTCGCACTGGTCTCTTAGTGACAAGGACAGATGCTTGTACTGTTGCTGGTTGTTCCTTGACATGAAGGCATGCATGAGCAACTGATATAACGCCCTCACATAGCTAGCACTGTAAGACCAAGTATATCTGCCGAAATACCTTGAGGGTGAGATCAAAGTTTCTTTCAATTGAACCAGCTGTTAATCACGGATAATAACTTCCCAGCATGGGGCGCTGGCAAATACGAGCAGACTGTTCTCAGTCTCTGGGTCAGGTGTTAATTTTACCAGGTGTTAATCACGAATAATAACTTCCCAACATGGTGCGCTGGCAAATACAAGCAGTCGGTTCTCAGTCTCTGGGCCAGTCTCGTAGCACAAGAAGCACTAAGTGTGGTCTTCCACAGTCCTAGTCCAATGTGCCGGAACAACGATGTCTCCGGGGCCGATATTCGGTAGGTACATAGGGTGCGGTTACAACTACTACGTTGTAGGGCGCTATTTGCTAAGTGGCCAGTGCGCATATACGCACCATCTCTTCGTGTGCCCATCATCACCCTTCATTGCTCTTGCTTTTCTTTTTCTCTTATCTCCTGTGTAGAGTGGCAGGCTAAAGCGAACTAGCTCAGGCCGACCTCTCCGCCTTCTATTAAATTCTCTCTCCCTTCGTCTCGTTACATCTTGCTCGGCTGATGGCGAATGCGCCGCTTCAGGCTCTGCTCGCAGCTTTTAAAGTTCTTTACGGTCTGCGACAACTTCAACAAATCTTTCTTTATAGAGACAAGTGCATTCTCCTTCATTTGCTACTTTCTTCTTGCAATACTAATCGTAGCATTATCTACAGGGTGGTCGTGGTACATGCTCAAGTGTAGTCGCTTGAGCATTTGTATAAGTAATTAAAGCGCCTTTACATGAAATACGTTTAGCACAACCTCAAAGGGGTCATGAGAAGCACTTCCGATCTTTGTGCCTCCTTCATTCGATTTCTTTCTCTCCATTCTGCAAGTTAGTACCGCAAAATCAACCACAGGCCCAGTATAGAATGAGCGCCTGAAAGCGTACGCTTACCTTGACAGTGCTGGGGCAAACAAACTGCTGCCTCCGGAAGAAATGCATGGCGCTAAACTGCCACTCCCCTCATGTCTTTTTCTGGTACGTGCATAAATTGATAACATGTATCTGACATGCGCATTGTATGTGATGATCGCATCTGATATTGCACCTATACCGATAAGTTGTCATATTTGCGTGCACGTTAAAGAACCCCTGGTGGTCAAAATTTCCGGAGCCCTCCACTACAGCGTCTCTGATTATCAGATGGTGGCTTTGGGACGTTAAATCTGACATATCAATCAATATCGATAAGTTGCGACAGTTGGTATGTCATTATAGTGCTTCGTCATGAATCCTTCAGTAAACTGCAATCTTCGCGCTCATCTTTTTGTTTCTTTGATAAATAAATTTGCGAATAAAATGGCTCAATCTTTCCCTGTGTCCGTGTTGGGCAGTTTTTACGAAAAATGCTAGTAGGGGCACTTTTTCAAGCGACATTTTTTTTTTCCGGGGACGTATCTTGAGGGTACATTTCGTTCGGTGACGTTTTTTGCGAGAACCATTCAATGCAGAGGTGCCCACAGCCTTGTTTCTTATGAGTTACAATGAAGGTATGCACCCGATTTCTGTGGCACGTACGCGTTAAGTTTACCTGCACTCGAACATCGGTTTCAGAGTTTAAAAAAAAAGAGCAAAAAGGAACCTCATAGGTGTGCCACCCGCCCGGACACACCACCGCCATGCGTATGGAGCCAGGATGCGCGGCATCGACAGCAAGTACCGCGTCCACGCTTCTCACGTCCAAAGTACGCCACGTACATCAACTTCCAAGTTCCGTGTGGCAGCTGGCCCACCAAGAGCTGCGCGCACACGTAGACGACGTCTCAGTGTTCGTCGTCGACCGTCAAAGCTTCCCGGTCTTAAGACAACGGATACTACGACTCGAGCCATTCAATCTCTCCACTCGAGTGAGTCCCACGTTTTGGTGGGTGGTTAGAAGAAGAAGGCGCCTAAGTTCTGCAGCCCGGTAGGGAGCACGGCACATCGCCTCTGCTCAGACGGAATTTGAAGGCGCAGGCTCCTTTCCCAAGCGACGTCACCCCTGATTAGCCAAGTGCCAGGCAGGGGGAGCGCTTGTGCCCATTTTGCAGAAACTGGTGGGTAACCGGCGGCAGCGAGATTTGAACCCGCGCCCTCCCGCAGCCGAAGCGGACACTTTAGCACAAGGCCACGGCGGTGGTGGTCGCGCCACGTCGACGATGTGCCATTAATTTTTACGCTGACCCATTTGACGTAAGTTTTACGTGAATATGTGGAATTGCCCGTGCGGGCTCCATACAGAAAAACGCTAAAAGATTGGGCTACAGAATGAATGGTGCGAATGCCGGCCGTAATGGGTAATCAGAACGGCAAATGGTCTGCAGCGTGCGCATACTGCACAAGGCTCAAATGTCACGCGGATGTTTTGCATGCACGTTTCGCGCAGTTAAGCACCTCTCTCAGCGTTATAACACGATTCAACATTCCTGTCCCTTTCCCTTACAACCTCACCACAAAGTGGCTCATCTAAAGCATCTCCATGGAGGAAGACCGCCGTGAGCGCCTCCATCTCCTCTATTATGGAAGAGGGAATTCCTTCCTTAATGGCGTCTACAAAGCCGGTGGATAACGCTTTCTTAGCGCTTCTTGGCGTTATATCAAGAGAGAGAATAAAACATTTATTTTCGATCGAGAAAGGAGTGTCGGTGGGTGGGCTCCTTAGTCTGGGATCCCATTAGCACGGGCCGCTGTCCTCGCTCCTCTCACGAGGGCCTCTTGTGTCTTCGAATGCGAGCTGGACAGAACTGCCTCTCACCCTACAGTGTTGTGCTCTGGGTTGTGGAGGTGTATTGTGTGGGCATTCTCATACCATGGAATACAGGGTGGCTGTTTTAGTGACGCAGAACCTGCACTGTGGTGTGTATGTGTCGGGACATGTATCTTGGACAGTATGGATGGATTGGGGTAAGACAAAGTCTGCAGGTGACGCCACGCTACCTGAGATTTTTCACTGAGCTTCAGCCCTTGGCGTTACCGAAAACAAAACAGATATGTGTCGCCATTCGTCATCGCTATGAACAAACGTGTTTCTAAGCATACATGCTTTGCGAGAACATGCATAGGTAGCGCCACATGCCCAAATATTTCAGATTGATGAAGGTTTTTTTTTTCAATCCATAACGCGTGCACTTACTTTCAGAGACAAGATAACTGTTCCATTATCTCTCTTTATGATCGAGTTTTTGGTAGAGATAAAGGAACGGCGTAGAAAAGGATCGCTGTTGTACCAGGTTCGTTTCTTTCTCGGAGACCAAAGTTTCGCATAAATATTTGCCAAGGCTGCAAAGAACTCTGCACATCTACCGACTACCCGTGGAGATCTCATGATATAGGTTGTAAACGAAACATTTTTTTTTCTTCGGTCTTGGTTGCTCGTGTAGTCCTATACTGTAAATGAAAGAAAATGGTGTAGGTGGGCTAACTATAATTAACCGGGTGAGTACGAAAGAGCAAGCAATTGCTTACGTGACAGCATGTGTTCAAATTTATGTGGTTTGTTCCTATGTGCTAATCACATCGATAGGCAGCTAATCGTGGGCCTTGGCAGTTTCTTTTATGAAAAAAGATATGAAAGTGCTTTGGTTTCACATCTTCCATTCCATCGCTTCGAGGATATGGCCAGATTGAAGAAAATATATTAATATTTACTCACGCTGGGTGCACATACCAGGAAAATCTGCATGTGACGTTATCATTAGTGGACAATTGTAGGTGCTATCTCGAATACGTATGTACGGCGTGTAAATGTAATTTTTACACTACATATCGATGATCTGTTATTCTGGTAACCATCCGCGAAACCGATATTGCAGTGGTGTCCGTGTGAAAACATTCCTCCAAACACGCAAAAAAGCGCGTATCACTGAAGGCATGAACCGACATATCGCCAGCACGATTTTTGGGTGAAGTGGCACAGGTCGTGCAGTCCAGGCATCAAAAAAAGAATATAAAAAAGGAGTCCTTCCGATGTGCCACCCGTCATGCACATCGACCATGTTGCGATAAGTGAGCGCTAACGATGCAAACCGAAGCTTGAATGCGCAGTGGTAGCGAAAGAGTTTATTTGATAGTTGTAGTTATAGCGCGAGAACAGAACGACGACAAAGAGACAAGAAGGACACGAAGGACACGCGTTTCCACTGGGCGTGGGTTTTTTTCTCAACCCATCGTCGTGCTCACATGTTTCAACGGGATTTGATTGGCGCAGGCTGCCTTTCCCAGACGTTTCACCCCTGAAAGTGGCCGAGTGTCGGGCCGGGGGACGCCTGTGCCCATTTTGTAAAACCGGTGGGTATCCGGCGGCACGTGGATTCGAACCCACTACCTCCCGCAGCCGAGGCGGACACTCTACCACGAGGCCACAGCTGCGGTGATGGAGCAGCAGATAAAAGGCGCGTTTTGCGAAGGCGTCAGCCGTTCTGACAATCGAGTTAGAGTTTCGACACTCGCACAAACTCAACTCGACGTTTTCAGATATATGAACGTTCGTAACAATCTAAAACATTGGCTTCTTGGATAGGGTTTGAATATGTCAATTATCACCGCTGTCAACGATAACTGCAGAGGTTTGCTGATTGTGTCGCCACCTTTAGGCAAAAAATAAATCTGCGAAACAGCATTACTGTGTGCGTGTGTGTGTAAGTGGGTGCTTTTTCTAGTGCACCAGGCTGCGTAAGTATGTCGCATTGAGTAGTCATGACTTTTACATTCACTGCTTGCTGTGGTATAGTCCTCGTTTCTCACTGACTTTTTTTTTTATATAGGATATAACTGCTCCTCGCGCAACGACGTGAAGACAACAGCAATGCTGGTGAAGTGGTGTCTTTTTTGTCGTAACTCCCTGCAGGTAGCACGGCGCTTCGCTAGCTTCCTCAAGGCGCGAGAACAGAATGACAACAAAGAGACAAGAAGGACAGGAGTGCTAACTTCCAAATGAGTTTATTGCGCAGAGCGCGAAAAGATATAGAGGAGAGAGTAAACCATGTGACGAAAACCATGTGGCACAAAGAGCAATGCCTGAGTAAGGGAAATAAACAAAGTCACAGGAAAAGGCAGAGAAAAGTCTATAAGGAAACAAAACGAAAAAGTAAAGGTAATATAACTACTTGCGTGCACCGAAACCTTCGAGGAACATTAGTTCCTTGTCGGACAGAGACACGGAGGACTTGCTATGACACCTGTTCGCGTGCCACCTGCGCAGCCTCGACGATGACTTTGGTCGCCGTCGTGTCTTCGGAGGCGGGCGCGGCCGCTGTCCGGCACGTGGCGAGACCACGGGCCGCGGCATCCGCCTCCTCGTTGCGGTTCGGAGATCCTGGTATCAGGTCCCTACCCATGTGAGCCGGGAACCATTTTAGCGTCAGCCTCGACTTGGACTCGTCGCTTGCCAACGCCCTAGCAGCCGCCCCGCACACGGCTCCGCGCGAGAAGCTACGGATGGCCGTCTTGCTGTCACTGAGTATTGTCCGCACGCCCGGGGAGCCAAAGAAGAAGGCGAGGAGCAGCTGCTCGATTACGGCGACATCCTCGCGTGGTACAGGGAGCAACGGCGTGGCTTCCCGCCTCCGCACAGGGATCTTACCCGGTGGGAGGCGGTGAGGTTGCGCCAGCTCCAAACCGAGACTGTGCTGACCCCATCGCTAGCGCGACACGTGTGCCCCGAACTCTACGTGAGTGAAATGTGCAGTGTGTGCGCGAGCGCGAGAGCCACCCTGGCCCACATACTCTGGGGATGTGACGCAGACAGCGCGGACGGTCCGGTGTTACCGCCGCAAGTAGAACAGCGTGTGGGGTCTACGGACCCAGAAGACCAGCGAAGGGCCGTCCGGCAGCTCGAGGTCGCACTGGCGCTGCAAAGGCGAAAGGGGGACACCCTCAGTAACCCGAGCGGCGACGGGGCACGAAGGCCTTGAGGTCTAGGCCCGCGTGACATTAGGACTTCTAGTGTAACGTGAGATAGGGTGAACCCCACGCCCTGCGCGGCCGGAGGGAATCCCGCATGCTGGAACCCAATAAAGTTTATTCTCTCTCTCTCGACAATGACTCGGGTGCGCTCATTCCTGTGCTTATACAGCGTCACCGTGTCCTTGAAAAAAGGCACACAGTTTCACTCAGTGCAGTGCTAAGCAAAAAAAAAAACATCTTCGCCATTTCTAACATTGTTAGCGTGTTCTCTGCAGTTGATCGTTCAGACACCTTCCGGTTGTTCCGTCATAAGAAGCACCGCAGGAAAGGGGGGTCCTATAGACAACTTCCCGGGAGCATGTCACATACCTGTTTCTATGCTCAACTCTGCATTCAGTTGATGACTGCGTTTTCAGGCGGTTTGTAAATCTGGTGAGACTAATCAATTTGAACGGTGCAGAGAACAGCAAATGAACTTCCACATGTTTTCCGATTTTCTTGAGCCTTTGTGATATCTAGTGTTTGTACGGAACAACGGCCATCCTTTCACGCTCTGTGTCTGTGTTGCTCTGATCCTGTCCCTGCCTCTGCTCTGCCCTACTGGTCCGCAAGATACCCTCAGCAACAGAAGCAAGAAACGCCTCAGGAAAACCCGAAGCTATATAAGCCGCGATACTTGAGCTTTGAAGCTCGCAGAGATGTTTTGAACGCACGACCTGTTCAAGGCATTCTCAAAGCAGGTCCGTTCTATGCCTCGCTCTACTCACTTGCTGTGGGCGGAAGAAAAAGGAAGTAAAGGTTTCTGCGAACGTGGTTCGTAATACCAACAAATATGCTGCCTTCTAAAAAAAACAGTCCTAAATCCAAAAAAGCGTAACTTGTCATTCTCGTGCATATCATGTGTCAACACAAGAGGCTTTAAACAGTCTTCAAACAAGCCTATCGTTTGAGCCGCAATCGAGTGGAACATAGAAGGGTTACAATTTAGAAGAACCAAGAAATCATCGACGTATCTGAATATTTGACGACATGCGTGCCCTCTAACATTTTCTGCAGTTTATTGCCCATTTCAAAAGTAGATCACTGAGTGGAGGTGCTATGCACGAGCCAGTTGACCCACCTTTTTTTTTTCTGCAGATAAATGCAATCATTCCATTGAACGAAGGGAGAGGTAACAGGTACAGAAAAACAGGGTAAATAAAATCTAGCGCACCGATTCCTGTTTTTAATTGAAAGTTAAATTCCCTGAAGACTTCTATGTTACTTCTCATACATTCTAATACCTCATCGTGAGGCAGTGAGTAATATAGGTCCTTTATGTCAATTGAAAAACCGAAAACATTAGATTTATTTGACTGTTTTGAAAAATTCTATCAGTGCCTGCGAGTTTTCGATCAGAAGTGGGTCACCAACCTTTAGACACTTTAGATGGCTGTGAATGAAGAAGCCGGGTTTGTTTTGCCCCGTTCCACTTTCTGTCACAATGACTCGGAGTGCATTTTTGTCACTTTTACTAACATGCTGTGCTAACTGTTTGAACTCTAGTTTCCGACACATTTCCTTGGCTTGCGTTTTTACTCTATCTAGACGAATTTCAGTACAACATTTGAAAACATAGCCAATAGCTGTGACTGCTTTTTCTAGGTACAGGCAATTAGGAAGAACAGCGAAACCACCCTCCTTATCTGACGGCACGACACTAAGTTCATTGTCTCTCAGAAAGTTGGCCGTCTTCCGCAACGGAAGGCTGGTGCTGGTAGGCTTACCCCGTAGGAGCACGTCGATGCCTTCAGAGATGCATCTGTCCGAATCCTCTGGTGAGGCGCGGCCAGCAACAAAGCGCACCATTAAAAGAAGCTCGAGTTTTTTTCTAACAAATTAGTCCGTATACCATGTCAGTTAAATAATCATGAAGGGACAGCTATTCGCACGTTAGATCTATGCACGGTGTGTTTGATGTGTAGCGCAATTATTACAGCCACTTTTCTCTTTATTTTTTTTTTTTGCGCACGCATGCTTAAAGACTAACTGGGGCAAATACAGTCTGATGTCTTTGAGAAGCGAGCTTCTCAAAGAGGCCCAGGGGGCGGAAGTGTCCGTCTTTCAAGTCTTTGATGTTCTAGAATGTTTGTGTACGTTAAGAACGGGGCCATACGCATAGCCGAGGGTGGGTGCGATATGCCGGGGTTGTAGGCCCGGAAGAGCAATTCTCGGACCAAGGCATGGGCGAGCTCATTGCTTCTAACTTCGCAGTGGCCGGGTATCCATATAAGATGTTTCCATTCGCCCGCTGAGCGTGAGGACGAGAGTTGTGTAAGAAGTCGATGCGCAATGGGCCCATTGTAGCCTTTACAAAAATTTCGGTAAGCTGCTTTTGAGCCTGTTAGAACGAAAGTGGACCTTGGGTTTCGTAGGGCGGGGGCGATTCCTGCTTCATCCATACTAGTTGTGTCATGGGCTGATATACAATCAACCTGTTTTCCACAATGAATGACGCTTGCTGGTTCAGCTGCATCGACAAAGAAGGCGCCTTCAGTATCTGAGTAGTTGTCGTAAACTTTTGCCCGTGCCCGACATCGGTGTTCGTGGAACTGAGGATGCATGTTGCGTGGAAGTGGTTTGACGATGAAGTCCTGCCTCCATTCATGTGGGATACGTTGTTTTCCCCTTCTCTCAATGGGGGCTTCGATTCCAAATTCTGGTAGTGTTTTCCATCCCGTATTTGATGGCCAGGCACAATGGCAATTTGTCTTGAATGGTGTCGCCATCTATCGCCTTTAAGACAAAGCCCTGCAAGTATGTTTTGATATTGTTACGGTGCGATGGATGCCTTTATTTACAGGAGATGATCAATGTGAGAGTCCAGGGATCTGGCCGATCACTGCTCGTGCCAACCTCGTTCTCCTCTTCCTTCACGCGCATCCTCAGTATCGTAGCAATTCCCCCTTTGCAGACGATGCCCACCGGGCGAGTTAGGCTTCGTTGCGATGATGATAGCGTTTTAAACGGGCAACATGAATGACGTTGGTCTTGCTTGAGCGGCGGCCAGTTGACAACAGCTGAGATATCACGTACGTGACATCGCTTAGACGTTCCAAGACAACAAACGGACCGGTGTAGTTGGCCAGAAACTTTTGGCAGAGGCCGCGCTTGCGAAGCGGCGTCCAAAGCCACACCAAATCCCCTTTCTCAAACCATACGTGCCGGTGACTTCTGTCGTAACGGTTTTTGGAGCGTTTCTGTGAGACGAAAGTTCGAAGACAGGCGATGCGTCGGGCCTCTTCTGCGCGGCAAATGGTTTCGGCGAGAGTAGGTTGATCAGTCTCGGAAAAAAGAAGAATAGTGTCAAGAGCTGTGCGGGGTTGGCGTGCGTAGAGCAGATAAAATGGACTGTATCTCGTTGTTTCGTGCTGTGCAGTGTTGTAGGCGAAAGTTATAAATGGCAAAATCGCGTCCCATGTTTTGTGTCCAGAATCAACATACATGGAAATCATGTTGACGAGAGTCCTATTTGTTCGTTCCGTCAAACCATTAGCCTGCGGGTGATACGGGGTAGTGTGACGAAAATGGCACGAAGCAAGACGAAGGAGGTCTTCAACTACATCGGCAACAAATTGCCGCCCGCGATCACTGATGATGACACGGGGGTATCCATGGCGTAATATAACGTGTGACAGCATGAACTGTGAAACTTGAGTGGCCGTTGCCGCAGGAATCGCCGCAGTTTCAGCGTAACGTGTGAGGTGGTCAACGCCCACAATAATCCATCGGTTGCCGTTCGTTGATCGCGGAAAAGGGCCGAGCAGGTCGACACCTACGACGTCAAATGGTGAACTCGGGGGTGCTATGGGATGAAGTAGTCCGGCTGGCGGAGTTGTAGGACGCTTGTGGCGTTGACATTGCTCACAGCTCGCAACGTATGCAGTCACACTTTTACGCATCTTCGGCCAGAAGAAGCGTTCTTGCGTGCGATAAAATGTCCTAGAAAAACCCATATGGCCAGATGTTGGGTCGTCGTGCATTGCTCGAAGTACGTGTTGTCGAAGACTTGTAGGCACAACTAGAAGTAGGCGAGGGCCTACGCCGGAATAATTCTTTTTGTAGAGAACGCCATCCTTTACGACGAAACCACGTTGACCGTTCGTTCCGGAAATAAAGAAAGAAGCGAGGCTGTTGTCATTGCGTTGCTCTGCTCGAAAAGTTGTTAGGTCGGGGAACGGAGTATCCACTACAGCCAAATATTCATCAAAGTTGTCAGCGTCACACTCGGTTGTCGGAAGGGGAAGTCGTGAAAGGCAATCAGCGTCGGCATGACGACGACCGCTCTTGTAGCAGACTTCAAAGTCGTGTTCTTGCAATCGTAATGCCCAACGAGCAAGACGACCGGATGGGTCCCGTAGTCCAGTGAGCCAACATAAAGAATGGTGGTCCGTGACAATCGAGAATCGGCGGCCATAGATATAAGGGCGAAACTTGTGCACGGCGAATATGACCGCGAGACATTCCTGCTCTGTGACAGTATAGTTTCGCTCCGGCTTACTTAAACAGCGACTGGCATAGGCAACGACGTGTTCAGCAGCTCCATGGCGTTGGACCAATACGGCGCCAATACCTACACCACTGGCGTCGGTATGAACTTCTGTGGCAGCAGATGGGTCATAGTGGCGAAGTACGGGCCCTGACGTAAGAGCAAACTTGAGTTGCGAAAAAGACGACTCGCATTCCGCTGACCACCGAAAAGGAGCGTTCCTGTTGAGTAGGGACGTCAAAGGGTAAGCGAGGTCGGCGAACCTGGGCACGAAGCGACGGAAGTACGAGCATAGGCCCAAAAAGCTTTGCAACTCTCGTACCGACTGAGGTTGTTTGAAGCTGCTGACTGCTGCGACTTTCTGGGGGTCGGGTCGAACGCCATGCTTGTCCACCAGGTGACCGAGAACGAGAGTCTCGCGGCTGCCAAAGTGACACTTCTTAGAGTTCAGGGTGAGCTTAGCTCTCTCAAGGCAGGTGAGAACAATGTCTAGACGATGGTTGTGTTCATCGAATGTACGGCCAAATATTATAATGTCATCCAGGTAGCAAAGACAAACTTCCCACTTTAGTCCACGTAACACAGAGTCCATGAAGCGCTCAAACGTGGCTGGAGCGTTGCATAGGCCAAACGGCATTACATTGAATTCAAATAGACCATCTGGGGTTATGAAGGGGTGATCGCGGGCGGCAATTTGTTGCCGATGTAGTTGAAGACCTCCTTCGTCTTGCTTCGTGCCATTTTCGTTCTCCTCTTCCTTCACGCGCATCCTCAGTATCGTAGCAATATTATATTGACAGATGGCGCTAAAACTCTCTTTTTCGTGTGTTTCTTATTGTTATTTTTGGTGTGAAAAGTTAGTGTCAGCGTGTATCAGCTGCGAGACCATATTGCTCCATTTGTCGGTGGACCGCCAGTTTACTACAGCCCATAACATCTTTTCAGTCGAACGTCTAAATTCATTACGCAAACTGGTAGGTGTTCTGTGACAGCGGTCGATAGCAGTACATTATCAGAGCAAAGCAAACAGTGCACACACACGTCGCATTATCACATACGGTGAAAAGTGCTGGCCCACGATATGACTGTGAAACGATATCTCGCCGGCGCACTTTCACTCACAGTCATTTCTTGTGCACAAAAAAAAAATTAAAAAAGGAGCCCCTCAGATGTGCCACCCGCCAAGAAAAGACACATCTACCATGTAGCGATAAGAACCCGTAACGCGGTCTGTGAGCGGTAACCACACAACGAGGGCTCCGCTGAGTTTGCGTGCAAAGCACCGGACGTTACGACTACGAAGTTTACCGAGTTGCGACTCTGTCACCTCCCCTTTACGGGGATCGCTTTGTGCCCACATGTTTTGACGGGATTTGAACGGCGTAGGCTTCCTTTTCCAGGTGGTCCACCCCTGAAAGCTGAGTGTCAAGCCGGGGTTCACCTGTGCCCAATTCTGGAGCCGGTGGGTCTCCGGCGGCACGTGGATTCGAACCCACGACCTCCCGCAGCCGAAGCGGACACTCAACCACGAGGCCACGGCAGCGGTGGCGCACCGTGGGCTACAAAACGGGTTTTGTGTGCATATCACTCAATGCTGAACAAAGAGATGGCGCCAGCACATTCCTCACCTCAGAGATTCAACGCGGCACTTCCGTCCGTGACTGGCAGCTCGTGTAAGTTACGAGGCTTTTATTAGCCACATGCGCCGTTTGTAAACAATCAGTCATTTATAATAATCTACTAACTAGGCTTTAAGAATGAAAATGCAATCATGCAACTGGCAACAATCGCAGAGTCCAGTTCATCGCCATGCGGGTACAAATGCCGCTGAAGGAGCCCGCGTAGATAATAGTGCCACATTCCACTCTAGGTATTATTGTATGAAACTCTATGATGTCTATTATCACCACTGTCCACAATCATTGCAGAGCTTTGCTTATCGTGGCAATGCAAAATGCAAAAAAAAGGAGCCCCACCGATGTGCCACCCGCCATGCACATCGACCATATTGCGAAGAGAGCCCGTCACACGGTCTGCGAGCGGTAACCGCGCAACGTGAGGCTCTGAGACTGCGTGCGATGCACAGCAGAAAACATCGTTCTCACGACGTACCAGAATCCTTGACCTCATTTTTAGCTCCATTTCCTCCCTCTTCAGGGTTCATTTTGTGCCCACATGTTTCGACGGGATTTGAATGGCGTAGGCTTCCCTTCCCAAGCGGCTCACCCCTGAACACAGCCGAGTGTCAGGCCGGGGGAGTTCTTGTGCCCATTTTCCAGAAACCGGTGGGTATCCGGCGGCAGCGGGATTCGAGCCCACGACCTCCCGAAGCCGAAGCGGACACTCTACCACGAGGCCACGGCTGTGGTGATACGACAGGTACGCTACACGCCATTTGTATCTACTATGTGAATTTTAAAAGAACTTGTAGAACTGCTCGCGCTTGTGGCAACGGAAAAACGCGAGACTCGGTAGTAATAATATTATTAATAACAAAATAAACAGCAGGTAAGATATGTGCGGCCACAAAATAAATGGCGGGAATTTCCTTCAGGAAGAAATCTCATTTCGTGCGGGAGAACAATTCCCGATGCCTCCTCAGCGCACTTACGTGCCTGCATCACAGCGCGATTAACTGCGCAATCTGGGAAAGAGGAGGAAACGAGATTATGCAATAATAAGAAAGACAATCTGAGAGAGAGAATAAGGGTCTCACGAGGGCCTGTTGGGTCTTCGGATGCGAGCTGGACAGAGCTGCCTCCCACCCTGCAGTGTTGTGCTGTGCTCTGGGTTGTAGAGGTGGATTGTGTGGGCATTCCCATACCATATGGTGCAGGGTGGCTGTTTGAGTGACGCAGAGCCTGCACTGTGGTGCGTATGTGTCAGGATCTATCCTCAACTATTTTGAATGCTCTTGCCACCTACTTTGAGGCGAAGACCGGAGAGTATACTTTGGCACCAACTAGACAGATGGCGCCAGATACCCGGTTTCCGTATACATATTGCATAAGCATATACAGTAACTCTAGTTCATCCATGTCATAAAGCCCCTAAAACTTCATTCTTGTAGAGTTAGTGTATATGCTACGTTTAGAAAGGTAGCATATACAGTAGCTCTGCGTTCCCCTAACGTGCCCCCCCCCCCCCTTATCCCAGCGCCTTTCCAGACAGTGCTTGCCACGAAACCCTGACACTGTTTGGAAAGGCGCTGGGGGTTGCCTCATCATACAGGTACCTCAGAGTGACGCTGTGTGCAGGAGGCAACATTAATAGGGTACACGTGTCGGATGAATGGCGCTGCGGGCACAGTGTGCGTTATTAAAGGCACGTTGCAAGTGTGCGTTCGGTTGCACGTTAAACAACCGCAGCTGCTCGAAAATTCCGGAGCAAATTTGCGCTGTCTCCCATCATGGTGGTTACGCTCGAGACGCTATGCACAGCTTTGTGCCTCCCTAGTACAATTTCATTGTCTCCATTCTGCAAATAAGTACCGCTAAGTCAACCACAGCAGCAGTATGAGCTCCTGAAAGCCTGCACTTGACTTAAGAGCACCGGTGGATCCAATCTTCGGCACCCGGATGAAATGCATGGGTGCTTAACTGCCACCCCCTTTATGTCTTACCAGGCGCGTGCATATATAGATAACATCTATATGACATGGGCATTGTATGTGATGATTGCATCTGATGATACAGATACTTATACAGATACGTTGCGACAGTTGGTATGTCACTTTGGCGCTTCGCCAGTAATCTTTCAGTAAACTGCAATGTGCGCGCGTCTGGTTTTCTTTTTCTTTGAGAAGCATTGAATGGGCGAGTAGAAGGCGCGACGTTCGATGGTGTCCATGAGGGGCCGTTGTTTCCGACAACTCCCATGGGGAAATTTCTTCTATAAGCGTATTTTCCGGGGATGTTGCTTGCTTGCTTGTTTGTTCCTTTCTTTTGTGGCTCTCACCGACTAAGGGGGATTGGCCAAGAAGCCGGTGGTTAATGCAAGTCAATACCTTTAGATTTTCTAGACTAGGGGTATATGATTACTGTGTTCTGACTGTGAAATTAATTTGGCCAATGTAAAAAAAGAAAGAAAGGGGGGAGGGAAACAATAGAATTTTTTCATTATCTGAGGTGGAATCGTTATATGAAATTCTCCTGAAAGTTGAATCATTGCAGTGTACAGCTAAATAATAAGTGGTAGTGTGGCTAGTAAAATTCGAGAGCTGATCGCTGACTCAGCAAGTCAATCTTTTTGTGTTATATATGAATTCGCAGAGAGCCCCGCAGATGTTCCTGTCGCTGTGTCCTAATGAAGTGGCCCCAAAGGACAAAATATTGGGAGTATTAATTGATATTCCTAGTTTTTTGAATAAAATTTCGGAGCAGTTTTTTCTTTGATTTTTGAAACGGTGACATGTGATAAGAAGTTGGTCGATATGTTCAGGTTCGTTACAGCTTGAGCACAGAGGAGATGGCACCAGACCAGACCTGTTTAAGTAGAAATTAAGAGGTGGTACACGGCAACGCAATTTTGTTATCAAGACTTCCAATTCACGCGTGGGACACCATTTATTATTCCATGTGAAGTGCAGGTGCGAGAAATCTGGATTCGGTATCATGATTTTTTATGAGTCTTCAAGAAGGGAAAGTTTTCTAAACCTCGCTGCTGTTACATAAGCTGTAGGAGGCATGATTGGCACAATCGGAAGATCAAGAGATGTTCGCGCAAGTGTGTCAGCCATCTCGTTTATAAATATACTACGATGGCCTGGCACCCATATCATTCGCACTAGATCAATGTTTGCTGGGATAAATTATTTGAAAGTTTCTAGTACTGCTGATGTTGACGACGATGATAAAAATGAACACACGGTACACGAGTCAGACACTATCACAACTGTCGAATGAGTCACAGGAAGTTTACGAATAGCTAGTATAATGGCCATTAATTCCGCTTCAAATATTGGTGTATAATCTGGAAGGAGTAATGAAAATGACCAGAATAATGAGAGAGAAAAAATACCCACACCTGCCTTCTCGCCACTCACAGATGCATCCGTTGCAATTACTATATGTTTATGCAGGTTACTGAATTCCGGGGTCGTTTCTTTCAAGAACGCCTTTTTTTTTTTTTTTTGCTGCACCCATTAAATGCAGAGGTGCCCTATGGCTTGTCTCCTGTGAAAATCATTGGTTTCCAATCAAAAACACTGGCTTAATTCTTCACCTTTCGTGCACCAGTGTGGGGCGCATCCAATTTTTTGGGTTCATTCGACAGAAATTAGGTGCACCCGATTTCTGTCGCACGTACCCGTGAAATTTACCTTACATCAGACACGACACGAAAAGTGAAATAAACAGAGAGCCTCATCGTTGTGCTCCCCGCCCAGGCACACAAGCCTTGCGTATTGAGCCAGGCCGCACGGCACCGTGAGCAAGTACCGCGTCTACGCTGCTCGCATCGAACGTACGTCACGTATGACGTCATCTTCCAAGTTCCCCATGTGGCAACTGGACCACCAACAGCTGGGCACAAGTATTCTACTACCACGACTTCTTCACCATTGTCCGTGCAATCCACCAGACTAAACGAACAGCCATACGAATAAGGTAGGGCCACTTGATTGCCCATTCGACTCGTGGTGGAAGTGGTGTGAAGAGGAGAAAGGCGCCTAATTTCTTCAGCCCGATTGGGAGCACGGCGCAGTGCCTGCCCTATTCGAGTAGGTCTCACGTTTTGTGCTCACGTGTGTTTCGACTGGTTTTTAGGGCGCAGGCTCCTTTCCCAAGCGACGTCACTCCTGAGTAGCCAAGTGCCAGGCCGGGGGAGCGCTTGTGCCCGTTTTGTCGAAACCAATGGGAAACCGGTGGCAGTGGGATTCGAACCCACGACCTCCCGCAGCCAAAGTGGAATCTTTACCGCGAGGCCAAGGCTGCGGTGGTCGTGCCGCTTGGACGATGTGCCATTCATTTCTACGCTGACCAGTCTGACGTAAATTTTGCGTGAATATGTTAAAGTTGCGCGCGAGCTCTATCTACACAAAAACGCTAAAAGGTGGGAGGGTAAATGATCGTGCCACGTAATGGGTGGTGTGAATTCCCGCAATCAATGAACAGAACGGACAGAGGTATGCAGCGTGTGCGCGATACTAAAGGGTCTCATGTCGCGCGAATGTTTTCTATCCAGGTTTAGTGTACTTAGGCACCTGTCTTTGCTTGATTACACAATTCAACTTTTATGGCAGTGCGGCTCATCGTTCGCGGATATTTCCCAAATTTCAACCGAGACCACTTCTCAACGCTACCGCTGCAGCGGCACGACAAAATGGTGGCGCCATCTGTCATCACTACAAAAAACGTGAATTGTCAAGACTTTGCAATCGCGTGCAAAGGTGACGCCACATGCCGAAATCTTTCGAGTGGACGTATAATCGTTTTTTTGATGCCTCGTCCTTTGACTCGATCAATGTTTTACGCTGTGCGAACATACAACCAAAGGCAAGGCACGAACAAGGGGGCAGTTAGGGAGTCCTGGCACCCACCCCCGAAGTTTATTCATACTTAAAATGTTGGGTGGCCCTATAGTAGTTACGTACTTTCACATCGACCACCAGTGGCTAACGAAAGGTGGTCGTACTCCACGTGACAAACACCTCCTGAGAAAAAAAATTCCCTGACGAAAACTGCATGTCGAGTTTTTACTCGATGATACTTTGCCGGGGCTTTTCCACGTTCAACATTCGCCGTATTTGTGCCATGTAATCTAATTTTACGCTTTGTGTGGACGATTTCTCGTTCAGCCAACCATCCGTGCAAGTGCCGTGAAATATTACACGGAAAGAAGTTCAGCCAGTCTCGCAGAGAGAGTGGGCGCATCGCTAAAGCCCGATTCGACATGCCACCATCACATTTGTGTGTATATGTATGTGTTGTGTGTCAAGAGGCTGGGACCAAGCAAAAGGTAAAATATAAAAAAAAGGAGCCTCTCCAATATGCCACCCGTCAAGCACATCGACCATGTTGCGATAGGAGCCAGTTACGCGATCTGTGAGCGGTGACCACGCAACGTGCAGCTCGAGTACTCAGTGATGAGTGAACCGTTGTGAACTCGTACGCGGTGTAAACACCGGTCTCCTGGTTTTCTGAAATAGCGGCGACTTGACGCGGCACAATTTCTTGATTTACCGAGCGAGTTTTACCTCAACTCATCGTGCTCACATGTTTCCACGGGATTTGAATGGCGCAGGCTGCCTTTCCCAGACGTTTCACCCCTGTAGGTAGCCGAGTGTCGGGCCGGGGGACGCATGTGCCCATTTTGAAATACCGGTGGGTATCCGGCGGCACGTGGGCTTGAACCCACGACCTCCCGCAGCCGAAGCGGACACTCTACCACTAGACTAAGACTGCGGTGACGTGGCAGTGGATAAAAGGCGCGGTTTGTTCATATCGCTGCATTGTGATACTAACAGATGGCGCCAGCCATTCTGCCAATCTAGTTAAAGTTTTGACACTCCAACAAGCTCAATTCAACGTTTTGAATTCAACGTTTTTTAATGAACAGCAACGTTCAGTAAATCTAAAACATTGGCTCCTTGCTTAGAGTTTGAATTTGTCAATCACAGAGTTTCATACAATAATATCTAGAGAGGAATGTGGCGCTGCAATCGTGTACCTTAAGGACACTTGTTTCATCTAGCGACCTTAGTACCTTCTTAGGAAGTATGGGAAGTACAGGCTTCGGATTGGATCGCGTTAGCCAGTGAACTATTTACGGATCTTTTGTGGCAGTTTCAGTTTCGTTCTTCGCGTAGGGTGAGTAGTGGGGTGGGTGCAAAGGACTTAAGCTGCACCTTTGTAACACAGTGTCTAGAAATATACTGCCTAGTGTGCTGAGCTCGCGCATTCTGTACGAGAGAGGGTGGCCGCATATGACTGCACTCAGATGACTGCACTCAGATGCCACAAGCGGCGCTGCCTGTCAAGAGGGTGCACACACGCGCGAAATTCCTCTCGTCCTGTTGCTGCCGCAGCCTCGCCACGTTTAAAGTCAGTGTGTGAAAGCTGCCATCTGATTTACTGTGAAGTTCGACAGCGCCATATGTACATTGAAACACCCTGAGACGTGAAAAGCTAAGCGGTAATGCAAAGAAAGGACGTGTATTGTTTCGCTGTGTCAAAGAAGTTATCGGTCGAACAAGGAAAAGGTGTCCCATTCCCCGCACTTACGGATCCAGCACGGTTTCCTGAATGAAAAAGTAGGATCAAGAGGGCAGACAGAAGGCTGAATCCGAAGACTGTTGTGTGAGAAAAGCATTCTGAGAGTTACTCCACCGACCTATCTTTTCGGATTAGGGTGAACGGTTTCGAGAATGAAATCGTCGTTTAGGCGAAATTCCAAATAGTAATATTTATCTAAAAATCGAAAATACCAATTCGAATTTCATTCACAGAGTTTGTCTCCCATGTCAACGTCGGACTCTCTTTCCAAAAACGTTTTGAGTACCATATGCGGCGAGTGTCAGATTATTCATTGGCATGTTATCATTGTTTGTTTTCACTCGAATCCTGATGGAATGCAGGCTAAAAGGTAAAGATTTTAGGGCCTTCTGTGATAATTCTTGCTCTCAAGAACAAAGCACATTTTAAAAAATAACCCTGGTTGTTATACTTTCAATGGTTGTTAAAAAAATGTCTTTGCGTACTGAACCACCTTGACCATCCATCCATCCATCCATCCATCCATCCATCAAATCGCCTACGTCTGGGTGCCCTCACGATCACCCCCTTAACTTAGGGTCTTCGAAATAGTTTGCAAGAAGAGCCAAATGTTCGTGAAACGCCAATCCTGGTTCCGGTGTTGACCATGCAATTTCTTGCATATATTTAGCGCCACTTCATAATGTTTCGCCTAATAAAAAATTACAACACGCAGATTCCACGTAACTTGGAATCTGCATTTTTTTTTTAGGGCAGTAGCGGATGGCGCAATGTATGCCACAAAATGATCTTCAATCGGTATTGCAAAGCGCCAGTACTGGGAAAGCAATCGAGTAGCTCTTATACAATAAAGCATTATGTTAAAAAAAACACTACGAAAATGCAGGAAAATAATAGTTGGCCTCGCGCGGCTAGGCCTCCTGCAGGCTTCGCAGCGCTTGCGGAGCGCAAGCATTGAACGCAAATGCACCCACTCGCACAGCAGCGCACCATGCGGGCGCTGCCGGCAGTGATCAGCTGAAGGGCCATCTCCTAGCCCGCGCTCAGCACACTAGGCAGTATATTTCTAGACACTGTATTTGTATTTCAAGGAAGGTAAAAACTGTTAGGCCTCCCAATTTACTGAAACACTGGAGTTGTATAAGTCGTGTTTGACACTTCAAGCGAAGCGTCATCCACTCACCGCTGAGCATAGATGTAACGTCCCGTGCCAGCGCAGCATATTACATCGATTTCGCGTTTGCTGTTAGTGCGTTCTGCCAAAACTCATTGAAATCAACGGCAAAACGACGGCGACGCGAAGTAGACGAACCATCACGATTCTGCTACCCGACTTCACAACAAAACGAGAGGTGCGTAGGGGCAAGGAGGTTCCATAGAGATAGTATAGAACCACATTGGTCCGGGGCAGACCAATTGAACAGACGCACCTGGCATCGCCGCAGACAAATCGTTAAATGTTGCTCACCTCATACTGTGCTTTTATTTTCATGATTATATATTGCGTACTCTCCAGGCAAACCAAAAATATTTGTTTTCAAATGTTGTAAGAAATAGCTTAGTACATCTTGATGCCAAATCTGGAACGCAATGGCAGAGCAATGCATACCATGGTGGTTATATTTGTAGAGGTTTCATTTCTACCGCCTAATCACAAGAACCGTTTGCAATAAATGTTGCGTACAAAAAAATGAAGCAACTTTAAATTCACATAACTTCATATTACTTTGTTTAACACTCGAAAAAGAAGCGTCGCGAATCTCAAGAATATGATCCATCCCAAGCAGATCCGAAGCCTGTACTTCCCATCATTGCCATGCGGTTACAAACGCCACGTAAGAAGCCCACGTAGAATTCGCACCACATTCCACTCTAGATATTGTCACGGGGTTGTGACGTGGCCGAAGACAGGAGACTTCGTGTTGGGATTTAGCTGTTTATTTGGGCGAACCTGTGCCCAGTAAACAGAGAGTCCAATTACAGCAGCAGTCTTCCACAGATAGCAGTCTCGGACTGATAGCCGCGAACAGAGCGTCGGCCTTTGTTCAACGACAACTGACAAGCGGCGAAGCACGTCGGAATTTATACTCTTGCCATCGAATGTTCTAGTGTTATCGCTGGCGGTGGCGTAGGTTCCAGAACAATCTGTACCATTCGCACAGTGGGCGTGATTTTATCGAAATGATCTACTACAGTCCCGCACCTTCTGGAAAACTGCAGGCGCGGTTTGCGCTGAGAACCGTGTGGTGTTTTGGAACGATAACGAAAACTTTGGAAATGGAACGTGGCATTGCCCCCCTCTGAAAAAAGGCATCGTCCTGATGCTTTAACTAAAGATGAATGTACAACAATAATAATGCAAGAAAGTACAATGAATTAATTACGATGAAACACTAATACAAAAAATCACTGTTTCAGTTTGTTAACGCGCGTGAAACGGCTTGAGGCGCGCGACATGCACGACTTCAGGTCGCGATCGGCGTCGTTGAGAGTTCGTGATGCCGTCGGGGACAACCTCGTAATCAAGTGGGCCGAGACATCGAACCACCCTGTACGGTCCGAAGTAGCGTCGCAGAAGCTTTTCACTTAGTCCACGTCGGCGTATCGGCGTCCACACCCAAACACGTTCACCGGGCTGGTATTCCACGAAGCGTCGTCGAAGGTTGTAACGGTGGCTGTCAGTCGTCTGTTGATTCTTGATACGGAGACGCGCAAGTGGTCGGGCTTCTTCGGCGCGTTGAAGGTACTCGCTCACGCCGAGGTTTTCTTCGTCGGTGACGTTAGGTAACATGGCATCGAGCGTCGTTGCCGGGCTCCTTCCGTAGACAAATTTGTATGGAGATATCTGCGTCGTCTCCTGTACCGCCGTGTTGTATGCATGCGAAGGTCATATAGGGAAGAATGGCGTCCCACGTCTTGTGTTCGACATCGACGTACATTGACAGCATGTCGGCGATCGTCTTGTTAAGCCGCTCGGTGAGGCCGTTGGTCTGTGGGTGGTACGCTGTCGTCCGGCGGTGGTTTGTTTGGCTGTATGCCAAGATCGCTTGAGTTAAGTCGGCAGTGAATGCCGTTCCTCTGTCGGTGATAAGGACCTCCGGGGCGCCGTGACGCAGGACGATATTTTCGACGAAGAACTTAGCTACCTCGGATGCACTGCCTTTTGGCAGGGCTTTTGTCTCGGCGTAGCGGGTGAGGTAGTCGGTAGCTGCCACGATCCACTTGTTTCCGAAAGCCGACGTCGGGAACGGCCCTGGTAGGTCCATACCAATCTGCTGGAAAGGGCGGCAAGGTGGATCAATTGGCTGCAGAAGTCCCGCTGGCCTTGTCGGCGGTGTCTTGCGTCGCTGACAGTCCCGGCATGTCCTCACATAACGAGTGACGTCGGTGGTAAGACGTGGCCAGTAGTACCTTTCTTGTATCCTCGCGAGCGTGCGAGAAACACCGAGGTGCCCTGCCGTCGGATCGTCGTGCAGGGCCTGCAGGAGTTCTGGTCGCAGAGCTGAAGGCACCACAAGGAGGTACTTAGCTCGAAGCGGTGAAAAGTTTTTCTTTTGTAGAAGACCGTTTCGTAGGAAGAACGACGCAAGTGCGCGCCTGAATACCTTCGGGACTTCGGCAGTCCTGCCTTCGAGGTATTCTATTAGGGCCTTAAGTTCCGGGTCGGCCCGCTGTCGTTCAGCGAAGTCGTCTGTAGTTATCGTTCCCAAGAAGTAGTCGTCATCCGGGTCGTCGGGTAGCGGTTGGTCGACAGGCGCACGAGAGAGACAGTCGGCGTCGGAGTGTTTTTTGCCGGACTTGTAAATGACAGTAATGTCATATTCTTGAAGTCTCAGGCTCCATCGTGCGAGGCGAACTGAAGGGTCCTTCAAGGTGGCTAGCCAACACAAGGCGTGGTGGTCGCTCACAACTTTGAAGGGCCTGCCGTAGAGGTAGGGGCGAAATCTCGACGTAGCCCAGATGATGGCGAGACACTCCTTTTCTGTTGTGGAATAATTTGCTTCTGCTTTAGATAGCGATCGGCTGGCGTAACTAATAACCCTTTCAAGTCCGTCAGCCCTCTGCACAAGAACGGCGCCAAGACCTACGCTGCTTGCGTCAGTATGTATTTCTGTCTCGGCGAATTCGTCGAAATGGGCAAGTAACGGAGGCGTCTGGAGGCGATGTTTAAGCCCCTGGAAAGCGTGTTCCTGTGGCGTTTCCCACTTGAATTCCACGTCGGCCTTGGTAAGGTTAGTGAGAGGATCGGCGATGCAGGCGAAGTTTTTCACGAACCGTCTATAATAGGCGCACAGGCCCAGAAATCGGCGCACGGCCTTCTTGTCAGTGGGCGGCGGGAAGTTGGCGATGGCGGCTGTTTTCCGTGGATCGGGACGAACTCCAGACTTGCTGATAACGTGCCCCAGAAACAAGAGCTCCTCATACGCAAATCTGCACTTTTCTGGCTTCAGTGTGAGTCCGGACGTCTTGATGGCTTGAAGTACAGCTTCAAGGCGCCGAAGATGCTCGTCGAAACTCGAGGAAAACACGACGACGTCGTCCAAGTACACAAGGCAAGTTTGCCACTTCAATCCTGCCAGTAGTGTATCCATAACGCGTTGAAAAGTTGCAGACGCTGAGCAAACGCCGAAGGGCATCACCTTAAACTCGAAGAGGCCGTCCGGTGTTATAAACGCCGTCTTCTCTCGGTCTCTTTCGTCGACTTCGATTTGCCAATAGCCAGTCTTGAGGTCCATTGACGAAAAGTACTTGGCGTTATGGAGCGGATCAAGTGCGTCGTCTATTCGTGGGAGAGGATACACGTCCTTTCTTGTGATTTTGTTCGGGCAGCGATAATCGACGCAGAAACGTAGGGTCCCATCCTTTTTCTTCACTAACACCACGGGGGATGCCCATGGGCTCTTGGACGGCTGGATAATGTCATCCCGCAGCATTTCATCAACTTGTCTCTTCATGGCCTCACGTTCTCGCGTCGAAACCCTGTACGGACTCTGACGGAGTGGTCTGGCATTTTCTTCGGTTATGATGCGATGTTTCGTGATTGGGGTCTGCCGAATTTTCGATGACGACGAGAAGCAATCTTCGTATTGCAGGAGCAGGGCCTTGAGCTGTTCTTGCTTATCGTTCGGAAGTCTGGGATTGACGTCGAAAGCTATGGGAGGGGCTTGGTTCCTCTGAGCAGGTTCCGCAGAATCGGCGAGGGCGAAAGCACTGGTGGCTTCGACAATTTCTTCGATGTATGCGACCGTTGTTCCTTTGTTCACATGTTTGTACTCATTGCTGAAATTCGTGAGCATAACCGTTGCTTGGCCTCCCCGCAGCTCTGCAATGCCTCTTGCGACGCAAATATTTCGGGTGACCAACAGATGCTGACTGCCTTCAACGACGCCTTCCAAGTCAGGTGATTTACGAGCACCGACTGAAATAATGACGCTTGAGCGAGGCGGAATGGTGACTTGTTCTTCCAGCACATTCAAGGCATGGTGTCCTGACGGCGTGCGCGGTGGTAGTGCTTCTTCTGTGGATAACGTTATCGATTTTGTTTTTATGTTGATGACAGCACCATGGAGGCATAAGAAGTCCATGCCAAGGATGACATCTCTCGAGCAACGCTGTAGGACTACGAAGTCTGTAGGATAAATACGGCCGTTAATGGTGACTCTCGCTGTGCAGATTCCTGCAGGCGTTACGAGATGACCTCCAGCTGTGCGGATTTCAGGGCCTTTCCAAGCTGTCCTAACTTTCTTTAACTTCGCGGCGAACGACCCACTGATGACCGAATAGTCAGCTCCAGTATCGACGAGAGCAGTCACACTGTGGCCGTCGATAAGAACGTCGAGGTCGCTAGTTCGCCATCTCGCATTACAGTTAGGGCGTGGCGTCGGGTCACGGCTGCGTCGACTTGTTCCGCTGCTTCCATGTTGCGTCGTCCGGCCACCTTCGGTAAGTGAGCTTTCGCCGTCAGGGCTTTGCCTGGTTGGCGTTGTGTTCGGAAAGCTCCGTCGCGGCGTCGTCGTCGTCGGAGGATCTTCGGTAGCGACCGCACACAGCGACCGCACCTCCACCGGTTGCTGCCCTTAGTTTCCCGGATACGAGCTAGGAGACCGGCCCCGCGTTGGGCCGGAGCACTGCCGGGGGTTCGGTGACATGCGGCGGCTGGGCGACGGCGAACGGGAAGGACTTCGTGGTGTCCATTGAGTTCCTGTCAGGTAGTCGGCGATGTCACGTGGCCGTTCCCCTGGCTGCGGACGTGCTGCATCGACGGCGAAGCCACGCAGTCCCATCTGTCGGTACTGGCAACGGCGGTAAGTGTTCCCGGCCTCGCCGCAGTGGTAGCACAGTGGGCGGTGGTCAGGGGTGCGCCAAACGTCGGTTTTCTTCGGCGCACTGCGCTGGCCCGCTGGCGAACGGTAGGTCGTCGGTGGCGGCGGTGGCGTCTGGCGACGGAAGTGCGACGGGGCGGCGTTTCGGCGTGGACGGGGAGGAGCGTTGTGGCGCACTGCAGCGGCGTAGCTCATAGTTTCTGGCTCGGGCAGCGGTGTTTGGGGAATTCGAAGCGATTGCCGAACTTCTTCTCGCACAATGTCGGCGATCGAATCCACTTGAGGTCGCGCCGACGGCAACAGTTTGCGCAGCTCTTCCCGCACGATCGCTCGGATCGTTTCACGCAGGTTGTCGGAGTCACTGGCTTGAGCAGCAGCGCATTCTGGAGTCAGGCGACGATTATATTGTCTGGTGCGCATGTCCAGGGTTTTTTCGGTGGTGGTCGCCTCGGATACAAATTCTGGGACGGTGTTCGGTTGATTCCTCAGTAGTCCCGCGAAGAGCTCCTGTTTGACCCCTCGCATGAGGAAACGAACTTTCTTCTCCTCAGGCATGTCTGGGTCAGCGTGACGAAATAGGTGGGTCATCTCCTCTGTAAAAATTCCAACCTTTTCGTTTGGTAGCTGAACCCGGGTTTCGAGTAGAGCAGCGGCTCTCTCTTTGCGAGCGACGCTCGCGAACGTTGGAAGAAATGCGCTGCAGAAGACATCCCACGTTCGGAGCGTGGACTCCCAATTCTCTAGCCAGGTCCTTGCGGTGTCTTCCAGGTAGAAGTACACACGACGGAGCTTTTCTTCGTTGTCCCAGTGGTTGAGGGCGGCCACATGGTCGTATGTTTCTAGCCAGGTTTCCGGGTCTTCAAACGATGACCCATGAAACGTTGGTGGTTCCCTGGGTTGATGAATGACGATCGCGGGCTGGTACGCTCCGGTTGTCATAGTCGCTGCAGTAGAGGTCATGGCCTTGGCTTTCCGCGCCTTCTCTTGTAGAAGCCCGTACTCCGGTGGGCAACCTTGCTTTCGGCGGCTTGTTCGCTGCTCTTGGTTGGCGTCGGCGTCATCTCCGCGACGTGGGCTGGGTTCACGGCTTGACGGAGGCGTCCCGTACATGGAAGAAACAGCACCTCCACCAGATGTCACGGGGTCGTGACGTGGCCGAAGACAGGAGACTTCGTGTTGGGATTTAACTGTTTATTTGGGCGAACCTGTGCCCAGTAAAGAGAGAGTCCGATTACAGCAGCAGTCTTGCACAGATAGCAGTCTCGGACTGATAGCGGCAAACAGAGCGTCAGCCTTCGTTCAACAACAACTGACAAGCGGCGAAGCGCGTCGGAATTTATACTCTTGCCATCGAATGTTCTAGTGTTATCGCTGGCGGTGGCGTAGGTTCCAGAACAATCTGTACCGTTCGCACAGTGGGCGTGATCTTATCGACATGATCTACTACAGTCCCGAACCTTCTGGAAAACTGCAGGCGCGGTTTGCGCTGAGAACCGTGTGGTGTTTTGGAATGATAACGAAAACTTTGGAAATGGAACGTGGCAGTATTATTGTATGAAACTCTATGACGTCAATTATCACCCCTCTACAAAATCATTGCAGATATTTGCTTATTGTGGCGCCACCTATGGGCACAAACACCAACAATTTGTGTAACAATGTGTGTGTCGGGGCGGGGGTGGGGGTGGGGTGGGGGGGCCTCTGTGACTTCATTGTTCATCGACTTACAATATAACTGCTTCTCGTGCAACGACCGCCAAGACTGCACCGATGCATGTGATACGGTGTATTCTTCGTCGTAATTCTGTGGTGGCGTGTCCACAGGCAAGTGCAGGTTTAGGAGGACTTGCGCGTTGAAAAACTCGGCGTACATACTCGCTTCACGTTTGTCCAGTGAAACGCGTGCTTTGCAAGGAGTGGTTCGTTCCGTTCCTTGCGAGCACCCACATAACGCAATCGAATTGCTCCAAAAATGCGCCGTATTTCTCTTATTATTTTACGACGTCAAAGGGTTCTTGGGCTCCTTTTTCAAAAAAAAAAAATATTGTCCACCCTTATTCACGCTCCTATAGGTGGCGCCACCATACCAGCTAGGGATCGTGAACCAGGTAAACGCTATCCTGCTAAACTATAGGGCTAAACATATTGGTAATTTCGCAGCGAGAGCGTTAAAAACTGACATCTGCAGCGTTGACCCGACGAATGCAAATAAAGAATGTCATGATCCCAGCAGGAATCAAACCCCCGCAATTTAGCTGCCAATCAAGTGTTCTACCACAGAGCCACGACAGGTCTCGGAACCACTTTTTGAATAGACCCTAATGTTCGAGAAACGTCTATTGTGGTTGCCATGATGGCGATCCAATTCTATAAACATATGACACAGCCGTCACATCTAGTTAATATTACCACGCGCCGAAATTTATGTAGCTGTGTCCAGGGCTACCATCCTCGAGGACCAGCGCGTCATGTATCAGCATACCACTTTTGGTGATGCTCTCATGTTCTTGTTAGCATCGTTGTTCCAGTACAAACAACTGCTTATAAATACCTCTGCAACTGTTCAATATATGAAGGCGCGTCCAACATTTGTACAAGTATTTAGCGTCATTTCATAACGAGTCCCTCAAAAAATTTACAACACGGTCGCCTTCCCTTCGCAATGCTTCGCATAACGTCGATTGCCAAGGTGAATGGGACGTGCCGAATTTCCGTAGCATAACATATACTTCATTATGTGTGTACGCGTGTGCATGACTATGTCAATATGTGCATGGAAGAAACACCTACAAAAAAATATGGTCCCCTTCCCCCTTACCCAACTACTGGAACTTTCGCCGACTGACGTGAGACTCATAGGCAAGGAAATGGCCAAAAACAAAAGCAAAATTTTTAAACAAGCAAAAAAGGAGCCACGTTGGTGTGCTACCCGTCGAGGCACACTACGCATTGATATAGGCAGATGGGCCAGGCTCCACGGTCTCGCGAGCAAATACCGCGCCATGCTGCCCTACGTGGAGGCACGTGTGATTTTTCAACACCTACCGTCCACGTTTCTCTGCCAAGTTGCTTTGTATACAACAGCGCCCAAGTTGCGTCGTCTGCACGGACTTGTCCATGACAGACAGACATTGAACCACGCGTCTCCCCCAGAGGAGAGAGAGAGAGAAAATTTAATGCGGAAAGGCAGGGAGGTTAACCAGAAAACATATCCGGTTTGCTACCCTGCACTGGGGAAAGGGTAAGGGGAAAGGGAGGAAGAGAAGCACAAACACACATACACACACTCGCACACAGTAGTGTCACAATCGTTCTACGAGGCGGGTCGCTCGCAGAAACTTCATCAGCGCCTTCGTTGCTTTCTGGCGTGAAGCTCGATCTTTCCGACATTCCAAGATTGACTGCTCAGAAAATGGCTGGTCGTCGAGGCGAGCAAACACTGCTGAGAGGGACTGTCGCTGAGAGCTGTACTGGGGGCACTGACATAAAATATGTTCAATTGTTTCGTCATTGTCGCAATGGTCGCATGTAGCGCTGTCTCTCATTCCGATGCGGCAGGCAAAAGCGTTCGTGAAAGACACCCCAAGCCACATACGGCAGAGAAGGGTCGTCTCGGATCGGGGTAGGCCAGATGGAATAGTAAGTCGTAGGCATGGGTCCAGGCGGTGAAGACGGGTGTTGAGAAAACCGGGCGTATTCCGCATAGACCTTGCGATATCCTGCGCAAGCGTATTAATCTTTGCTGCTGCGTCGCTTCTTGATAGTGGAATAGGTTCCATCACTCCATTTTCGTGAGCATTCTTAGCTGCATTGTCGGCATGCTCGTTACCGATGATGCCGCAATGGCCTGGTAACCACTGAAAAGATATGTCATGTCCTTCGTCTATTAGGTGATGGTACAGTTGTCGTATTTCGAGCGCCAATTGATCTTGAGGTCCACGACGTAGAGTATTGTGTAGACATTGGAGAGCTGGTTTCGAATCAGTAAAAATGCTCCATTTTTGTGGTGTCTCTTGGTCAATCCTGCGGAGTGCGCTGCGGAGTGCCGCGAGCTCCACGGCTGTCGATGTCGTCTTGTGTGACGTTCTGAACTGGATGGTTTCGGCTCTTGCTGGGAAGATCACAGCTCCTGCAGATCCTCCAACAGTTGTCGAGCCATCCGTGTAAAGTTTGACATGATCTTTGTATTCTTCGTGTAGCATGAGTAGAATCATCTGCTTTAAAGCTGGCGCCGAGAGCTCCGCCTTCTTGCGAATCCCCGGCACTGTCAAGCGCAGTTTTGGTCGGTCCAAGCACCAAGGAGGTGTTAGTATCCGTTCCGGAGGTGTGTAGACTGTTGGAAGGCACTCACGGAAAGTCAATACTCTCTTACAGAAGGAGGCACTCGGTCGATCTTCTGGAAGCGAAGCTAGGTGGTGGGCAGGGGCGCGAGCAAGGTGTCTAATATGAGCTCTAAGCACCTCCAAAGTAATGTGCACTGTGGCCGGATGATCTTTGGCGATTGCGATGGTTTCCGCTGTTGATGTACAGCGTGGTAATCCAAGACAAACTCTGAGTGCCTGGCCCTGGGCGTTTTCTATTGTGCGTATACTGCTTTTGCAAGCGTTCGTCAGAACCGGCAAGCTATACCGCAGGTACCCAGAAACAGCGTTTTGTACAAATGCAACATCGCGTGCACTGATGTGCCCCACGTTTTGCCTCCGAGGAACTTGAAAAGTTGTGCGATGGCCGTTAGGCGCTTCTTTAGAGTGGCCACATGGGGACTCCAGCAGAGATTTCGATCGATCGTGACCCCCAAAAACCTGTGGGTCCTGGCGTAGCAGACACTGTGTCCATTGATGGCGATGGGATATGACGTCATTGCCTTCCGCGTGAACGCGACCAGCGCCGATTTCTCAGGAGAAATCTCGAGGCCTTGTTCTCTAAGGTACGCCGATATTGAATTCGCTGCTTTCTGGAGTCTCGCACGTACCTGAGGACGTGTTACACCTGATGTCCAGGCACAAATATCATCTGCATAGAGAGATATCTGCACGGAATCTGGTATGCGTTCAACGAGACCGATCAGAACCAGGTTGAACAGTGTGGGGCTCAATACACCACCTTGAGGAACACCACGGTGTGTATAATGTTCAGAAGTCGGCCCATCATCAGTTTGCATAAACAATGATCTCATATGTAGGTAGCATTGGATCCAGCGGTACACTCGCCCACCCAAACCAACTGACTCGAGGGCGTCAAGTATGGCTTCGTGAGAAACATTGTCATATGCTCCTTTGACATCTAAAAATAGTGCGACAGATAACCGTCTGCTCATTTTCTGGTGTTGTACGTAGGTCACCAGGTCAATGACATTGTCAATGGAGCTCCGAAGACGACGAAAACCGGCCATGGCGTCTGGATATATTCTATGGCGTTCTAGGAACCACTCGAGTCTGGCAAGGATCATTCGTTCCATCAGCTTCCCTACGCAACTAGCCAGCGCTATTGGGCGGTATGATGTCAGCTCTAGAGGCGATTTTCCAGGTTTGAGAAGTGCAACCAACCGGCTTGTTTTCCACTCTCTGGGGACCGTTCCATCTCTCCAAGACTCATTGAATACTTCCAGCAAAGCACTTCGTGCTCGATCACCGAGATTGCATAATAGGCGGTATGATATGCCATCCGGCCCAGGCGATGACAATCGATTGCATGAAGCAAGAGCCACATTCAGTTCTTCCATTGAAAAAGGCAGGTCCAGGTGCGGGTCAAGTGAATGTGGCGTGTAATCAGCAGTAAGGGCTTCTGTGCAATTTGGTGGGCCCGCAATCTTCCTACAAAAATCTTCCGCTACCTCGATATCCCTTCTATTTTGGAAAAGGGCCAAGGCTTTAAACGGAAAACGTTGTTGGGGAAATGTGCGTAGGCCTCGCACGGTTCGCCATATTTGAGAAAGCGGTTTGCGAGGGTCTAGACTCGCGCAAAATTTCGCCCACCGTTGAAACTCCAGTTTGTCTATACGACGCTGGATCTTCTTTTGCATGCGCCTGGCCATCCGTAGATCTTGAATGGATTTTGTGCGTCGATATCTACGCTCCGCTCGCCGACGAGTCGCACGGAGTCGCTCTAACTCCATGTCCGTTTCTGAGGGCCTTGAAGAATATGCCAGCGTGCGCATCGCACTTTGCGCTGCTTGTTTGATCGCTTGCTCAATGCCAGAGGTTAAGCCTTTTTCACAAGCGTGTTCAATGTTGGTTGTGAATGCTGAAAGATCGATCTTCCGTACGGTTTTCGGCGGGTGGTCGCTAGCAAATCCTTCGATGGTGAGATAACTGGGGATGTGATCGCTACCATGTGTCTCGATGTCTAAAAACCACTTAACGCTTGTGGCGAAGCGACGTGACACGAACGTCAAGTCCAAACAGCTGCTGTACGTTGATTCTCGCAGAAATGTAGGGCTCCCATCATTAAGTAGAGACAGTTCATGAGTCGATACAAATGAAGCCAGCCTCCGGCCCGTGGTATTGACTTTTGAACTTCCCCAGATTGGGTGGTGGGCGTTGAAGTCCCCTATAATTATCCACGGATCCGGGACGCTCGAAAGAATGTCATCCAGTCTTTGGCAATCAAAACGGGCTGAGGGAGATAAGTAGACACCTATTAATGTGAAGGTGAGGGTTTTCTGCTTCACAGTCAGGCAAACATATTGGTTCTCATCATGAGGCGACACAGGTTGAATGATGTAGGTAAGCTCCCGACGAATATACACAATGACCTTGCTGCTTTCGTTTCGGGTTTTGGACGGGATTGATTCGTAGCCAGATAGCCTGATCGGGTTTGATAATTTCGGTTCACATATTACGATGATTGGGAAAAGGTTAGAAAACACGTACTGACGAAAATCGGAAATCCGTGATCTAAGTCCTCTTGCGTTCCACTGGATGACTGATGCTTCTCTGACGTCTTTGCGGAACGATTGTTGATCTCCTGCCATGACTCTACGCGAGGGAGGCGAGGACTGGGCTCAGCGCGTCCAACACCTGTAACCCGCTTCGAGCGGTTGGAGTTCCCAGGCTTCTTAGTATGTCTGCCATGACAGCGACGAGGGATCGTAACATCGGGATGATCTGTCGATCGACCCTTGACACATCCTCAACGGAAGTAGACTCGGTGGAAGGTGTAGGGCGGCGAGGTCTCGCAGGAGGCTCCTTTGCAGGCTGTGTACGCGGAAGCGTAGGCCACTCATCCGCAGCTGTGAGCTTCTCCACTTCTTTTCGCTTCGTGCTTACTACTTCACTCGTGCTCGGAGGAAATGGGTTATGCGCAACACTCTGTCCTCCACGCCTCCGTCGGCGACTACGTCGCCGCCGTGCCCTTTCAGCAGCCTCTCTGTGGGTTGAATTGTCCCTAACCATTTGTTTGATAATGGCGATTTCCTTCTTAATCCGAGGGCATTCCTTGGATGCAGCATCATGCGGACCATCACAGTTTCTGCACTTCAGACTTGTTGCCCGACATGCGTCTGCAGTGTGCGGCTCAGCGCATCGGGGGCATACTGTGGTGTTTGTACATACACTCTTGATGTGACCAATTTTCATGCAGTTATGGCACTGGAGTGGTTTAGGGACAAATGGTCGAACAGGATGTCGGAAGTGTCCCACTTTGACATGCGACGGAATGGAATCTCCTTTGAACATTATCTTTACACATCGGGTGTTTCCGAGGCGAAGTACATTCGCGATGAGAACTCCTTCGTTCGCTGGTTTTATGAGAGTTGGGAGGTCCGAGTTTGCTATGGCCAAATCAATGTCGTAGATTACTCCCGCCGTGCAGGCACCGTCCATTGGAATAACCGGTCGTACTTTGATGCCTCCCAAATCTGATACTCTGCGAAGCTTGTCTATGGCGCTGGCAGTCATTGTGTCCACAGCTAGAATATTCTTCCGCGTGTTCACCCGGATATCCTTAATGTCGTTTGGTGCTACCCCCTCAAAGTACATAGAGAGAGCTTGCCTGTTTACTGCTCGAAGGCTGATGGTGGAGTCCTCGGGCATGAAGAGGATGGTGTGCGGCCAGCATTCTCCTTTTGACTGAGACGTTAATGTCCCTGCTGGTGAAGACGACTTGATACTTCTTCTTTTGGCCTTCCTGCTTCTCACGGTCTCGAAGTCGTCATCCGACGAGTCGTCGCCAGTGGCCGAGTACAGTTCCGTGTCCTCGCTGGTGCTCGAACAGGTGCTTCGTTTCCGCGACGAGCTTGCCAAAGGTGATCTATGGTCGGACATAGCCGCAGAAGGCTCCACGTCCACAGCCATGATGCAGTGACTATCACCGTTGGCCTCACTGGTTCTGGGCCAGGCGCGCTGATTTACCGAGGAGCTCGCCATAGCAGACCTCTGGCTGGGCGGACCAGTGGATGACTCCGCGTCCGTCGCCTTGGGGCAGGGAGCAGCGTCTCCCGTAGAAAGCGAAAAACTTGATAACAATGCTCGGAGCCGAAAGCAGAAGCGTTCTATGAAGAGACACCTCCCCCAGAGGAGGTTTCACGTTAAGCCACTCACGAAATTTTTGACGGGCTTTTAAGCGCAGGCTCCTTTCCCAAGCGGTTAGAAGGCCAGAGTGTCAGGCCGGTGAGCGCTTGCGCCCATTTTACGGAAACCAGTGGGTGACCGGCGGAAGCGGGATTCGAACCCACCACCTCCCGCAGCCGAGGCGGACACTCTACCAACTAGGCCACGACTGCGGTGGTGCGGACGCTGCGCTATGCGCCATTTGTGTCTACTATGTGAAGTTTACAAGAATGTGTAAAAAGAATGTGCGAGTGCACTAGCAAAAACGGCAAACATAAATAAAGAGCATAGTAAGATATATGCAGTCACAAAATAAATGGTGGGAATTCCTCCAAGACTGTGCTCAAAATTCGCGCGGAAAAGGAATTCATGACGCTTCCCTAGAGCACTCGGGTGTTTGCTTCACAGCGCCATTAACGGCGCTATACCCATTTACCAATTTATATGCGGCAAGGAAGAGGAAATAACATTATTCAATAAAATCAACAAAAATCTGCAACTAGACTGATTGGTTCCACCATCTATCGCCTTTAAGACGAAGCTAGGCAAGTATACATTCATGTCAGATCAACAGACGGCGCCAAAACTCAAAAAAGAGAGAGAGAGAGTGAAAGTTTTTTGTTGTGTATTGTGTGTTCGTGTGTGTGTCGATCGTACCATTTGTGCATGCGTATCGCTTTATTTATCGATGAACCGCCAGTTTAGTGTAGCCAACAACATCTTTTCAGTCGAACGTTCAAATTACGCTGCTTGAGCAAAAACATATGTCATGGTATTACTCACAGTAAAAAGTAGTGGCCCACAAAATCAATGTCAAACGGTGTCTAGCCCACGCTGTTTCAGTCCGCCGCTTCCTGGGCGCACACTCAACACCGGCGTTAATGTCATTGTCCAATAAAAGCAAAAAAAAAAAGGGAGATCGTCTCCGATATGCCACCCGCCATGCACATCGACCATATTGCGAAGAAAGCCCCGTCACACGATCTGCGATTTGCTCAAGCAGCGTAACCACGTAATGTGAGGCTCTGGGTCCACGTGCGACGCACAGCAGAAAACAACGATTTCTCACGACGTACCAGACCTTCTTTGACCTCTTTTACTTCGCTTTCCTGGGCTCATTATGTGTCCACATGTTTCGACGGGATTTGAATGGCGAAGGCTTCCCTTCCCAGCCGGCTCACCCCTGAGGAAAGCTGAGTGTTAGGCCGGAGGACGCCTGTGGCCATTTTGTGAAACCGGTGGGTAAGCGGTGGAACGTGGGGTCCAGCCAACGACCTCCCACAGCCGAACCGGACACTTTACGATAGTTTCGAGCTTGGATGCCCCGTGATTCGCGACGTTGCTAATCCCGTGATTCGCGACGTCGCGAATTATATTCGCATCGATGACCTTTTGCAGAACAGTGATTCCGACATGGACGCCGTTCCAAGCCGCACAGCAGAGGTGCCCGAAGATGCACGCTTCAGCCATGTTCGCTCGTGTGTCTTAGCTAAATTGGTGCGTTTTGGCATGCAAAGCATTCGGGTAAACGCAGAGGCGTCAATGCAGTATAGCTGTCGCGAATGAGCATCAGCGTAGAATTAGAATACGTTTCCTGCTTGCCAGGTTCTTTTTTGCGCCTCCAGATGGCCCCACCAATCCAGCCTCTCACGGTTAACATGGTATTACCACTTTTACGTAGACGCAAAGTCTATAGGTGAAGTAAAATAAACGATACCTGCGTGTTGCTTGTTAGCGATTATATCTGACTATACGCTGTTTCACATTTGATAGCTTGTGGTCATGTTGGCTTGCAACACATACGTGATATGAAAAGACACCCTCATAGCGCTTTTTCCGGGCTTCGAACGAGACCACTGCAACTCACCTGCAACTCACAATTCCCCAACATGCTGACTGACAAGCACACGTTTAATCATACTCCTTTCTCTCGCCGTTCTTTGAAATCATTGAATTCGGTGCGACGAAGATCAGACGCGACGAGCGAGTGCGTTTCTGTGCTTCGGCGCCAGTCGGCGCCACGATAAGAATACTCGGATCGTATTCGTCATCGCTTCTAGCATAAGGTCAATCAGGATGGTACTTGTGGAATTTATCACACCCAGTATCATACGGAACACGTAGCACTACTGTCGATGTCGCAAGGCAGTCTATGTTTCGTTTTTTCTCCTTAACTTTTCTACGCCTTTGACATCAAATTAAACTTCCACGCGACGGATGCAGTTCGAATTTGGCCAATAAGACGTATGCATACCAAGCCAACGAATGATGGGCACATCTCAATCTTAAAATTTGATGTCAGTACTCCTTTCACACCGGCTTATAACAACATCATTGTCTGAAAAAAGCAAAAAAAGGGAGCCCCACCGATGTGCCACCCGCCATGCACATCGACCATTTTGCGATGAGAGCCCCGTCACACGATCTGCGAGCGGTAACCGCGCAACGTGAGGCTCTGACTCTGCGTTCGACGCACAGCAGGGAACGACGATTTCTCACCACGTACCATAACTACCTTGACTTCCTTTACCTCCCTTTTCAATGACCTCCCTTGCCTCTCTCTTCGGGGTTCATTTTTGTGCCCACATGTTTCGACGGGATTTGAATGGCGTAGGCTACCCTTCCCAAGCGGCTCACCCCAGAAGAAAGCCGAGTATCAGGCCGGGGGAGTGCTTGTGCCCATTTTCCAGAAACCGGTGGGTACCCGGCGGCAGCGGGATTCGAACCCACTACCTCCCGCAGTCGAAGCGGACACTCTACCACGAGGCCACGGCTGCGGTGACGCGACAGCAATGCTACACGCCATTTGTATCTACTATGTGAATTTTACAAGAGCTTGTAGATCTGCGCGTGCGTGTGGCAACGGAAAAACGCGAAAGTAGTAATAATATTATTAAGAACAAAATAAACAGCAGGTAAGATATATGTGGCCACAAAATAAATCGCGGGAATTTCCTTCAGGAAGAAATCTCATTTAGAACGATTCCCGATGCCTCCTTAGCGCCCTTACGTGCCTGCATCACAGCGCGATTAACTGCGCAATCTTGGAAAGAGGAGGAAACGAGATTATGCAATAATAAGAAAGAGAATCTGAGAGAGAGAATAAGGGTCTCACGAGGGCCTGTTGGGTCTTCGAATGCGAGCTCGACAGAGCTGCCTCCCACCCTACATTATTGTGCTGTGCTCTGGGTTGTAGAGGTGGATTGTGTGGGCATTCTCATACCATGTGGTGCGGGTGGCTGTTTGAGTGACGCAGAGCCTGCACTGTGGTGCGTATGTGTCAGGATCTATCCGCAACTCTTTTGAATGCTCTTGCCACCTACTTTGAGGCGAGGCCCGGAGAGTATACTTTGGCACCAACTCGACAGATGGCGCCAGATACCTGGTTTTCTTATACATATTGCATTAGCATATACAGTAACTCTAGTTCATCCATGTCATGAAGCCCCTAAAACTTCGTTCTTATAGAGTTAGTGTATATGGTACGTTTAGAAAGGTAGCATATACACTAGCTCTGCGTTCCCCTAACGTGCCCCCCCCCCCCTTATCCCAGCGCCTTTCCAGACAGTGCGTGCCACGAAACCCTGACACTGTTTGGAAAGGCGCTGGGGGTTGCCTCATCGTACAAGTACCTCGGAGTGACGCTGTGTGCAGGAGGCAACATTAATAGGGCACACGAGTCAGATGAATGACGCTGCGGGCACGGTGTGCGTTATTAAAGGCACGGTGCAAGTGTGCGTTTGGTTGCACGTTAAAGAACCGCAGCTGTTCGAAATTTGAGGAGCAAATTTGCGGCGTCTCCCATCATGGTGGTTACGCTCGAGACGCTATGCACAGCTTTGTGCCTCCTTGGTTCGATTTCATTGTCTCCATTCTGCAAATAAGTACCGCTAAGTCAACCACAGCAGCAGTATGAGCTCCTGAAAGCCTGCACTTGACTTAAGAGCACCGGTGGATCCAATGTTCGGCCCCCGGATGAAATGCATGGGTGCTGAACTGCCACCCCCTTTATATCTTACCAGGCGCGTGCATAGATAGATAACATCTATATGACATGGGCACTGTAAGTGATGATTGCATCTGATATGATTTACATTTATACAGATACGTTACGACAGTTGGTATGTCACTATAGGGCTTCGCCAATAATCTTTCAGTAAACTGCAATGTTCGCGCGCATCTGGTTTTTTTCTTTTTCTTTGAGAAACATTGAATTGGCGAGTAGAAGGCGCGACGTTCGATGGTGTCCATGAGGGGCCGTTGTTTCCGACAACTCCCATGGGGAAATTTCTTCTATAAGCGTATTTTCCGGGGATGTTGCTTGCTTGCTTGTTTGTTCCTTTCTTTTGTGGCTCTCACCGACTAAGGGGGATTGGCCAAGAAGCCGGTGGTTAATGCAAGTCAATACCTTTAGATTTTCTAGACTAGGGGTATATGATTACTGTGTTCTGACTGTGAAATTAATTTGGCCAATGTAAAAAAAGAAAGAAAGGGGGGAGGGAAACAATAGAATTTTTTCATTATCTGAGGTGGAATCGTTTTATGAAATTCTCCTGAAAGTTGAATCATTGCAGTGTACAGCTAAATAATAAGTGGTTGTGTGGCTAGTAAAATTCGAGAGCTGATCGCTGACTCAGCAAGTCAATCTTTTTGTGTTATATATGAATTCGCAGAGAGCCCCGCAGATGTTCCTGTCGCTGTGTCCTAATGAAGTGGCCCCAAAGGACAAAATATTGGGAGTATTAATTGATATTCCTAGTTTTTTGAATAAAATTTCGGAGCAGTTTTTTCTTTGATTTTTGAAACGGTGACATGTGATAAGAAGTTGGTCGATATGTTCAGGTTCGTTACAGCTTGAGCACAGAGGAGATGGCACCAGACCAGACCTGTTTAAGTAGAAATTAAGAGGTGGTACACGGCAACGCAATTTTGTTATCAAGACTTCCAATTCACGCGTGGGACACCATTTATTATTCCATGTGAAGTGCAGGTGCGAGAAATCTGGATTCGGTATCATGATTTTTTATGAGTCTTCAAGAAGGGAAAGTTTTCTAAACCTCGCTGCTGTTACATAAGCTGTAGGAGGCATGATTGGCACAATCGGAAGATCAAGAGATGTTCGCGCAAGTGTGTCAGCCATCTCGTTTATAAATATACTACGATGGCCTGGCACCCATATCATTCGCACTAGATCAATGTTTGCTGGGATAAATTATTTGAAAGTTTCTAGTACTGCTGATGTTGACGACGATGATAAAAATGAACACACGGTACACGAGTCAGACACTATCACAACTGTCGAATGAGTCACAGGAAGTTTACGAATAGCTAGTATAATGGCCATTAATTCCGCTTCAAATATTGGTGTATAATCTGGAAGGAGTAATGAAAATGACCAGAATAATGAGAGAGAAAAAATAACCCACACCTGCCTTCTCGCCACTCACAGATGCATCCGTTGCAATTACTATATGTTTATGCAGGTTACTGAATTCCGGGGTCGTTTCTTTCAAGAACGCCTTTTTTTTTTTTTTTTTTTGATGCACCCATTAAATGCAGAGGTGCCCTATGGCTTGTCTCCTGTGAAAATCATTGGTTTCCAATCAAAAACACTGGCTTAATTCTTCACCTTTCGTGCACCAGTGTGGGGCGCATCCAATTTTTTGGGTTCATTCGACAGAAATTAGGTGCACCCGATTTCTGTCGCACGTACCCGTGAAATTTACCTTACATCAGACACGACACGAAAAGTGAAATAAACAGAGAGCCTCATCGTTGTGCTCCCCGCCCAGGCACACAAGCCTTGCGTATTGAGCCAGGCCGCACGGCACCGTGAGCAAGTACCGCGTCTACGCTGCTCGCATCGAACGTACGTCACGTATGACGTCATCTTCCAAGTTCCCCATGTGGCAACTGGACCACCAACAGCTGGGCACAAGTATTCTACTACCACGACTTCTTCACCATTGTCCGTGCAATCCACCAGACTAAACGAACAGCCATACGAATAAGGTAGGGCCACTTGATTGCCCATTCGACTCGTGGTGGAAGTGGTGTGAAGAGGAGAAAGGCGCCTAATTTCTTCAGCCCGATTGGGAGCACGGCGCAGTGCCTGCCCCATTCGAGTAGGTCTCACGTTTTGTGCTCACGTGTGTTTCGACTGGTTTTTAGGGCGCAGGCTCCTTTCCCAAGCGACGTCACTCCTGAGTAGCCAAGTGCCAGGCCGGGGGAGCGCTTGTGCCCGTTTTGTCGAAACCAATGGGAAACCGGTGGCAGTGGGATTCGAACCCACGACCTCCCGCAGCCAAAGTGGAATCTTTACCGCGAGGCCAAGGCTGCGGTGGTCGTGCCGCTTGGACGATGTGCCATTCATTTCTACGCTGACCAGTCTGACGTAAATTTTGCGTGAATATGTTAAAGTTGCGCGCGAGCTCTATCTACACAAAAACGCTAAAAGGTGGGAGGGTAAATGATCGAGCCACATAATGGGTGGTGTGAATTCCCGCAATCAATGAACAGAACGGACAGTGGTATGCAGCGTGCGCGCAATACTAAAGGGTCTCATGTCGCGCGAATGTTTTCTATCCAGGTTTAGTGTACTTAGGCACCTGTCTTTGCTTGATTACACAATTCAACTTTTATGGCAGTGCGGCTCATCGTTCGCTGATATTTCCCAAATTTCAACCGAGACCGCCTTTCAACGCTACCGCTGCAGCGGTCACGACAAAATGGTGGCGCCATCTGTCAGCACTACAAAAAACGGGATTTGTCAAGGCTTTGCAATCGCGTGCAAAGGTGACGCCACATGCCGAAATCTTTCGAGTGGACGTATAATCGTTTTTTTGATGCCTCGTCCTTTGACTCGATCAATGTTTTACGCTGTGCGAACATACAACCAAAGGCAAGGCACGAACAAGGGGGCAGTTAGGGAGTCCTGGCACCCACCCCCGAAGTTTATTCATACTTAAAATGTTGGGTGGCCCTATAGTAGTTGCATACTTTCACATTGACCACCAGTGGCTAACGAAAGGTTGTCGTTCTCCACGTGACAAACACCTCCTGAGAAAAAAAATTCCCTGACGAAAACTGCATGTCGAGTTTTTACTCGATGATACTTTGCCGGGGCTTTTCCACGTTCAACATTCGCCGTATTTGTGCCATGTAATCTAATTATACGCTTTGTGTGGACGATATCTCGTTCAGCCAACCATCCGTGCAAGTGCCGTGAAATATTACACGGAAAGAAGTTCAGCCAGTCTCGCAGAGAGAGTGGGCACATCGCGAAAGCGTGTATCTGTATGTGTTGTGTGTCAAGGGGCAGGGACCAAGCAAAAAGGAAAATCAAAAAGGAGCCTCTCCGACGTGCCACCCGTCATGCACATCGACCATGTTGCGATAGGAGCCAGTTACGCGATCTGTGAGCGGTGACCGCGCAACGTGCAGATCGAGTACTCAGTGATGAGTGAACCGTTGTGAACTTGTACGCGGTGTAAACACCGGTCTCCTGGTTTTCCGAAATAGCGGCGACTTGGCGCGGCAAATTTTCTTGATTTACCGAGCGAGATTTACCTCAACTCATCGTGCTCACATGTTTCGACGGGATTTGAATGGCGCAGGCTGCCTTTCCCAGACGTTTCACCCCTGTAGGTAGCCGAGTGTCGGGCCGCGGGACGCCTGTGCCCATTTTGATATACCGGTGGGTATCCGGCGGCACGTGGATTTGAACCCACGACCTCCCGCAGCCGAAGCGGACACTCTACCACTAGGCTAAGGCTGCGGTGACGTGGCCGTGGATAAAAGGCGCGGTTTGTTCATATCGCTTCATTGTGATACTAACAGATGGCGCCAGCCATTCTGCCAATCTAGTTAAAATTTTGACACTCCCACAAGCTGAATTCAACGTTTTCAGATAACAGCAACGTTCAATAAATCTAAAACATTGGCTCCTTGCCTAGAGTTTGAATTTGTCAATCACAGAGTTTCATACAATAATATCTAGAGGGGAATCTGGCGCTGCAATCGTGTACCTTAAGGACACTTGTTTCATCTAGCGACCTTAGTACCTTCTTAGGAAGTATGGGAAGTACAGGCTTCGGATTGGATCGCGTTAGCCAGTGAATTATTTAGGGATCTTTTGTGGCAGTTTCAGTTTCGTTCTTCGCGTAGAGTGAGTAGTGGGGTAGGTGCAAAGGACTTAAGCTGCGCCTTTGTAACACAGTGTCTAGAAATATACTGCCTAGTGTGCTGAGCTCGCGCATTCTGTACGAGAGAGGGTGGCCGCATATGACTGCACTCAGATGACTGCACTCAGATGCCACAAGCGGCGCTGCCTGTCAAGAGGGTGCACACACGCGCGAAATTCCTCTCGTCCTGTTGCTGCCGCAGCCTCGCCATGTTTAAAATCAGTGTGTGAAAGCTGCCATCTGATTTACTGTGAAGTTCGACAGCGCCATATGTATATTGAAACACCCTGAGACATGAAAAGCTAAGCGGTAATGCAAAGAAAGGACGTGTATTGTGTCGCTGTGTCAAAGGAGTTATCGGTCGAACAAGGAAAAGGTGTCCCGTTCCCCGCACTTACGGATCCAGCACGGTTTCCTGAATGAAAAAAGTAGGATCAAGAGGGCAGACAGAAGGCTGAATCTCAAGGCTGTCGTGTGGGCAAAGCATTCTGAGAGTGACTCCACCGACCTATCTTTTCGGATTAGGGTGAACGGTTTCGGGAATGAAATCGCCGTTTAGGCGAAATTTCAAATATTAATATTTATCTAAAAATCGGAAATACCTATTCGAATTTCATTCACAGAGTTTGTCTCCCATGTCAACGTCGGACTCCCTTTCCAACAACGTTTTGAGTGTCAGATTATTCATTGGCATGTTATCATTCTTTGTTTTCACTCGAATCCTGATGGAATGCAGGCTAAGAGGTAAAGGCTTTAGGGTCTTCTGTGATAACTTTTGCTCTCAAGAACCGACCACATTTTAAAAAGTAACTCTGGTGGTTATACTGTCAATGGTTTTTAAAATTAATGTCTTTGCGTACTGAACCACCTTGACCATTCATCCATCCATCCGTCCGTCTGTCTGTCTGTCTGTCTGCCTGTCTGTCTGTCTGTCTGTCTGTCTGTCTGTCTGTCTGTCTATCTATCTATCTATCTATCTATCTATCTATCTATCTATCTATCTATCTATCTATCTATCTATCTATCTATCTATCTATCTATCTATCTATCTATCTATCTATATATCTATCTATCTATCTATCTATCTATCTATCTATCAAATCGCCTACGTCTGGGTGCCCTCACGATCACCCCCTTACCTTGGGTTTTTGAAATAGTTTGCAACAAGAGCCAAATGTTCGTGAAACGCCAATGCTGGTTCCGGTGTTGACCATCCGATTTCTTGCATATATTTAGCGCCAATTCATAATGTTTCACCTAATAAAAAATTACAACACGCAGATTCCACGTAACTTGGAATCTGCGTCTTCTTTTTTTTTTCTTTTTTTTTGCGGGCAGTAGCGGATGGCGAAATGTATGCCACGAAATGATCTTCAATCGGTATTGCAAAGCGCCAGTACTGTGAAAGCAATCGAGTAGCTCTTATACAATAAAGTATTATGTCAAAAAAAACACTCCGAAAATGCAGAAAAATAATAGTTGGCCTCGCGCGGCTTGGCCTCCTGCAGGCTTCGCAGCGCTTGCGGAGCGCAAGGATTGAACGCAAATGCACCCACTCACACAGCAACGCACCCTGCGGGCGCTGCCGGCAGACATCAGCTGAAGGGCTATCTCCTAGCCCGCGCTCAGCACACTAGGCAGTATATTTCTAGACAGTGTATTTGTATTTCAAGGAAGGTAAAAACTGCTAGGTCTCCCAATTTACTGAAACACTGGAGTTGTATAAGTCGTGTTTGACAGTTCAAGCGAAGCGTCGTCCACTCACCGCTGCGCATAGATGTAGCGTCCCATGCCAGTGCAGGATATTACATCGATTTCGCGTTTGCTGTTGGTGCGTCTTGCCAAAACTCGTTGACATCAACTGCGAAACGACGGCCACGCGAAGTAGACGCCCTGTCACGCTTCTGCTACTCGACTTCACAACAAAACGAGAGATGCGTTGGGGGCAAGGAGGTTCAATAGACATAGTATAGAACCTCATTGGTTGGGGGCAGACCAGTTGAACAGACGCACCTGGCATCGCAGTAGACAAATCGTTAAGTGTTGCTTGCCTCATACTGTGCTGTTATTTTCATATGTATATATCGCGTACTCTCGAGGCAAACAAAAATATTTGTTTTCAAATGTTGTGAGAAATAGTTTATTACATCTTGATCTCAAACGTGGAACGCAATGGCAGAGCAATGCACACCGGGGTGGTTATATTTGTAGAGGTTTCACTTCTACCGTCTATAAACAAGAACCGTTTGCAATAAAGTTGTGTACAAAAAAATGAAGCAACCTTTAATTTGACATAACTTCATATCACTTTGTTTAACACTCGAAAAAGAAGCGTCGCGAATATCAAGAATATGATCCATCCGAAGCCTGTACTTCCCATTATCGCCATGCGAGTACAAATGCCGCTAAAGAAGCCCGCGTAGATAATAGCGCCACATTCCACTCTAGGTATTATTGCATGAAACTCTATGATGTCAATTATCAATACTGTCCACAATCATTGCACAGGATGGATGGATGGATGGATGTGGCTGTACCCTTTAGATCGGGCGGCGGCTAACGCCACCTAGCCGTAATACTTAGTAAACTAACCATTACATTTATCTTTTTTCTCCCTTTAAATAATGAAGTTGAGGATTCGTACTTCGCAGTGAAGGGTTTAATTTTCACTCGTGCCTTGACTTTAGCCACCAATCAGATAACGTCCTTCTAATTAATTCTACCCGACTAAGGTCTATTTTGCCCTCCCTGTCCCTAAACCCCAGTGCTTCGAAAAACTCTGCGCCATCATCCTGAACTATAGGGTGAAGCCCTTTACAGAACATTATCAAGTGTTCGGCAGTTTCTTCTTCCTCTCCACACGCACTGCATACTGTATCGACCCCTTCGTATTTGGCCCGATATGTCTTGGTTCGCAGTACTCCCGTCCTGGCCTCAAACAGTAGAGAACTACCGCGAGTATTATCATAGATCCTTTCCTTGGCAATTTCCTGCTTAAAAGTTCGATAGATCTCGAGTGCGGACTTCTTAATCATGCCCATTCTCCACATGTCAGTCTCCGTTTCCTTCACTTTTTTCTTAACCGATAGTTCTTTTTGGTTTGGCCACCTGCTGTTTTCTAAGTATTTACCAGTCAACTTCCTGGTTCGCTTCCTCCATTTTGTATCGACATTCTTCATGTACAAGTAGCTGAAAACCTTCCTAGCCCAACGCTCTTCCCCCATTTCTCTCAATCGCTTCTCAAATTTTATCTTGCTGCTAGCTTCCCTGCCCTCAAATGATGTCCATCCCATATCACCTTGTACTCCCTGATTTGGTGTATTCCCGTGAGCTCCTAAAGCAAGCCTACCTATTCCACGTTGCTTAATTTCTAATCTTGCTTGAACTTCTGATCTCATGCACAAGACCGCATTGCTGAACGTCAGCCCAGGAACCATGACCCCTTTCCATATTCCTCTCACAACATCATACCTATTGTAATTCCACAGTGCCCTATTTTTCATGACTGCTGCATTCCTGTTACCTTTAGTCGTCACGTATATTTCGTGTTCCCTCAGATACTCAGCCCCATTGCTTATCCATACGCCCAGATATTTCTATTTATCTGTTATCTCTAGCGTGACCTCCTGTATTCTAAGCTCACTACCTTCGTTGTCATTGAAAATCATGACTGCTGATTTTTCCCTACTGAATCTAAAATCTAACCTATCTCCCTCATTACCGCAGATGTCCATCAATCTCTGCAAATCTTCCTTGTTGTTGGCCATTAGCACTATATCATCTGCGTACATTATAGCTGGTAGTGCCTGATCAATAAGTTTTCCTTGTTTGACTAAAGAGAGGTTGAAGCCCAGTCCACTTCCCTCTAATTTTGCCTCTAATCCTTGTAGGTACATCATGAATAATAAGGGTGACAGGGGGCACCCCTGCCTAAGCCCCCGTTTTACCTCTGCCGGCTTGGATACCTGTTTTTCCCACTTTATAACTACCTTGTTACCTTTATAGACACCCTTTAAAAGATTAGTGACTACATGTTCCACGCCTAGTGAGTCCAGTATTCCCTACAATTTCTCTTGAACCACGCTATCGTACGCTCCCTTGATATCCAAAAATGCTAGCCACGGGGGCCTGTGTTCTTTTTCTGCTATTTCGATGCACTGCGTCAGTGAGAACAGATTGTCTTCCAACCTCCTGTGTTTCCGAAACCCATTCTGCAGTTCCCGCAGCACCCCCTCATCCTCTATCCACGCCTGCAGTCTTTCCTTTATAATCTGCATCGCCGGCCTGTAGACCAATGATGTCACTGTTATAGGACGGTAGTTGTTTATGTCAGCTTTGTCCCCCTTTCCTTTATAGATCATGCTCATCCTGCTAAGTTTCCATCCATCGGGAACTTCACCATCGATTATTATTGTACTCACTGCCTCTCTCAAAGCCTGGTTAGACTTCGGACCTAATGTTTTTATCAGCCTAATTGGAATGCCATCTGGGCCTGTTGATGTACTAAGGAACCCTTTTCTCAGCCCTTTCCCACTCTTGTTGTGAAAATGGAGCCATTGCACCACTTGATTCGTCTTTGTCTATTGTGGTGCATAAAGTACTTCTTTGTTGAAATTTTTCTGTCACCCTTGTTCTTATATATTCAATAGCTTCGTCCCCTTCTAGCCTAGCACCTTGGGCTGTAGTTATAAAGTTCTGCTCTAGGCTCGTCTCATTTCTTAGGGAGTTTAGATGGTTCCAAAATTTCGCAGCTGCCTTTCTATCTTTTTTATGTACTTCTGCCAGCCACTGAGCTCCCTTCCTTCTAATCTTTTCATTGATCAGAAGGGATGCATCCCTTCTACAGCTTAGAAAGGTTGCCCATTTTCTTTCCACATCATCTGTCGGTTCACCCCGCTGCTTAGCATGTCTGTGTTCCCTAGAGGCTTCCTGACGTTTTGCTATGGCTCTCTTAACTTCCTCATCCCACCAACTTTTTGGTTTGTGTCTTCTTTTCCGGGGTGACTTGTCACGCGTCTTAGCAAGCTCTATCTCAAAGAGTCTAATTAGATTCGTGTATGTCCGCACTGTCTTATTATCCTCCGTGATTACTTTCTCAATTTTTTTAGTGGCTATTTCAATTTGCCTTTCTGGATACAAATTTTCCTGTAGTTGCTCATCTTGTCTCCTTCCCACTTTCACTGCTCTTCCAAAACTTAGCTTGATACGTTTGTGATCACTACCCAGACTTCTGTAGCCACCTTCATCTATGTGCATTTCCCTGAGCTTATCATACATCCTATGTGACATCAGTGCATAATCTATCGTCGACTGAAGCCTTCCTACCTCCCATGTTATTTGCCCTTCACACTTCTCGGTACTGTTGCAAATGATCAAATCAAGCCTTTCACACATATCCATGATCATTTTGCCTGTCGGGTCGGTATACCCATCTATATCTTCTATGTGCGCATTCATGTCTCCTAGTATAATTATCTCGCAATCTCTTCCTAACTCTTGAATGTACTTTGATATACACTCTACCATTGCCTGGTTTTCCTCTCTGGCCTTTGCTCCGGTCCACAAGTACACGAAACCACACTTTCCCTTTTAGCCATAAATGTTCCTTGCACTCCTGCTTGACCCTTTGCCAGTCTGTACTTTTATGAATGAATGCCCCAATACCACCCCCCTTTCTGCTGCCTTCTGTTCTATTACAATACTCCCACGCGTAGTCCGGATTGTTCGGAGGTTGTTCCATGTCCCTGAGATGTGTTTCTACAAAACCGTATACCATCGGCCTCTCTTCCCTTAGCTGTTCTTCTATCTCTTCCCACTTCAGCCTGTTCCTACCACCCTGCATGTTAATATACCCTATGTCTGAATTGGCTCGGCACTCGTGGCTACGTCTATTTATGCCCCGGACTCTACGTATCTTAGATATTGGTGCCACTTTGGAATCGTATCTGTCCATACCACCTGTCGAGGAGTCTCCCTGGTTGTTTTCCTCGTTACTAGCTATCCTGCACCCCGAAGGGCTCGCTTGCCCCCCAAAAAAGCTACTGCGCGTCCTGCAAGTCGCCAACCCACCTCATGACCTAGCCGCCCATCGAAGTGAATTCTGTCTCGTTGAAAACCCCCCCCACCTATGCACCTCTCTGTTTATTTCCACCACCTCAAAGCCTTTCTCTCGACTCATCCGCCATATCTCTTGGTTTGCGTTGACCACCGCTCTTTGCAGGTTGCTATCACGCACCGGTACCTCCGGTATCGTGCATATCACTACCTGCACCTTAGCAGAAGTGGCGCGCATGTCATCGACGCCTTTCGCCAGTGTGGCTGCTAGTCCTGCTGCATCTTCATTTAGGACATCGTTTAAACCGCCTGAAATTATCACGAGGTTGCGTCTATCAGCTGTCGTTTTGAGCTTTGCGCTCGCTTGCTTCATGACTGCTTCCAGCTTGCGTCCTGGGAACGCCCCTACTGCAACCCTCTTGTCACCTCTTACCCTCTCTTTGATGGCTTCTGTGCATCGATTTAAATTTGAGTCCCCGGCGATTATCACATGCTGTGACTTTACCGCTGGAGCGTTCTGCACCTGGGGGCTACTTGCACCTGTGACGCCGGCTCTTTTGTTCCCTTCCTGCCCCACCACTACCTCGCTGAAGCTGGGCCTTGGGACAGTTGAACCGGCTAAACCTGTTTTTTCCAAGCTTGCTTGCTTTTCCTTCTCCACCGTTCTGGTTGCCGGTTCCCTACTGTTCTCTCGGTAGGTCGCTTCTTTGTTCAGCTTCGCTAGCACTTCCTCGGTGGACTTCAGTCTTTCTCCCATTGCCCTCGTTTTTTCTTGCTCTGTCGCCAACGCAGTCTCGAGTTTGGCGATTCTCATCAGCAGTTCACTCTGGGCAACCATCATTTTCTCCATTTTTTCCTCGACCTCACATTGCCTACACTTCGCGTCAGCCTCTTCTCCATCCGCTTCTACGCTTGGGTCCACTTTCAAACCCACTCCACATCCTGAACACTTTACAGTCTTTTTAACCATGCCTTTCTGACACCAATTGTCCCTATACTCGATAATTACTAAACTCGAGCCCTGCACTACGAAAAAAAAGAAAGTCCAAGCTCTACTACAAAAATTTGCGTGTTCAATGTACGCGCACCTCGCCAACGGGGTGGCAAAAGAAAAAAAAACAACAACAAAAAATTCAAACACACACACCCGCACTAACTAATAAATACCTCGTGACTGGTCCCGAAAAAGCCGTACCATAAAATAAGTGCTACGAAGATTTCAACCGCTGCCTTATAATTATAGAGACAAGCTCAAAACATGCAACAACACTTATCTGCGCAGTCGATCCGGAGCGCTCAAAAAAACACGTCCATCCACCTTGACAGCCTGAACTGAACTGGCTTGCTTATTGTGGCGCCACCTACACAGGTTTGCTTATTGTGGCACCACCTATGGGCAAAAACACCAACAATTTATATAACAATGTGTGTGTGTGTCGGAAGGGGGGGGGGGCGGTCTGTGAACTCATTGCTCTTCGGCTTACAATATAACGGCTTCTCGTGCAACGACCGAGAAGACTACAGCGATGCTGGTGATACGGTGTATTCTTTGTCGTATTTCTGTGGTGGCGTGTCCAAGGGCAAGTGCAGGTTCAGGAATACTTGCGCATTGAAAAACTCGGCGTACATACTCGCTTCACGTTTGTCCAGTGAAACGCGTGCTTTGCAAGGAGCGGTTCGTTGCGTTCCGTGCGAGCACCCATATAACGCAATGAAATCGCTCCAAAATTGCGCCGATTGTCTCTCATTATTTTACGACGTCAAAGTGTCCTTGAGCTCCTTTTTAAAAAAAAATATTGTCCACTCTTATTCAGGCGTTACCATACCAGCTAGGGCTCGTGAACCAGGTAAACGCTATCCTGCTAAACTATAGGGCTAAACACGTGGGTAATTTTAAAGCGTGAGTGTTAAAAACTGACATCTGCAGCGTTGACCCGGCGAATGCAAATAAAGAATGCGTTGATCTCAGCAGGAATGGAACCCCCCCAATTGGCAGCCAATCAAGTGTTCTACCACAGAGCCACGCCAGGCTTCGGAACCACTTTTCGAATAGACCCTAATGTTCGTGAAACGTATATTGTGGTTGCCATGCTCGCTATCCGATTTTATAAACATATGACTTAGCCGTCACATCGAGTTGAAGGTACCACGCACCGAAATTTATGTAGCTGTGTCCAGGGCTACCATCCTCGAGGACCAGCGCGTCATGTATCAGCATACCACTTTTCGTGATGCTCTCATGTTCTTGTTAGCATCGTTGTTCCTGTACAAACAACTGCTTATACATTTCTCTGCAACTGTTCAACATAAGTAAGTGCGTCCAACATTGTACAAGTTTTTAGCGCCATTCCATAACGAGTCACTCAAAAAATTTACAACACGGTCGCCTTCGCTCCGCATGCTTCGCATAACGTCGATTGCCAAGGTGAATGGGACGTGCCGAATTTCCGTAACATAACAAATACTTCATTATGTGTTTGTGCGCGTGCATGAATATGTCAATATGTGCATGGAATAAACACCCATAACCAAAAAATATGATCCCCTTCCCCCTTACCCAACTACTGGAACTTTCGTCGATGGATGTGAGACTCATATGCAAGAAAATGACCAAAAACCAAAAGCAAATTTTTTAAAAAAAGCAAAAAAGGAACCACGTTGGTGTGCTACCCGTCGAGGCACACTACGCATTTTTATAGGCAGACGGGCCAGGCTCCACGGTCTCGAGAGCAAATACCGCGCCATGCTGCCCTACGTGGAGGCTCGTGTGGTTTTCCAACACATACCATCCAAGTTTCTCTGCCAAGTTGCTTTGTATACAACAGCGCCGAAGTTGCGTCGTCTGCACGGATTTTTTCATGACAGACAGACATTGAACCACGCGTCTCCCCCAGAGGAGGTTTCACGTTAAGCCACTCACGACATTTTTGACGGGCTTTTAGGCGCAGGCTCCTTTCCCAAGCGTTTAGAAGGCCAGAGTGTCAGGCCGGTGAGCGCTTGTGCCCATTTTACGGAAACCAGTGGGTAACCGGCGGCAGCGGGATTCGAACCCACCACCTCCCACAGCCGAAGCGGACACTCTACCAACTAGGCCCCGACTGCGGTGGTGCGGACGCTGCGCTATGCGCCATTTGTTTCTACTATGTGAAGTTTACAAAAATGTGTAAAAAGAATGTGCGAGTGCACTAGCAAAAACGGCAAACATAAATAAAGAAACAGCATAGTAAGATATATGCAGTCACAAAATAAATGGTGGGGATTCCTCCAAGACAGTGCTCAAAATTCGTGCGGAAAAGCAATTCATGACGCTTCCCAGAGCACTCTGGCGTCTGCTTCACAGCGCCATCAACGGGCCTATCCCTATTCACCAATTTATATGCGGCAAGAAGGGGGAAACAACATTATTCAATAATATCAACAAAAATATGCAACTAGATTGATTGGTTCTGTTATCTATCGCCTTTAGAACGAAGCTAGCCAAGCGTTCTTTGTTGTCAAATCAAAAGATGACGCCGGAATTCAAAAGAGAGAGGGAGAGAGAGTAAGTTTTTTTGTTTATTGTGTGTGCGTGCGTGTGTGTGTTCATGTTTGTGTCGATCGTACCATTTGCGCATGCGTGTCGCTTCATTTATCGATGAACCGCCAGTTTAGTGTAGCCCACATCATCTTTTCAGTCGAACGTTCAAATTACGCTGCTTGAGCAAAAACATGTGTCATGGTAGTACTCACAGTAAAAAGTAGTGGCCCACAAAATCAATGTCAAACGGTGTCTCGCCCACGCTGTTTCAGTCCGTCGCTTCCTGGACGCAAACTTAACACCGGCGTTAATGTCATTGTCCGAAAAAAAAAGCAAAAAAAAAAGGGGGCTGCTTCTCCGATATGCCACCCGCCATGCACATCGACCATATTGCGAAGAAAGCCCCGTCACACGATCTGCGATTTGCTCAAGCACCGTAACCGCGCAATGTGAGGCTCTGGGTCCACCTGCGACGCAGAGCAGAGAACAACGATTTCTCACGACGTACCAGACTTTTTTTGACCTCCATTTTCAGGGCTCCTTTTGTACCCACATGATACGGCGGGATTTGAATGGCGAAGGCTTCCCTTCCCAGGCGGCTCACCCCTGAGGAAAGCTGAGTTTCAGGCTGGAGGACGCCTGTGGCCATTTTTCGAAACTGGTGGGTAAGCGGTGGGACGTGTGGTCCAGCCCACGACCTCCCACAGCCGAACCGGACATTCTACGATAGTTTCGAGCTTTGATGCCCCGTGATTCACAACGTTGCTAATCCCGTGATTCGCGGCGTCGCGAATTATATTCGCTTCGATGACCTTTTGCAGAACAGTGATTCCGAAATGGACGCCGTTCCATGCTGCATGGCAGAGATGCCCGAAGATGCGCGCTTCAGCCATGTTCGCTCGTGTGTCTTAGCTATATTGGTGTGTTTTGGCGTGCAAAGCATTCAGGTAAACGAAGAGGGGTCAATGCAATATAGTTGTCGCGAATGAGCATCAGCGTAGAAATAGATTACGTTTCCTGCTTGCCAGGTTCTTTTTTGCGCCTCCAGATGGCCCCACCTATCCAGCCTCTCACATTGAACATGGTATTACCACATTTACGTGGACGCAAAGTCTACAGATGAACTAGAATTAAACGATACCTGCGTGTTACTTGCTAGCGATTATGTCTGGCTATACGCTGTTTCACATTTGATAGCATGTGCTCGTGTTGGCGTGCAACACATACGTGATATGAAAAGACGCCCTCATAGCGCTTTTTCCGGGCTTCGAACGAGACGACTGCAACTCACCTGCAACTCACGATTCCCCAACATGCATACCGACAAGCACACGTTTAATCATACTTCTTTCTTTCACCGTTATTTGAAATCATTCAATCCGGCGCGATCGGAAGATCAGACGCGACGAGCGAGTGCGTTTCTGTGCTTCGGCGCCAGGCGGCGCCACAATAAAAACACTCGGATCGTACACGTCATTGCTACTAGCATATGGTCACTCAAGATGGTATTTGGGGAATTTAGCACACCCAGTATCACATCGAACACGTAGTTTCGATGTCACAGGGCAGTCTATTTTTCATTTTTTCTCCTTATCTTTTCCACGCTGTTTGACATCAAATTAAACTACCACGCGACGGGTGCGGTTCGAATTTGGCCATTAAGACGTACGCATACCAAGCGATCGAATGATAGGCACATCTCTTCATTGAAATTTGATGTCAGTGCTTCTTTAACACCGGCTTTAAAATATCATTGCGTGAAAAAAAAGCAAAAAAAAAAGGGAGCCCCACCGATGTGCCACCCGTCACGCACATCGACCATATTGCGAAGAGATCCTGTCACACGATCTGCGAGCGGTAATCGCGCAACGTGAGGCTTTGAGTCTGCGTGCGATGCACAGCAGGAAACATCGTTCTCACGACGTACCAGAATCCTTGACCTGATTGCTACCTCCATTTCCTCCCTCTTCAGGGTTCATTTTGTGCCCACATGTTTTGACGGGATTTGAATGGCGTAGGCTTCCCTTCCCAAGCGGCTCACCCCTGAACACAGCCGAGTGTCAGGCCGGGGGAGTGCTTGTGCCCATTTTCCAGAAACCGGTGGATAACCGGCGGCAGCGGGATTCGAACCCACGACCTTCCGCAGCCGAAGCGGACATACTACCACGAGGCCACGGCTGCTTTTTTTTCTTTAATGAATGACATTATCACCAGTAAAGTACACAGAACATACTTCATCAGAAGTCAGGCAAACACACACAAGCGTCAAGAACGGGAAGCCACTCCGGGACGGGGTCAAAAGTCTGGACAACACTGCACACTTGAGCAGCTGCTTCTCAGAAGACAGATCTCGTCGACCGTGGTGGCTCGGCGGGTCTATTGATCAGGCGACTTTTCCATAATAAATAAAGTCCCAACAACATAAACAAGTTGTAAGGAGTACTATCAGTCAGACTCTTTTTGAACGGAAGGAACCTAATACCATGGGCTGTGATTGGAAGTTGTTTTCTTAACGTTCTTTTTAGAATGTCCGAAAAATAAAAAGGTCCACGACAATGATTAAAACAATGCTCTGTAGTCTCAGGTTGGTTACAGAGTCTACAATTCACCTTCCAGGGTACGTATATTGATTTTTCATTCAGCCACGTTTTCACTGGCAGCGTGGAAGTGTGCAGTTTAAAGAAAAATGTTTTCGCTGAAGGAGATATACACATTCTACGTACACGAAATAATACATCATGACCAGACAGAAGCGAATATGGCTTTCGATAAACAGGTTCGGGCAAAAGATTATTCACAAGTGCAGCGGTTAAATTTGTTCTGTCAATAGTATACAAATACTCTAAGGTAAACCTGGCTTTCAAAAAACTGACAGTATCAACAATTTCTTTTAGGAATCCCCGCAACGGCAATTCCTTAGCAACGCTTGTTGTGACATGAATAAAAGGAAGGTGGTAACATAGACGGTTACGAAGAACCACTAATAGAAATGGGTGGCACACATGCTTGAGGTAGAAAAATCGCAACACCAACGGTCGCACGAACAAATGTGCAAGGCCGAGGCCACCCTTTTCGAGTGAAAGAAGAAGGTTGCCTCTTCTCATGGGTTCCCAGGAAGCGCTCCAAATAAAGCAGGCAAATATTCTATGAAAGGCTTGAATGTGTACCCGAAAGCAATGCAACACCTGCAGAATATAATTAAGCTTCGATACAAGGAATATATTGCACGCTTTCGCTCTGGCAAAAATGGAAAGCTCCCGTCCGTGCCATGTTGCCCCCTTTCGGCCGATCGTAGTTATCGCAGCGGTCCAGTGTGGGCCGCTGTTACGATAGTTATCGAGAGGCACACCAAGGTATTTCATAGGAGTCGCATTCCAATGAATATTTGCGAACACCGAAGGAGTTGTAGCCCACATTCCTAGCCAGAATCCAGTACTTTTATCAAAATTTATGCGGGCGCCAGCGACTTCACAGAAACGTAAAGTAGTGTTGACTGCTTCTTGAACGCTGGGTTTATCAGCGCAAAAGAAGGCAATGTAATCTGCATAAGCTAGAACTTTAACTTCCTCAGCATCATATCGGCAGCCTCTTATGCTGGACTTTAGAAGCACACTTAAACATAATGGTTCCAGATAAATTGCAAACAGCAAAGGTGACAGCGGACATCCCTGACGTACAGATGAATTTAACTCTATTGTATTAGAAAGTGTGCGATTTACAATTAGCCTAGTTGTGCATTTCTTATAACAGAGTGAGATACCATTTATAGTACATCACCCAACTGCAGGTGTCTTAGGAGCCGGAACAAAAAAGCATGCTGTACCTTATCAAATGCTTTTGCAAGGTCTATTTGAAGGAGCGCTACTTGGTCCATGCTACCATCTATACACTCAAGAACTGAACGTGCAATATGTATAGAGCGACCACGAATTCCACATGTTTGGTGGTCACCTACACATTTAGTAATCACTGCCTGTAGCCGATTTGTCAACAATTTAGCAAATATTTTGTAGTCAACGTTACATAACGATATAGGCCTGTATTCGTAAACGCCCTTTAATGCGTCAGAATCAGCACTTTTTGGGATTAATGTTGTATGGCTCTGATAGAAAGAAGGAGGAAGTTCACCACGGTCATAAGCCTCTTTAAAAAGTTTCTCAAGGAAAAAAATCAGAAGTTCCTGAAAAGCTATGTAAAATTCGCCACTAAGGCCATCTGGGCCAGGAGTTTTGTTTTTCTGCAACGTTGTTATTGCAAATCTAATTTCCTCTCCGGTTATTGGCCCCTCTACAGTGAGTCTATCATCATCTTGTAACTGAGGCACAAGGGATATGAAGTGGTTAGCTTCTTTCTCAAAATTATCCTGAATCTCAGCCGCGTGGAACAAACATTTGTAATAATCTTCAAATGCGGTTCTTATTTCACATGTCTCTGTGCAAAGGGAACCCCGCGACTCAATTTGCAGTATCTGTTTAGAAAGTGCATATCTCTTTTCATCCCCGAGGGATTTTTTAGTGGGTTCCTCTTCAGTGAAATGGGTAACACGGGAACGAATCTTAACTCATCTGTATAAATCTGTATCATGTTTTTTATCTGTGCTCGAATCACATTTATCTCGTCCCCGTACAATCCCGGCTGTTGACTTTCAAAAGTATGGAACATATGAAGTAATTCATAAAGATAGCGCTTTTCAGCTTTTTTTCTTTGCGCTATTTCGCAAGCACTAATTGCCTGATACTTGACTCTTTCTTTGAACCTTTCCCATTGAGCGAAAATTGGTAGCTGTCGACACTGTGTTACCTCTTGTACCGATTCTTTTACTATTTTAACAAAACAATCTTCGCGCAACAACTGTACGTTAAGCTTCCATAGGTCCCAGTTTAGAGGGGTTTTACGAAAATTTTTAGGACCCCAAAAAACAGTGACCAAGCAATGGTCTGTAAAAAATATGGGCTTTACAGCATAATTATGAATGTGAGACCATAAGCTTAGAGATACATATACACGGTCAAGCCGAGCATGAGAGATGCCTCGAAAGTGCGTGAACCTCACCGAGGATGGTGCATGCGCTCCCACATCTATTAAATTGTGGTCATTCAATAGTTTCTGCAATAAGGCTGCACTTGCATCATAACGATTTGTTATATATGAATGATCTCTAGCGTCATAAACACAATTAAAGTCTCCAAAAACTACCAAGTTCTGTCAGTGTTTAGTAGCGAAGTTAAAGAAAAGAAAAAAGAATTCCTTTCATTCACTTTGGAGGGAGCATAGACACAGATAAACCTCCAATTATGGGAATGAAAAGATAAGTCGCAACAAATGAGGCGTCCTTCCCCATCAGCATGTAGTGACGTCAAAATATGATTCAAGTGCTTTCTAATTATTAAAAAGCATCCAGCGGATGCACCACGTGCTGGGCTGATGTATAAATTGTAATCACGGAAAACTTCCAGTGCAAGATCGGCGTCACGAGCAGCGGAAATCTTTTATACCCGTGACACACGGGCAAAAGTAAAGTACTTTGAAGTAAACCCCTTTTCTCGCCTAAGGGGACCATTTGCAGAAAGGAGTGGCGCTGATGACACACGGCACCGGACTACTGCTTTAGGCGGTGCCTCAGAAGAACGCTGCAGAAAAAATGGCGCTGTTTGTGGAAGCAACAATATTGGAAATGTTAAAAAAAAATCTGCGCGTGTACATCACATTCAGCGACGCCGGAGCATAAACTCGTTTTTTTTTATTTTCTGGTGGCTCATAATGTGCATACCTGTAATTTTCTTTCGCTTTTTTGCGTTTTTAGCAGCAACTTAAGTTCGTCTGGCAACTATGAACAGTCGGTGTTTTGTTGTTTTTGTTTTTTGTCGTGCTTTTTACATGGCTGCGTCCAGCTGGGTCAGTGACGGCGTGCCGCGTTTCGTCGTGGTCCTGCGATGTCTCAGCGCAGAGACAGAGATAAAGCAACAGTTGAGGTGGGCCTGACTCTTGCTGCCCACACAGCAACTGCCACTGCCAACCCTAACATGATCGCGCTAGTGACGTAATGCAGGCGTTTGAGAGTATGGACAGGCTATAGGCCTTCACTTTTCAACAAGTCGCACTGCTGCTGAAAATGAAAACATTTTTTCAGCGCAAAAAAAAAAAAATACTGACAGGGCACCGCAGTGTTGCGACACGTTTTCTTCTATTGATAAATTATACACACTGTATGCGAGAGTACTCCCTTCCTGCCAGAAAAGTAGATGCGGGATCTGCTTTTGCGAAAAGGTTCTTGGCCGGAAAGGAGTTACTCCTTTGTCGTGTGTCACTGCGCCCTAACGCCTTTCCGAAAGATGTCCCCTTGTCTAAAGGACTTCAGGGTGCCCGTGTGTCAGGGGCATTATAGTCTCTTGCACTGCAAGTACATCAACGTTGTACTGCTCAAGCACGTGGCGCAACTGCCACTGACGCCTTACATTCCTCAAGCCACGTACGTTGAGTGTCGCTACACACATGGGAAACGTTAGCGCGGTAGCCATTTTGATATATTAGAACTTTTGTAGGTCACCCTTAGCCACAGGGCAACCTGTGGCTTTACCTCCTTTGCACTTTTTAGGAGCACTTTCCTCAGGACGCTGGCATAGGCGGCGCGTCTCTCGGTCCCCAAAGAAGATTACACGCGGACCACACGAAGACACTTGCTCTGTCGTGTCTGGCGCACTCGTTGTTGCTTCATCGGTGACCGGTGTCTGACGCTTCCTTGTCTGACTGCAATCCATTCCTTCTTGTTCCTCATTGTCAGGAGGCTTGTCTTCAAGGCCTTCCAAGTGTTGTTCGTCAGCAGCATTGCATTCATTTATGCTTTCACTGGCGTCGTTAGCGGTGTTATTTTGCGTGCCAAGGGTATCCATGGACAAGTGTTCCGCTTCCTTTAAGGCACCTTCTGCTCCTCCCGCTGCTTCTCCTGTCGCATCAACTACCTCAGTGACATCCATAAGATGATCCAGACGTTGGTCTTCTGTGCCTTGGCCAGAACGGAGTTTGTTGGCATAAGTTGACACGCAGGCATCCGACGAGTGACCAAAACGCTGGCACTGCAAGCGCCTCGGTGTTTTGCACTGTCGTCGTACATGCCCCACTCGCTTGCACCGAAGACACAGTGGAGGCATACCGGGAATAAGTACGAGGCATTGGTGGCCATAGATTGACATAAGGTGTGGTATTGAGCTCACAGGATGGTGTCCTTGAGCTCCAAGGCAACGTCTCTATTTGTTGTCATTCATTGTTCCATTCCTGCACATCTCCATGCCTCTCTTTCAACGGACTTCACAACGTCGTAAGCTTAGAACGCCTCTTCAACACGTCGCGATTCAAGATGAGGCGGAAGCCAAAGAAGTTTCAGCCTAATATTCTTGGTCTCCGGATCTAGCACCATGCTCTACAGCCCTTTTACACGGAGCTCACCACAAGTGACGAGTTTCTGTTTCGCCATGCTGCTTGCACGCGTAACCATCCATACATGGCTCATTTGATACTGGCCAACTCCTATAATGTCCGCTGTGCTCACCACTTTAAGCAGCGCGTCACGGAAGTCTGGGGCACGGTACGGCCTACCACTCAAGTCGGCATGAAGGAAAACGGAATTCAAAACATCGTTACCGGTTGGAAGACGTGGCAGGACGACTTTATAGCTTGAGTCTTCATCATGAAACGGAGTCGATGACCCTCGGCAGTTGGCCGATACGCTGTTACCAGCAGAGAGCATTTTGGAACGCAGCTGTTTTGTTTTGTTTCACTGGGATGTTGGCTCATACCCACTCAGGGGGATTGGCCAAGAAAGTGTAGTGCAGTTTTTCTGTGTCATTTTAACTATGTGTAATCAATTGGTATTATAATAAGACTAATGTAAAAATAAACACAATATAAAAAGAGCAAACGAAAAAAAAAATCAAGTTGAGCAATTTTGAGATTTAAGGTGTTATGATTACCACTCAGCTGCGTTTACTTCACTCTGCCCTGGGGAGTAATAGATAATTTTTTTTTTTTTGATTGAAGATCACAAAGGTATACGCTTGGTTGCCTGAATATAATCGCAAACGGCATTGAAAGCATCCCTGTGGCAATGTCCCAAAGCTGAGGCTGCTGATCGGTGCGGCTTCTTTTTCCTCAGCTGCTGTGGCATGGCAGGTTGGTGATGCGCTATTCACGGCTTCGCTGAGCCGTCCAGCGTGAATTGTGAACGAAAACGCATGCAAGGGGCAAAATGTAATCGAATGCGTGGCGTAAATTTCTTCCAAGCGTGGTTGGTTGGTGCCCGTGGCTCACGGCATCCCCGCAATCAGAGTAGCGCAAAGCTAGCGGTCAAATTTCGCCCAAAATATGGACCTTAAATATACCTCTTTCTAGCACTCGAGTACCTGCTTCACTGCGTAATTGACAAATTGGTTCCCTTTCTGCAATTTATCTGCGGAAACCTGCAAAATATCGAATCAAAGAGTCTCCACTAAATTTTGTAATTGTTTCGCCATCTGTCACCACTAAAACAAAACAAAGCAAACAAGCTTTGTTATATGAACAACAGACGGCGCTAACGTCCTGTAATTTGTTGTTGTTTTTAGTTGAATTCGTAGCAATTGTCTCCGCACTGCGTGTTCCGCGTGTTTATTAATTGTGTGGTTCGTTAGCGTGCGAGAGCCTGTTGGATTTATCGGAAGATCTTATCAGAGTTTTATTTCTCAAAGGTACTGAGTTTATTTCATTCTTCTCACGTAGCAATCGATATCACGCCAATAAATCCTAGCATAATTATAGTGTACCAGAGTATTTTCTAGTACACTAGAGCATAATATCATAATGAAGCAGGGGCATTATAGTGCCACGGTGCCAGGTGTGTCACGCCGGGCTATTTCAGAATGTCAATTTTAATTATAGCGTGAGAACAGAATGACTACAAATAAAAAAAAAAAAACAAGGACAATATCGCTCGTGTCCTTCTTGTCTTTTCGTTGTCGTTCTGTTCTCGCGGTATAACTATCGTCATGTCGTACCAACTAGCCCAAACTGCCACACTTCTAATTCCATTTTAAGCAGGTGCCACCCCCTCTCCATACCTCACACCTCAAAAAAAAAAAAAAAAAAAAAAAACTACGGTCAACGTCAAAAACTTAAAACCATGCGACGCAAGAGCTGCCCTGATCTTACTGAAACTTCCAATCCAGATACCCAACCTGTTCTCAAACGCGCTAACACCTACTAGCTCAGTCGAATGCAGTCATAAAGTGTTTAATAATGCAACGTTTTCTAGAGCTCAACAAACATTAGGCCCCGAATCTACATTATGACAGAACCCGCGAATCTCCCGTTGGCATAAATCACATTCAAGCAATAAAACAGTCAGTTATTAGTCACCGCTCATCCTGTCTGTCTTTTTTTTTTTTCATTCGTCTTTTCTAACATTGCACTGCTTTTAGCTTTTACCACGTTGATAATTTGTAATGATTTATCCCTAGATTCCGCAGACATGAATGGCACTTCGCAATAATTGAGGGAAATATAGGTGCAAAAGCTCCTTTTTTGTTGTTGCTGTTGCTTCCTTAGTCAGATACAAAACAGTAATCAGAACTGGCAGACAATGACAACTTACCGCTGGCAGGTACCGAACCTGCGACCTTCGAATAACGCATCCGATATTCTCTACCAGTTGAAGTACGGCCATCGTTTTCGCAATGACGCGCATCTAGAGCGTATGCCCAGCGGTGGCGGTTCGAATCCTTACCACCGGGGCGATTTGGTGGTAAGGGATTCGGAAAAAAAAAAAAAAAAAGGAGCCCCACCGATGTGCCACCCGTCATGCACATCGACCCTGTTGCGATAGGAGCCAGTTACGCGATCTGTGAGCGGTAATCGCGCAACGTGCAGCTCGCACTCGTGGTGAGTAAGGCGTGCGGTGCACGACAGTGAGTTTTGTACGCGGTGCAGAGCACCGGTCTCTCGAGTTTGCTTTGTAAACAGCGGCGACTGAGCGCGGCGCGTCTTAGTGATTCAACTGAGCGACTTGTGTTTCACATCAGCTTTTCTTCCCTTTGCAGGTCAGTGGTTGCTCACAAGTTTTGACGGGGTTTGAATGGCGTAGGCTGCCTTTCCCAGACGCTTCACCCCTGAAAAAGCCGAGTGTCGGGCCGGGGGACGCCTGTGCCCATTTGGAAAACCGGTGGGTGACCGGCGGTAACGCGGGTTTGAACCCACGACCTCCCGCAGCCGAAGCGGACACTCAACCACGAGGCCACGGCTGCGGTGGCTCTGCCGGCGCTACAACACGAGTTTTATGTGCACCGTACCGTTTCACTATACAAATAACAGATGGCGCTAGCGTTTTTGAAACTCGTGAGATCGGCAACGTAGCGCTTCCGCAACAGCGCTTATGATTTGCAAAACTATCATACGCTCCATGCAACGTTTTGCACGCAGTGCAATGTTTTTAAGAAACTATAACTTTGGCTGCATGAAGGGAAATAAAATTACGCCAGTAATGACAATCTCTGAGGCAGTTGAGATTCGCTGATATTCGCGCTGTCTGCAGACAAAACAAACAAGCTACTAAACGGTCTTTGTGTTTGAACTTGGAGAGGACGTTGATAAGGATGCAACGCTACTAGATGGCTGGATAAGATGGTGATATGTAGGTGTTCTGTAATCGCGCGCAGTAAGCATTCAGTCCAGCAGAGAGCTTTGCTCAGTGCTTGCGTTGTTAGCACCCCCAAACCCTCCCTAATTCAGTGTCTGTCGTCGAACGATTAGGACAAATGATAGACCACGATGAACAGAAATTCAGTATTTAGGACGTGATGTGGTTCTTGCGATGATCGTTACTACTAAAATCAAGAGACTCAGGACCCCTCGACGTCTCTGGTTTCACCACATAACATAAGTTTTACCTCAAGTAGAGTGCCTAGACTTCTGGCCACCTTTCCTCAAGCGACCGCCTTCCCTTAAAATGAGCGGCTGTATCCGCGCCTAGACCGCATCCGATTAACTACAGACACTCTGGCCGAGGCACCTATTCAAAGCAGGAAGACGCAACATATCCCATGCGAATGGAAGCGGGACTTCACCATGCATTCGCAGTTCCACGAACATCTACATATATTGGACACTGGCTAAGGCTCGAGCACGCAAAATGCTCATGCGTGCTCTTTGCAGCTGGACCAGTGAACAGCAAACACACGGCAAGTGTCATTCACCAAGCAAAAATAAATTGATTGTATTTCAACGCCCCGGACGCAATTTAACTATACAGCATGGCAGAGACTCACAAGCAGCATACCGAAATTTCTGCAAATGCCAGCTTATGCTCATTGCACACCGATTGCTCGCATAGCAGTCGTCACCACTATTATTGGGAGAATGAAAGTAGCTGATATGGATACCCAGCCACCGCAGAGTCAGAGGCAGTGAGCTTGCAAACGCCTTGGCAAGGAAGCTCTGCCATCCACTATGTGTCCATTTTGACACAATCAATTTTCAGAGGCATACGGAGTCGGCTGGGAAATTTCAGATACACCATCACATGCACAAAGTTGGTGTGATTTTGATTACTCTTGCTAAGTACTGGCAGCAAACAATGGGGGGTTGCATCATGTGCAGTGCTGTATGGGGTAGTAAAGCTGTCCTCATCAGAAACCACACATTGGCACGTACTGTCCACGCAGCTGCACAGATCCTGAATTGTGGATAGGCATACTGTGTTCTCAGTAGGTATAGAAGCCATGTCTATTGGAAACAGGTTTTCTATTTCGTACCAGCACTCTTTGTTCCATTCCTGCCCTAGGCAACAAAGTTTTCAGACATTGCAGAGGCTCTTTAGCGGTCCTTCGAGCTGTTCACAGGAATTCTCTTCAATACTAGGTTAAGGGTGGTCTGCGATGAGACTTTAAATTTTACACGTAGCAGATGAAGTTTCTCCAGGCTTCAATCCAGATTTGCATTGATAACTTAGCGCATCACACTATATTTGTGCAGCACTCACTTCAAACACAGCAATTCATCTTGTTTTCCATATTTCTCGCAGCTCAATGGTGTCTTGTCAAGAAGCCGCAGGTTGCACCACATTGTCATGTTGGCATCAAGACAGCAAGCCAAGTTTTGAATTTTTTTCGTCATCAGATAGCCACTTATTGTCTTGTGATGCATATTCATAAAAAAAATACATATCCGTAGCTGAGGGCTTCGAGCGCTTTGTTTAAAAATATCCGGTTTTTATGGCTTCAATCGCTCTCTTGTTTGGCATCTTGTGATATCTCGAACAAATTGCATTAGCGTGCTTTCTGTGCACCATTTCATCTAATCACCGTAGCAGCTGGGCGTACCGGTGCGAACTGGGCAGTACCCGTACATCCCGTACTAGTTTGTACTGGGCATATAGGTTTGTCGAAAGATGCCCTAAGGTTGTATGTGCAGGGCACCAAATGTGGGTAATTTACGTAAACAAGGAGCTAAGGAAGATATATGGTAGGTTAATTGTACCATTTTAAGTGTATTGTAGTAATTGTGACAGCAAGGCATGGAAAGTAAAAAGAATGGAAAGTCCAATTGTCACCGGGAGTGACCAGACCTGCAAACTTTGGACCATGCACCTTTTATTACAATCGTTTGATTACGCAGGTGCGCTCCCTGCCAGCGTCAAGTCGTCTTTTCATCCACTTTACTCTCTTCATATATGTGTCACAATTATCACATTGCACCTAAAGCAGTACAATTAGCATTTCCTATACCATCCTTGGCTTTATTATCTGCTGGCTCTCATTAAGGTCGTTTCAAACAAAAAAACAAGCCCTCGAAAGTTCTCTCCATTTATTAAATCATCTGAAGCCCCATGCATATGCTTGACATTTTGTGCTAGTTCACACAGCTCCATACTTCTACAAGACTGCGGCTCTAATACAACCCAAACATGAATCTACACACAGGTTAATTGAAGTGCTGTTTATGAAGACTGCTGGCTAAACACGTGCCAGTGTGCATTCGGTCTCGTAGTCCTGTAGGGAGAATCGTGTTCTAAAGGCCGAATTAACTTGAGAGAGAGAGAGAGAAATAATTAAAAGGAAGAGACAGGGAGGTTAACCTAGACGAACTGGTTTGCTACCCTGTACGGGGGTGGGGAAAAGGGCCGGAAAGAGGATAGATATAGAGAGATATAAATAAATTGGGAAAAAAAAAACCACATGCACACACATTCAGGGAGTTCCGATCACAGTCGTTTGGACAGGCCGGTTGAACGCAAGAAGCGCAGGAGCGCCTTCACAGCCTTCTTCTGCGACATAAAGTCCTGTCGGCAGCGCAGGAGTCTTTCTTCCGAAAGAGGCTGATTGTCCAGTTCATCTAGTGCATTGCAGAGTGACTGTCTCTGCAAGCAGTATTGTGGGCATTCACACAGAATGTGCCAAGTTGTTTCATCACTGCCACAATGGTCACATGCAGCAGTGTCAGCCATTCCTATGCGGAACGCGTACGCATTGGTAAATGCGATGCCCAACCATAATCTGCACAGCATAGTAGCGTCTCGTCGGCGTAATTCCGGAGGAATTCAAAGACTGAGGGTTGGATCTAAAGTACCTAACCGTGCATGGATGAAATGTGACTCGTTCCATTGTGATGTGGTGCGCTTGCGAGCAAGCATGCGGAGTTTCCGTGCAGCGTCAGTTTTGGAAAGCGGAATTGATATTTCATCGCTTTCAGTATGGGCAGAACGGGCAGCTCGATCGGCCCGTTCATTTCCAGTTAATCCACAGTGACTTGGAAGCCATTGAAAGGCTATTTCATGTCCTTCCTCAATGATTTGGTCGAGTCTTTTCTGCAATCTCAAATACCAGCTGTTCGTATGGGCCGTGGCGTAAAGGTGATACAAGGGATTGCAGTGCCGCCTTTGAGTCACTGAAAATTGTCCATTTTTGTGGCTGTTGATCGCTGATGAATTCCAATGTGGCACGAAGAGCTGTGAGCTCTGCTCCCATTGATGTCGTGAGGTGGGAGGTCTTGAATTTTCTAGTCGTGTCTTATATCGGTATAACAAATGATGCCGTTGAACTCTTCTGTAAAACAGAAGCTGTCGGTGTATACGTGTATACAGCCTTGGTACGTCTTGTATAACAAGAGCAGAGCAAGCTGTCTGAGAGCGGGTGACGACATATCTGCTTATCTCTTGATGCCAGGTATAGTTAGCCTGATATTAGCCTGAGTCAGGCACCAGGGAAGAGTCGAAGGCCTGGCGGCGGGTGTGAAGCATGTTGGCAAAGAATCGCGGTATATGGTGACCGTTTGGCAAAATGACGAACGTGGTCTGTCAGCTGGTAAAGAGGCTAGGTGGTGGTAGGGTGTCCGAGCAATATGCCTTATATGAGTCCCGAGTGCCTCAACGTCGATATGTGTCGTGATGAGGTGGTCACCGGCGATAGCTATAGTAGCCATTGTTGACGCACTACGAGGCAAGCCGAGGCAAATCCGGAGTGCCTGGGACTGAACACTCTGTAGCGTTCGAAGGCTTGTTTTCCTTGCATTGGTCAATGCCGGTAAACTGTACTGCAGGAACTTGAACTTGAACATTGCTAAAAGCTAGTAGGCTCAATACAAGACCTAATAATGTTCTTTAACTTCCTCAGACTGACCTTCATGATTGTTAAATTTTTTTTTCTTTCATGATAACTCATGTACCTGTCTATCTGCTCCCCCCACATTTTTTTTTGTTTCAAAAAATGCTATCACTAGCAAAACAGACATTTGGGCGAATTCGTGTTTGGGAGAAAAGGGTTAGGAGAAAATAAGGATGAGGAAAATACCGAAGTCTTCGTAGCTTTTACTGCTATAATTTACACCTACCCCCCTAGCTGATTATACACTGCTCTCGTTTTTCGCCCGATTCTGTTAGTTAAATTTACATGTTGCCATTATTGTTATCATTTACGCAGTCATCACGCAGTTTTGAGCTATGGGACCTCCTTTTAAATGCATTTCGTGCAATTTTCATACTTTATTGTGAAAGCCTACGAAAGCCGTGCACCTCTGGCAGTTTGTTAAGGCGACATGATAACAATATTCTCTTCGTCCTTCTCCTCTCTGACTGGCTTTTTGTAGTTGTTTGATCTTCATCTTTGTCACTGTTTGGTAGCGAGTTGGTTAAGTGTGCGCGGAACGATTGATTTATATGTGGGGTTTAACGTCTCAAAACCACCATATGATTATGAGAGACGCCGTAGTGGAGGGCTCCGGAAATTTCGACCACGTGGGGTTCTTTAACGTGCACCCAAATCTGAGCACACGGGTCTAGAACATTTCCGCCTCCATCGGAAATGCAGCTGTCGCAGCCGGGATTCGATCCCGCGACCTGCGGGTCAGCAGCCGAGTACCTTAGCCACTAGAACACCGCTGCGGGGCATGTGCGGAACGCTATACTTACAACATGAATAACACGAAACTGTGGGTCAACCCTAGCGATCCATCATTGCATATCATGTATTGATGCCTGTACTGACTTATGGTTCACCAATCCTTTTGATAAATCATCAAGGCACTGCTTGGACAAAGGCCCAGGTGATGACTACCGTAAAATGCAATGACAAGCCAACCAGTTTTGGGTGGTCCCGAACCGATCATTGGCACTTATTGCAGATCTCCCGAAACAGGGAGGGGGCACTTGCTCAGCATTTTATGGTAGACCTTGCCTTTTTTTGGAGGGTGGACCCAAACTCAGCTTTCTTAATAAATCTGTTCTCTCTGCCTATACATTTGTATGAATCCACAAATGTTCTGTTTTGGTGACAGTGCAGTTCCTTGCATTGGTGTTGATTGATTTGTGGGGTTTAACGTCCCAAAACTTGCATTGGTGTTTGCATTGGTGTTCCCGTTCCAATTTTTGCAATAAATTTTCGTTACGAGTGCATGCTTGTGGTGTCTTGTTTACTCTGTATCTGCTTTTTGCAATACAGTAAAGCGCAAAATGCATTTCGGTGAGTAGAAAACAATACTTGTGAAAGCACAAGAAAAAATAAAGTACACGATGCCACAGGAAGTGCAGCAAACAAGGACGACTTTAACCCTAATGATAACGAATCGCTGTGACGAACACTGTGGCGGTCGAAATCGGAAAAAGTCCAGTCCGAAAAACCACTCAAATGAGAAACCAATCGAAGCATATGCGATCATTCCATTACACAATTAATGCTCACAAACATTCAAAGTTGTTCTACAGCAAAAACTGTCATCGGGGTCCCAACAGTTGATTTTGGTGGCATAGTTGTCTGCTGCCAGTGTCCGCAACAGCTCTCGCACACAATGAGACAAAAACATGCAGGATCAAGCAGGATTGAACCCAGGCCTTCCGTGTGGCAGTCGAGCGTTCTACCACAGTGCGACGTCGGTGTTCGAAGCTCCTTTGCAAAAAGACCGTATACATGCGTCGTGCCGAGCAAGGGTCCATGTTAAGTCGTGTAATATAGCATGATGGAAGAGTGAAGTAACAACCATGCCTCGCACAACGGCATCTGCATGAGTGGATGGCTTGAAACTTCCCACCAATTACAAAAGGGCTCAGCCACAATTATTCATTCAATTACTCACCTCACTCCGCAGCTAGAAAAAACAGGGCCAAAGACAAGTCATCCGTAAAGTCCAGGCTGCCGCCAGAAACCCACTGGTACTGGCAGACACCTAGGGGGGGGGATGTAGAGGGGGAAAGGAAGATCTGTGTCTCCTCCCCGTTGCCCATACTCTACAACGGGTACAAATAAAGCGCTTTCTCTTTCTCTCCCTTAGAGCCAAAAGTGATAGAAGAGTGCTTTTAGCACTGCTGAACAGACTTGCATGACCACTGCACACCTTGGTCAACACTCCGCAAGCCCGCGTCGTGAAGCCATGGTACATGCGACTTTATGGATGCTGCTGTGCGAAGCGTTTCAAGTCTTCGACCAAAAAAAGGCATCGAAGATGCACAATCGGACCATGTAACTGCTGCTAACGGACTAACCATAGAACCATTGAAAAAAGGTTCTAGGGAGTCATACGGCATGAACACCAAGACTGGCATTCTTTTTATTACAGCAAGTAAAGTCTGGTGAAAGAGTTGATGACTGGTAGTTAAGGTGGACAGTTGAGCTAGTTGGTATTGAGATTAATGGGTCTTGATAATTTGCGAAAAAGGAGATGAGGACAAAAAGAGAGCCCACACGACAGCGCTAGCATGACTAGCGTGGTCCCGTGTTTCTTCTTCTCGTCTCCTTCTTTTTTTTTACTAATAATCATGACTGATTATTGGCAGCTAACCTCTGCAGTCTGTCCAAGGGTGAGTATACTCAGGCCAATCACCGACACGGGGGCACCCACATGAAATGAAAAATTCACAGAAATATGGGCTGGGACACTTACAGCAGACACTCCCAAGTTATGATGGCACATTTCCCTGCAGTTCCTTAACACAGCCATTGTATACTGGCAGTTGTAACGCACGGAATGGAAACCCTTGGCAACCTGAGTGGCTAAGAAACTTGTAATGAAAATTGGAAGTGATAAATAAGTGTAACACTAAAAGGCATGTAGAGAGCTGAGCTATGTAGTGAACAAACAGGCATAGCCAACATTATAACTGACATTACAAAGAAAAAGTGGGTCTAGGCAAGTCACGTAATGCGAAGGAAACCTAAGCGACAGTCAGTCGGAGCGGTAGAGCGGGATATCAAGAAATAGACTACGCAGCCGAAGGATAACAGATGGTTCATGTAATGACAAAATTAAGAAATTCGCTGCACAAGACTGCAATTGGCTGGCATAAGGTTAGAGTCTGTTGGAGATCATTGACAGAGACTTACATCTTGCAGCAGCCATAATCAAACAGGTTGAAAAGGGATGAATCATCATGACACCATTGGTTGTATTTTGCAAGTGTTCACTAAATGGGCTGTCCATTTAGGTGTGCACTGATTGTAATAAGATCGAAGCCAGAATTCACTATTGGTGCCGGCTCGCTTTCTCCCAACATTTAGCCAATCAGAGCACGCCGGTATGGGCCATCCATTTAGTGGGCAGTGGCAGAATACCATCCCTGGTCACGAGCTCAACAATCAGTTGCTGAATAGCAGTCACTTGAACCAATCGAATGTAACTGTTCCCTGTGTGAGGAAGAAGATAGACACGTGCAGAAGCGCATTGCCGTCGCCTGGCTTTCTCGGCTGTTCGCTCCCTGGATGCGTTTTCCTGCTGTTGCTGCTACCGTATTGGTCGCTGCGTACCTTAATAAACCCAGTAACACCTGTCATACTAGTCTCGTCCACATTGTGTGGATGCATGTTCAAAAGTTAGCCTCACTTATCGAGATTTATGGATAGTGAATAACGAATTTCACTAGAGTGCATCACACAATATCATTTTGTTAACACCTTTTAAATTGCATCAAGTGTGTGCATACCGATTACTGGAGTCACTTGGGCACTTTTCAATTGCAAGTGGCTTCCTTGCACCAGCTCTCGTAAGGCACATGGCCCAACAGGAGCTTGAAGACTTCAATCGTGTATGCTTCTCTCCAGCCAACGAAGCCCACGTGCCAGGCATACAGAATGCTTAAACCGTGAGAATGTGCACAAGTAATGAAAGCTACGAGACTGCTGCAATGTAGATAAAAATGCTGAGCAGAATATATAGTGCTGAAATGAATACAGCCTTAGAAGACCCCAAGACGAGCAATAATAACTTCAACGAAGGTAATTCAAAATTTTGGCATACCTAATTTACGTTTGGCATTCCTGTTGCCTGTGGTTTTCTTTACTGCAGTCTCGGAAATAGTGCTTATATACGAGGACGGTCTACAATAAAGTGTTCTGAAAAGTGATCATCCCACCGTTGTCTCATCTTCTATTCGTTTCTGAACTGTGTATTCTGCTTAGCACTGACCAACCAACATACCCAAACTCTATCCTTTAGCTAACAATATTATTAGCACATTCAAGATTTGTCACACATTGCTGATAAAAGACGAACAATCTTTTCTTACTTTTTCTCCAGTTTATTGGCACAAGAGAAAAGTCAGGCCCGCTTGTGATTCGGTTCAAACTAAAATGGCATCGGCTACAGTATCGAATACGGTTCACCTCACCGAGTGCGTATGTCAGGTGGTCAAATGAGGACAAGTTTTTTTTGTTAAAAGAAAAAAAGAACCGCTGCACATTCAAAGGCACAAAGCGTATACAGCTCGGGTTATGTTTCAATGTTTGGGCTATTGGTTGTAACCTAGAGCCTTACAGCTTTTGTTCAACCCGAGACCATAAACCTGCAGCTAGTAGCGGTTCGTGACTTTGTGTGCAGCGGTGTTGTTGGGTAGCGCTGTAGCCGTTCGCTCGCGAGGTGGACTGCCATGGAGTGTCTCGCTCTACTGTTGACACCATCTACCCGTGACACTGCCGCCTCGCAGTGCCAGCACCAGGTGTAGAACTGAGCCGCCGGTGACCTTGTAATCTGCCGCGGTCTTTTCATCGTTCATCTGTTTGCCGCTGAAAATGAGCCGCTGTTGAGCCGGAGGAATTCCTTCCTTCTCTTCCACCCGTTCCTTGATGCGCTCGACGCGGTCTGTGGGTTCGATGTCGATTTCAATTTCCTTGCCGGTCAGTGTCTTCACCTTGATCAGCATCCTGCCGACTTCTCAGACGTGAGAACAAAAAAAAACAAGAGATGTCTCAGACAGGTGCGGTCTTTGGAGTTGCTGTAGTTAGCACCTGTCCGCTACCTGCGGTTTCAGAAAAACGGGAACATGTCGATCACGTCAAGTAGCGAGGAAACGAATAATTACTTCTAGTAACAATATTAATAAGAATTAACAGTAAATGATGCCAAGGAAAGAATAGGGGTTATGATAAGTAATCTTTGCTTAAAATTACTTTCAATAGCTTCCTTAGCATGGCTGTCAGTTTTCATTGACAAATAAAACAAGCCCTTAAATGTACGCTTCTTTACTCTTAATAATAATATCTAGTGTTTTACCTCCCAAAACCACGATGCGATTATAAGGGACGCCATTGTGGAGCGCTCCCGAAACTTCGACCACCTGGGATGACGGGGAAAAACTGAATAGAGCCGCAGGAGGTGACGCGCTGCCCCCCTCCCCCCTTACTTTTTTTTTCTCTCTCAGCTGATCGTGTCGCGTCGACCGCGCGCTACGACGGGGGACTCTACCGCATGGCACCAAACTCTTACGAAGAAGCCACAACTACAGAAGAAAATGTTTCGGCCAAATTTAGCGGCAATCTGGCAACAACCACTCCAAAGTCTGGCAACTGATTTATGCAACGCCAAAAGGAACCTCGCCGCGTTCTTTAACATGTACTGACATTGCGCAGAACACGGGCCTCCAGCATTTCACCAACATCGAAACGCCACCACCGGGACCGAACCAGCGACCTCCGAGTTAGCAGTCGTGACGCAAGGTGTAGTTTTGAAATGCACTCGCTTATTCTGTAAAGTTCAGTGACAGGCTTCACACTAGAGGAGAGACCGGTGCTGCCGAGGGGACGGCGCTGCTACCCAGAACATCGATGGTTGTGCGTGCAACAAATTATGAGATTCCGTGCCCACTAACCTTTACGGAGGCACTTGCCATCTATTGTTGGCGGGAAGAGCCACCCGTAGTTTCAGAAAAGGAGCACGCATCCATTACGCCGGCTCAGTGACTGAACGAATCGCTTACCGCTTGCGAAAGGCTTTCAAGCGAGGTAACGGTGGGCCACAATCGTGGGGATCGTTCGTTTGTACACGAGCGGGGTGGAAGCGGTCGGAATTTCTTGAGACTGACAAGGTGACAACCGGCGTTAGTACACCACACAGACCACACCGCTCCGCTCACTCCGCAGTCCTGTTTAACGGAAGTTGACTGATCATCAGCATCCGTCGTCCATTTTCAGTCGCCATCACCATCATCAAAAAAAGCTTGCTCGCAAATCGCGCTCAACCAACCAACGTAGCTAAATAATCAACTTGCTACGTTCTTTTTTTGCACTTTAGATTTGCAATTAATAACATTAGCTTGTTCTATCAAGTAACGCGCAGCCGGTCTTGCTCTGAAACTTTTGCATCACCAACGCCATAGACAACAACACAGACACGGTTCAAGCGCGGAAAATTCAAAAAAGCTCAGCTAAGGTATCACTAGCCGTGTATGCTCGAGTACCCTAGCTGTCAGTAGCATAGTCAATTGTTTTTTTAAGGCATTGTGAGGAATTGGTTGAACTAACCCCAGCCAACCCCCCTGCGCCAGTACAAGCTATGAATGCTCGACTACCTTAGCATGTTCATTTCAAGACGATGTGGCAAAATTTTTATACAATTCGCAGCTTGAATAAAGAAGCCAATGCAAATTGCGATCACGAAATTCGATCTTGATTGTGATCCAAGGTGCCCCGTTAGTGGATCAACTCTAGAGATATAGAAATGCATCTTTTGTGTTGCGTTAACAATTTTTTGGTGGCAATGTGTGCCACGCTGCTAGGCGCTGGCGCGCTGTTTCGAGTTCCTTCCGCGGCGACTGCTTTTCGATGGACGCGAAACGCAAGAGACCTGACGTACCTGGATTCGCATTAAAGAACACCACCAGGTAGTCAAAACTAAATCCTTGACTCCTCAGCTGCGCCATGCCCCTTCAGCCCTGTCATACAGCAAAATTTTTAAATTCCAAGTTATTATCAAAAAATGAATTTTCGTGATTTTACGTTAAACGAAAATTGTTTCAGGAAAAAAAGAGCAGTTTCAACCAGAAGCATAAATAATGATTAATGAAAAGGTATTGCTGCAGCCAACACGACTTTGTGCGAGATGACACTTCAAATTTGGGAAATTTCATATCCCCTCCCCTTCCAATGAGGCATGATCGAGTCGTACATAATTTCTAATCAATCAAGCTTATATAATTCATTTATTATTTTCTTAGTTTTCTTTCAGTAAAAGTCATATGAAACTTTTGCAGTCATAAGTTACAGTTTATTATGGGTCTATAGTTCCTTCTATGAACACGTAAAGAATATCAGTGCTGTCTAAAAAAAAAAAAGTTGTTAATCACACACAAACCATTTTCCAGTTACTGTCAAATGTAAGACCACCGGTGAACTCGCTCATGATTGGTTGTGGTTGACGCAGATCCTTCCTGATTATATATACAGTGTAAAGTAAATATTCTGGATCCCCCATTCTTTTATTTCTTTATGGATCTAGCACACAAATAGAAAATATTTAGAAAAACATATATCTTCTTCAGCATATACAACATCACCATAAAGGCTTCCCTGCTATGACTGAAAAAAGCAGTATCCTGTGCATTCTTTCAGTCAAGGCTTCGAACAACTACAACTTGTCAAATTGCCAAAAGTTCTCAGTGTTCAGGAAAAAGGTAAGATATTTTTTCTCACTGTCACGTTAAATGTGCAAATTTTCTAAATGCATCTCTTACTCACAAGACCTTCCTCTATTCTGGCTAGCTGGATATGACATCACATGTGGTTTGGTAAGCAATAGTTTATTCGATGAAATTAAGGGACTGCCAACACAATTGCAGAGAAAACAATTCTTCCAAATATAATATTTCTGCTTTAATCAAATTGCTGTAAAAGGAATTGTGCTTCTAACATGGGCAGCTGTTGGCCAGGCTATACTTTACTAGATGCAGCTCTTATTACTCTTATCCAGGGTCACTTGCCACGAGACGTTTGCATGATACATGAAAAGCACCGGTGCTCGCGAATCGAGACACAGCAATTTAGGGCTAAGTAATAGACGTATTTTCATTTTTCAGTTCATCTCAAAGAGGTGCAATTTCGATTAAAATGTGCTTGGAATGTTATAGCCATCATACCATTATGTTTATTAGCCAAAGTTCTGGCAACATAGTTATGACAATTATTACAGTTATCTCGGGCAATTGTGCGTGCCAGTCGTTATACGTGACATTTTGATGTCTCGTTTCATCCAATGAGCACAGTAGATCCAAACATTCGCTGCAAGTACAAGAGTGGTGCCAGGATTTCTTTTACTGGAAGGAGAGGGGGGGAAGCCACGACAAGTCCCTTTGAGGGGCATGATGTGGAGAACTTAGAAGTGGCATTATGATTATGTTTGATCTTGGAGGGGGGAGATACAACAGAATTTAAGGGCGGGCATAGCCCCCCATGTCCTTGCCAGTGCCGCTCCTGAGCAAGTTTGGCAGCTTGATGCGAATGGACCAAAAAAGAACTGCGAAAGACAAGACGGTCGCTACGGATGTCTTCCTGGCTATATTGCACAGGATAGAAGAAAATCAAGGGAGACTTCATGTGATCGATGGGGGACATTTGGTAATTGCAAATCTGTTTTCGACTTATTTCATTCTTGTTGTAATGGTAGATGTGCGAAATTTGTGAATGAATAATTAATGAGGCCAAGTACTATATGAAAACAAAACATAAGATTTAAGTTGCCCAAACTGCACAACTTAATTATTCCCAATTAAACATGTATTTCAATATATGAAAACAAAACATAAGATTTAAGTTGCCCAAACTGCACAACTTAATTATTTCCAATTAAACATGTATTTCAATAACTGTATTTTAAAGCAGGCATAATGCCGTACACAAAAACAGTATATGCAAAAAAAATATGGCCCTTTTTCTCTTGCGCTGTAAAAGCTTGGAATGCACTAGCAGTCGAAACTGTAAATAATCCAAATCGAGATCACTTCTGTTCATTTGTGGGGCAGCTAATAGAACCTGTATAGCGACATTTCCTGCGGCAAAAAATAATGCATCTTGCCGTACTGTATTGTACTATGCTGCTTTTGGCTTGGGGTGTCTTTCAAGAACAGATTTGCTTACCAATTCGCATTAGCTGACATTGGCACGTGTGATCACTGCGGCAGTCAGAAAACCGTTGCACACATTCTTTGGGATTGTTCCCATTACAGCTCCCAGAGACAACAGCTTTCGAGGATGTTAGCACGACTCGAACTTTCAGATAATTTTTTTCGTTGTGCCAGAACATTCCAGCTTCTAGGCAGAAAGCTATGAAGGCGCTGCCGAAGTTTCTGCGGTCAACCAAGCTCGCAAAACGACTGTGACACTCCCGTGCTTCAGTGTGCGTGCATTCTTTTTTTCTCTCCTTTTTGTTAACCATTCCTTTTTTTCTTACTCCTCTCTTACCTATCCACCCTCTTCCCCAGTGCAGGGTAGCAAACCAGAAATTTTATTGTGGTTAACCGGTTGTTAGCCTGTCTTAGTTGTGGGAAACAAGTTGACCACATCTGTTGCTAACGATTGCTGTAACTTCTCTTTCTGTCATAGCTGGAGTTTAGTAAGACGTCTCTACAGCCATGCAAACACCAACCCCCTGGCATTGCAGGCAACGGCTTCAATCAAACATCAAAAGAAACGAGCACGGAATTTCAAATGAGGACTAAAAAAGAAAAAGGAAATACACAACACAATAACCTACTATCAGCTGAAATTTCATCGGAAAAAACAACATTTCCGCACAGAAATTCTTTGCAAGTGTCCATTCGTGATCACATGTCCAGTACACCTGCATAATATGACACAACACGTACATACATGCACATGTGGTTACATATTATCAGTTGTCAAGATATATAAGCTCTCTATCATGAAGATATACCGAAGCTTGGCTGACGCATTTATCTCACAACCTGGTAATTCCATACACTTCTATTATTTTTCGGTGAAACTGAGTCTTCTGTTTGTAGAGAATGCTAGTCTTACCTAGAAATGCTACATAATGTAATGACAAAGAGCTGGTGTATCCTGACCACTCATAATAGGTAACAGCATCCACATGTAATTGTTGTCTCCGATTATGTGGGTGTTCTGAACATGTGATCATGAATGTGTGTGAGCCGTTTCGAGTAATTACCACATTTATGAGTTATTTCTTCTAACAACTCTTCCACATTTCTACTGTTTCTTCTCTTTGTTTAGTTTCTCGCTCAAAACTTCGTGCACTTCTTCACTTGTCGCCGATTCGCCCATCTGTGCATTGACAAAAACCAGGCAGGCCAGCCCATAGAGTTTTCTAAAATTAACTAAAAGGAACTCTGGTGCTGTGATCGCTCACCCACCATGAGAATGATCAGAAGTACACAGGCTTGCAAAGTCTCCGTGCTCGAGGGCTTCAAACGTATTTTGTGGCTTTGTTTATTGCTGTGTTTCGTTTCCGTTACGCATAAAAGAATAGACCGTTGTGAACTTTGTGAGCCGATTTGAAGTGGCGAGCCTAGAAGGTTAAGGTGGCAATACGGAATGCTCAACATTCGTACAAGTTCATCTTGTGACAAAGCATATCCAGCCCACACGAAGCCAAACGGAGCCGAAACAATGAAGATTAGACAAATCTGTGTACTACCAGTCATTGGGCATGCTAAGTTAGCACACTTCAAGCTTCAAAGGAACACACTAAACTGCACTCGAGTGCGACGCTTTTCACAGCAATTTCTGCTGTTTTCTTTTGGGTGCACGAAATCCTTACATGGTCAATGTTACATTGCTTCCACGGTAGGAACAAGTGGGCAGGGAGAGAGTCAGAAATACGCGATTCTTCCGGAAGCCGAACCAGGCACAAGCTCTCGTGCAGGCCCTTGTGCACTGTCTCAGGGTTGAAGCGCGCTCTGTAATAACGCACCGGAATTCACGCACACCTCTGGCTAGAGCATGCAAGAGCTCCTCAACTTAATGCCCTCAATCCCATGTTGGCTAAAGTGCCAAGCATTGCAGCTACCGTAGACATTAGAGCCAGAGTTCACCCTAATTTATTTATCAGAAGCTCTATGAACTTGCCAGTGGCCAAGGTTGGCGACCCAAATACTTCAAGCAAGAGATGGCAAATCTGACAATGAGGCGTAATTTAATGATGACGTCACGACAGTGCGATGAGGAAGCAACAAGGGGTTCACTTCAAAAGTGCAACGAGAAGTCCCTGTAAAGGAAGTTCGTGCACACTTCGATCTTGTAGCTGGAACCGGCCGCGCAGAGTCCCTTGTGCGGCGGGTTCAGCTGAAATACGACACTGTACAGGCTAGATGCGGATGTGTCGATCTTAGCCTTGAGCTGGCCGCTGAAGTCCCAGTGGTAGAGGTTCGGCTCGCCTCCACCAGCGACAATCATGTCTTCGTAAAAGTGGGCGACGTGGGCGGGCCTCGCCAACTCCACCAGCGGCGTCGCTGGCGAAGACGTGGGAACGTGCCAAACGCACAGGTTGGGGCCGCCTCCGCAGAGTAACCATTCGTCGCCAGCCTCCAGGGCGACGCATCCTATCCACTTGCCGAAGCGGGGACGCTGCAACTCTTCCCGCTTGAAAGGTTCAATGTGGAAAACTTCACGCTGAAGGCTTCGCACGTCCCAGCAGAGGACGGACCCCTCCTCGCCCGCCGAGTACAGCTGGGTGTTGTTGGACGCCAGTGCGAGGTCGTGGACGTAGTCCGTGTGTCTCGACAGCGTCGACAGCAGCATCCTCGTCTCGACGTCCCACACGTAGACCTTGTTGTCCCCGCAGCCGGCTATGAGCACCCTCTGGTCCGCGTCCTTGCCCGAAAGAACCAGGGCGTTCACTTCGGGTTGGACGATGCTCTCGCCCTGAGGGATGCTGAGGGCCCAGGACTTCTCGGCGGTCCTCCGCTTCAGCTTGTCCCAGTTCCAGGCGAAGATCTCGCCGCTCCCGCCGCTGATGAGAAAGTCGTCGCACGCGACCAACGCGAAGATGCTGCCGGAGTGCGCGGCAAACTTGTAGAACGGTTCTCTCGAAGGTGACCCATCTTCGTCGTCGCTGCCGTAGGCGGTTGACAAGAAGTTGGAAGCAACGAAGACCGCGATCTCGCCGTAGTTGCTGGCAGCCACGAGGTACTTGCTGCACGGGGAGAAACACTGGGCGTATATAACGGTGTAATACTTGCGCAGATTTTCCATGACGGCTTCCCCGCTGGCAGTTTCCACCATTCACTCAAAAGACGGTTACTAAACTCGGAGATATCGCAGAACAAGAGAACTCTCAAACGCGGCAAGACAAACACAACACACCACCATGCAGCACGTTTGTAGGAGGCAGCGGACTCTGGTGACAGGTGCATAAACTAAGTAGCAATCAATGGTCTCGTAAAGCGTGACCTCTGAGAGTTAAGCAACAAATGCGTGCCGTACTTGTTGCGACGGTTTTTAGGTGGCGCTAAAAACAAAATGGTTTCACGTATGTCACGGTAGTCGTCTCTACGGTAGTCGTCTCTCTAACGAGTGGCAACGAGCACGCCACGACTATGTTATCTTATTATCGACAAGAAAGGCGTGAAACACGCTAACCCCTTCATGTTGACACCACCATACAAAATGTCGTTGTGCTAGAGTGTTATCCACGGAGTTTGGTTCCGGGTGCTTACACGTACAACAATCAACAATTATACAATGTACGTAGAGCGCTGTTTCCAACTGCTGATTTCTCGCAATTGGCTGAAGTGTGCAAAATAAAACAAACGTATCACACCTGTCGCCATGACGTATAGTATGCTTACGCACACATACAAACGCACTCACGAACATACATTAAGTATAATTGGACCCCCCCCCCCCCTATAAAATTTCCCGCTACGCCCCTCTAGGCGTTCAAGTGGGCTGTCTTGTAAAAACATCGATTTTAGAGAGGTCACGGTGTTAATAGTAGTATGTTCAGTAATACACAGATATATTTAATTAATGTAAATATACGTGGTCGGCTAAGCAGTCGATCGCTACAAGATGTTTACAGCCCGGAATGAACGCAACACTTGGTGCGCATGTCAAACGGCCACAATTTATTCGGAACGCGCTATTGGGCCTGACCAGGATCAAATTCTGTAACTTGGCTGCACGTCACTCAAATCGCGATCGTCCTGATCCCGATCGCATATGAGTGTGCGCTTTTTCACGTTTCGTTAAAGTAATTAGTTAGTGAAAATAGTTGATTGTTGCGTGCGAAAAATTATTTAGCCAGAAATCTCCCAGCTGGAAATGCTTTTGATTCTATAACTCAGCTTGAAGTAGATATATACACAGGAACATTGTCAGTTAAAAGACAGTATTCGGCTATATTCCATTAAGGGGCTCATTAATTTCGAGATAGGTTATATAGTGCTCTTGCTGGATTATTAAACGAGAAACTTTTCCAGCTGGAAGAACTTTCGGTTCAACCTTTCAGATGGAAAAAGTAAGAAATATTGTTCATGTGGGAACTAAAAGAAGCCCCGCGGGCTAATTGACCGCAACCCCCGCCACTGTAACGGCCACACCCGAGTTTTTTTTTTTTTTTTATTGTCATTGTTCGCCATTAGCAGTCGTCACAATACACTGCTCCGACCTGGCTTGCGCTGACTTCACTGGTTCTGTGGTAGGAACGCTTTGTACGCTTGCGCGAGTTTGAGAAACGATTCTCTCTGTGTTTGCCATTGACGCACGGATGCGTGACCTGGTGAACTCGTAGTTTTAACCGACCCGAAGGTCATCCACGTGGAGACCACGTCAAGAACCACCTTTGCAGGCTAGGTTTGCGTTCGAAACTGGGTTTTCGCCCCGAAGGGCTTAGCGGGGTTTGCGAGGCTTCCCCCAAGCGCAACGCCCTGAAAAAAGCCGAGCGCCTGGCCGGGCGTGCGCTTGTACCCAATTTTACCGGTGGGTGTCCGGCGGTGGGTTTCGAACGTGCCACCTCCCGCAGCCGAGTCGGACGCCCTAACCGTTAGACCACGGCTGCGGTGAGCGCACGCGGGTTAAAAGACGTAGTCTACACCAACTATCGCCGCATCGAGACCCGTGGTTGCGTACTGATGTGTCGAAGTGCGGATGAGTTCAGTAACGTTAAATCTAACATTGATCCGATCGAAATTAACGACTCCGATGAAACACTACCGACCGTGTCGAATGGGCGTATTGGCGATACGCTGAGTTTTCCGCAATCTAAGTGACGGTGCATCACCGATCGATGCACCATTTAGGCCCGTTAGGTACAGTCGAAGTGGTTACATTACCGCAAAAGCTTTTTTAATACAACCTTCGCAAAGTATGTGTGGACTTGACCCTTTTACTTTGCCTTTATTGCTGCGCCAGTCTTGGAGGCCGTAAGCCTTTTGCGTATGTTTTTCAGTCTCTGCGCTAGATAACAGCACATGCCTTGCTGCCCTGAATAGTCCATATTGTGTGACAACTAATGTTCAATACTTTTAGTGGTAGCATAAAAACACTCACAATAGCTGATCACTTGCATTTCAGTGGTGTAATCTTAGCTTTGGTGGAGACACTTAGACAAACAACTCAACTTTTTTGACATTTCTAATCTTTGAGGCAGCCTAAAGCTTCAGCTAAACACTAAAAGAGAGCGCCACACTATATTCCAAACTAAAGGAACAGTATCTACTACTTTACTCTAAAGAATTAAATGAATAAAAAAAAATGAAATACTTGCTTAGTTGAATTAAACCTCAGAACAACCTTAAGAATTGCCGTATCATAGCGCAGGTTGTTGAAAGGAAATTAAAAATTAGTACCAATATTTGTGTGCCCTCAGCTTCAAGCCAATGAGCGAGTTTTATTATCTATATTAGAGTGTACTACAAGGATCGAACTTCTAGTACACTCTATATATATTTACATATTTACATACATAAACTTAAAGTACTAATGAATGTACATGTCTTGCTCTACAAAAACTTTTTTTGCAATTTTTATAAATTATTATAGTTGAAAATAGCTTAATATCAACAAATTTAAAACTTTATGATCTGCATTGTAACTTACACTGAGTCTTGCCGGTGCAAAAAAAAAGTGCTTTTAAGACGTTTTGGGAGTGCTCTCAAATTTGGATGGTTGAATTATAAAGCTTTATTTTAAGGATAATTCGTTGCAATAACAACAGTCAAATTTTTTAATACAGACCACAGCCTGGTTCTGCCTAAAACACATAAATATTTATATATACTTAATTTTTGACTTTTCGAGTGTAGCCACATGCACGTTTTTGTTTATAAATCGAATGCATTTCACAAAACTGTGATGTAATGTTGTGATATAACGTCATTTTCAACGCCTAACGGAACGCACGCGATTTTTGCGGATCATGTGCGTTGTTTGTTTATTGTGCTACGCATTCACGCACTGTGCAGCTCGGTGTTGTCGGCCGATGTGGGAGTGCCGCGATACGGTGGCCGCTTTCTAATTCTCATCGTGGGAGCGTTTCACCTCGCTTGGTGTTCGTTGTAAATCTGTGTGCACAACGGTGACCGACATTCGAGCACGCACCACGTAAAACAGCCGCTGAGAGACAATACTCCTTGGGAGGGAAAAAAAAAAATGTCGGGCACCGATTCTGGAATTGAGACTGGAAGCGAAAGCAACGGTAGCACCTCCATGTCCGTGGAATCTCCGCCCAGGCCCAATGCCGACAACGTAAGATCGTGCTTTCCGTTCACTCAACTACCTTGGCCAGTATGGCCGCTAAATAGCCAGCTGCTCGAAGCACGGCGAACAGTGCTAGCTAGCGCTTGTTATGTTAGCAAAACAGGCTTGCAGTGCGTTCCCTCCTGTCTATTATTTCAGTGCAGTGCACAGGTTACACGCTGCAAATCCGACCGCGAATGAGTGGCCCGAAAAGGTTCGATCGCGGTTGGCCTATTTGCGCAAGCTGCGCGCGAAAGGGAACCAATAAAAGTCGAGTAAATTCGATCGCGATTCAAGGTGCGTCGCGGAACACCTGTATTGGCTAGAGTATAAAGTTGGGCATGTTGGTAAGACATAGTTGATCGACGTAGCGCGTTTAGAAACATAGGACAAGGGAAGGGACAGAAGGGAGGTTGTAAGTAAGCGCTCCCTTCTGTCCCTTCCCTTGTCCTATGTTTCTAAACGCGCTACGTCGATCAACCTGTACTGGGTTGCGAACATTGCACAGATGTGATTCATTTTGCTACGCCCTGCAGCAAAACGAACTCGGTGCGTTGCGTGCGTGATTGGCTGTGCAGGAATTGGACGAAAGCGGAACAGTCCCGCGTTGTCTCATTTTCTTGCTTCCCAAATGTTTCGTTATTTGCGCATCGAAATTTCGACGAAGAACTGGTTTCTGGCTTGTGGAGGGAACACGCGCGAAATCAGTGAAACCCCAACTTTGCAAGTACAGCGTTGTAACCTGCACAGGAACAGCCAGCTTGTTTGGAAGGTGTAAAAGAAATGTCGTAGCCTGCTTACTGGTCCTTTGTAGTGACGGAGTATACTCAGTCGCATGCTAGGTTATGTTCGGAAGGATTAAGATTGATTTGCGATTTATTGTAGGAGTAATGTAGGGAGGCTATGAATCGATCAATCAGTGATGCATAGAGTACTCATACTTGGTTACCTTGGGAAGAATTGAAAGCAGTTCGTGATTTCTAGTATCAATTGGTCAAACAATCGATTAATCATGCATAGAGTGACGGAGGGTACTCAGCGTATTTCTTGGTTATAGACATTTTTTACACAGAGGAGGATCCCTTCCTTTCTCGGCTGTTGTCCGGGAGCAAAAAAGCCAACGTCACAGCCTTGGCAGTTCATTTAGGGGGGGGTGGGGGTGAAAACCAGCCAAGAGAGGACTATGATGGCGCCCAGGGAGTCTTCAGTAAAAAAGTCTGCATTGAGAATGATTTAAAGCATTTTGCATACCTATTGTGCTGCCTTGGAGGCTATCAATCATTCAGTCAATGATTCAAGCAATCAGTCAATCAATATATGCCCTGAAAATGTGTCAATTAGCTCAGAAAAGTTCACACTGTCTATCTTCAAAGGTGGTTTGTCTCTTTGCATTGCTTGCAGGATCACGCCGAGCCCCAGGACGAGGAAGTGGGTGATGCGGGGGCGCCTTTCTTCCGCAGTGTCCAGCCCTTGGCCGTGCAGTGTCTCGGCGCCATGGCGGCGGAGTCTTCGGTCGCGCTGCTCGGCCACGGCGGAGCCATGGCAGACGGCGACCTGTCATCATTGCATGCCTGGCACGGCAAGATGCGCATGCTGCAAAGACGTGCCCGCAGGTGGCGATTCCTGTCGGGCAACTGTGCTGCATTCCGAAACATCATCGGTGAGAAACGATTAATGACGGCTCTGTTGCTTTGTCTCGAAGCAGGTTTCCGCTCGTCACTTTTGAAAGGTCCGTGACACGGTCACCCAGCAACTTGTGTTTTTCAATGAAGAAATAGGCGTAGAAGGTCAATTTACCTACACGTACATGAAAAGTGCACTGTAAAGGAATATTTATGTGCATAATAAGCATTACAAGTCGCCGGCTACTCCATATCATGCAGCTAGAGTTGCAAGAAAGTGCACGGTGCTGTTATAATATTGTCACTCGACACATTATTTGCACGGAAATTCACCCACTTTAGCTTAGTCATGGAGCTGAATTGTGGAAAGTGTTTAACTAAGCAAGGCTTGAACTCGAGCCAAGTTCAGCTTGGCTCGAGTTTACAGAGACAGGGTGGAGCAGCTGAAAAAGTAGTGTCTTCAAAAGCCCTAAGAGTAGGCATTGTGTACGTAGCCATTTGCGACACGGCATTCTCATTTGAAGGCGAGACTCACACGAGCCATATCTGTGCCCTATTATTGGCAAGTAAGAGACTGTAAAGACCGAGCTAGTGCTCAATTGAACATTTTTTGTTGAGTTCCTTCTGGTGTAAGTATCTTGCTATACATAGCTTTAGGTGAACGAAGTAAAGTGTCGAACAAAACGTGTGGCATTCGGCAGGAATTTAATATATATGGGTCATTTCATGTCAAGTGTACCCAGTCAATTTTTACCATCTCCGATCCTGCTGAAGCAAATCGTAGAGGTATATGTGAATATGAGAAGTAATTATCGAGGCATTATGGTTCGCATAAAAATTGTGTGTTCCCTAGAGGGGGCTTGGCTTTGGTCGTCCAAGCGAAACTTTCTATATAATATTACTGGTTTGAGCAATTATTACGAAACAATCTTTTTCGCTAACCTTAAGGTGCCACTCTTTAATGACCATAATAGTTTTTCTCATTTCTGTTTAATTTTTTTTTATTTTTCCGCTTGGCGACAAATTGCAATGTGCTGCATGTCTAACGTTTTTTTTTATAAAAAGCACAAATTTTCCCAGTAATATATTTACATTTCCTGTTTAATATGTTTCTATATTAAATGAATTAAGTACTTTGTGAGCAAATGAACGAAACACATTGCCAAAATATTGTGGCAAAGTTGGGAAAAACAGCATTTCGACTCTTATTGCAGCTGAACTTGTTAGCTGCAAGCTTCGAGAAAAGTCCGCTGTGGCGGTTGTGACGAGCGCTTTTGGTGCCAGCTGCCGAAATGTGGTGACTTCGGGCGAGTAATGTGAGAAATATGACATAAGAAATTGAGGCAAGCGCTGTGTGGAAAACTAAATAAACAATTGTATCGGGGTAGTTAATAAAGATCCATCTTGCTAGGAAGCGCAGCCACTATTGCGCTTGTGTTGTGCGTTCTTTGTAATAGTGGCTACGCTTCTTAGCAAGGTGGAAAACTAAACAGTTTTTTTTTGTGACTGCTTTTTCAACTGCCAATCATTTATGTTGATATTGTTTTGTGTCAGAGTGTATTACACTGATCAATAATGTAACCTTGTTTACGCAAATATACATTTGAACTTAAACTTGCACTTATTCAACTTGTTCTTATTTCCCTGTTTCAAAGACGACAGAATGTCACAACGGAAAGATTTCTCACCAGGGCTTTAAAAAAATAAACTATTGTAGCCAAACCCCTCCTGCACAAGCACAGTTCTGTATTTCGCTAGGAAGAGGACGGTCACTGTCATGATGGCTGCGTGAGTGTTGTCGAAAACGGGAAAAAGAAACAGTTTTACTTCTGGAGTCACCGACATACTTGCTTCTGCAGTACTATTGGGACCACTCATTGTTCTTTAATTAAATTAATTTGACTACATTTCTCGCGCATATTGAGGAAATGTCTGCTGGCCTGAGGGTGCTGAATATTTCTTTTACGTGGCACCTTGCAAGCTGAAATTCGATGTGCGACTTGTAATGCCTGTCGTTTCTGTTTCCAGGTGAACGCAAATTACGGATAGCAGCTATTACAAACCAGATTCCGCTGGGTAAGTGACGGTGGCCCTCTTAATACGAAATATCAGTTATAACGAAGTAAATTTTAAATAGTCTTGCAATAGCTATAGTGTTAGGAATATACCTTTATAATGAATTTTCGGATAGAACGAACTTACTTTTGTGTAGGATGCAACTTTGTTATAATGAGGTTTGAGTGCACTGCGTTTTCGTTGAACCTCTGCATGAAGCTTCCGTATATGCTGGATTTCCTAGCAATGAACCAGTGGTGTCGTTCCCGCACGATCCGGTGTATAGCGCTGTTGGTTCTCCTCTTAATCCTGATGTCACTGTGGCATCGTGTGACGACCCGATCTAGTGATGTCGTCCCATGGCCGATTGCTTGGTCACTCGTGGGCTGATCCCGTGTGTGGTGGAGGGCTGAGGCGCGAAAGTTTCAAATAGGGAATTGTAGGTGTTTCGGGGGAGAATGGGGTGGAGGAACAATTCAATCGAGTGATCGCTTCTGGTTATCCTTTATACGAGCAGCATCAGTATGAACCGAGTATCGCGAGTATGAGTATCCTGTGTGGGCTTACGCCATCTCCTGTGTTCCCCTTATCATTTTATAAAATGTACTCAGAAGCATGGGGAACTTGCTTGTTGCATGTGTTGCTTTGTTTATTTTGTTTGGCACAATACAGCGCGGAAAAGATGTGCAAGCAAGAGCAGTTTCACCAAAAACTTGACGGGCCTGTTGTCCTCACATGAACACGGGAGGAAGCTGGAAAATGCAGATGCTTAATCACAAGTAACGAGCAACAAACAGGTCTAAAGGATTGATAAGTTTAGAAGCAACAAAACATACAAAGGTTACAGGTTCCGTCTGTGCCGGCGGCAAGCTGTCTATTTGTTCCCTTTGCTTTCTCCGAATCTGTATCGTAATTACTACAATACACTTGAAACAGTGCGATTAACATCGCTCGCATTTCCTTGCCTTCATTAGCTGATAGTTTTGATCGAAGTTGTGTCAAACAATAAAAGAAGCCCTATAAAAATGTTCTTCCTTCATTCAAGGCAAAGAAATACTCACGCAAAGCAAAATATGAAGGCCGTGGAGTGGCTGCAGTTTGGAATTGCTGTGATACGATTTTTGCAATGACGCAGTTGCAAACAAACGTTTGAGAACCAATTGACGTCGCAAAAATGTGTCATTATTTTTATTCTTTTTAGCCCGAGTATTTTAACAAAATCGAGTGGTCCAGCCAAAGTGCACATGCATGTTCAGTTAACACAGTCCGTTGAAGCAGTTCTACGATATTATAATATGTAGCAGCATTAGGAGGATTTTGACTTTTTTTTTGCTTTTACCGTGGTCCCCAATGTTGAGCTCACCACTGTACATATTCATAATATGGATGTCAGCATAAATTATCTTTTCAACCTAAGCACACCATAATCAGTCAACTTAGATTTTATTCCTGGTTGATAATGCCTTATTTGCAAAAAGGTGGAACTTGGTACACTCAAACTGCAATATAACGAATCTGGATATGACGAAATATCAGTTATAACCATGTAAATAAAGATAGTCTTGCAATAGATAGCGTTAGGAATGTACCTTTATGACAAATTTTTGAATATAACGAACCTTTTTTGTGTGGGAGTGCAACTTTGTTATGATGAGGTTTGAGCGTACAAGATTTTTCACTGCATTCGACTCGTTGCATTGCCTTTAAATGCCGCAGTGCGCCGGCTTCTGGAGACTGGCGTGAATCCATGCGCAGCTGACGAGCGTTCCCGCACTGCCCTACACTTCGCAGCTTGCAAGGGTCACCTGGATATCAGTGAGTGCTGCAGCACTGTTGTCGTTGTTGCTTAAAACTGCTCCCACACTCAAGTTTACGTGTTCCTAAATTGGGCCCAGTGTGGCTCCGGCAGTCCCACCCCCTGTGAGATATTCCAATTGTACACCAAAGCTTAGATGAGAAATGCTGGGTCTAAGCATTATTGGAGTTGGCGGAATTGCGCAGAGCGAATTTTGTCCACATTGTACGGCATTAGGCCTAGATATAGTTATGCTCATTTAAAAAAAAAGTAAGTGCTACAAGTTTATGGCATCCTAGTTATTGAAACTGGTTAATGTAAACAAGTGTTATAATAAATGATTCAGGCCACTCATGATTCGCTTATATATGTTTTTCACAGATGATACTTTCATCTAACGGGCAAAAAAAAAAGCCAGCTAAAGAGTGGTTTCCATTACCTTCTTCAAATGTGAAGCCTGCCAAGTCTAGACTTCTTGTAGAACCAATTGTGTTGCAAAGACTCAACGGTGACAAATGACTAATAAGTTATATTCAGTAAATGCTGTGTGGTCACTGTTTGTGTCGATAAAACCTGCTGGTTGTACGCTACTGGAGTAACGTTGAGTTCTGCCCATAATAGTGAAACCCTCGCGCTGTGTTTCTGTGCAGTCAAAATGCTGCTCGAACACGGCGCCAACCCGAACCAGAGGGACATTGTTGGCAACACTCCGCTGCATCTAGGTGAGAGACACTCCCGGCTGATAATTAACCCCATAAGCACGGGCTGTAGTTGTGTGGGCCTAGTTAACGAGCGCACCCCACGTGAAAGTGCACAATGCTGACTCGCCGAAATGTGATGATTTAGGGCTAAGTAACGCGCATACTTTTTCTTCCAATGTCTACAGTTTGTGTCATACCGGTGCAGTTTTGTCTCGGACTCTTTATATCACAGCCTGCATTATCTTTGGCAGCCAGATTTCTAAGGAGAAAATGCGTTCGTCATGTGGGATTGCTCGTTGCAGCTGTTGTACTAAGGGAAATGGTGTCCCGTTTAAAAGACCGTGAATGCTGAACGTATTCAACGATAATAAGATGAAATCCACCATGGTGCATTGCGGTTAACTGTGTCACAGTTATGATCTGACATTCAAAAAAAGCTCGATCCTTCTTTCCACTTGGAATGCGATTGAGCTATAATTAAACTTAATATGGTACCCTTTTCACAATTGTAAGGTTAGCTTTCTCGCTATGCAGTTTGAACGACTGATCACTTACTGCAAACAGCCTGTTTAGGCACAGTTCACTTACGCAATGACGTGGAAAATGTGGGGTCAGCTCTCTTGATAGAAACACTCATAATAGGCTAGCCTCAGCACGTTCAACTAGGACTGCTACTTCGTTTGAAGCACTACAGGTGCCACCATTACTTACGCAAATATGCAGTGCAGAGAAGCACTCTTGCGAATCATGAACAGGGTCCATTGAATAATTCTTACACGACACAAGCGCAGTTCGGAGCTACGCGGAGGGACCTTTGGTCCACAGAATCAATTTAAGTATATATATATTTTTTTATGTCAGCTTGACAATGGTGCTACTTCCTTTTTCAGCCGTTTGCACAAGTCATACAGAGGTCATCACGCATCTGCTGAAAGCCGGTAAGCGTTGCCCCTACTTCAAGCAGGGCCGGTGTCGTGTGATCGCTGTCACGTGCGATTGAGCTGAGTTGAAATTGATTCACTGCGCGTCTTTAAAGGAACCGATTTTAGTCAACACCTCGATAGTTATCTCAAGTGCTCCATGCAAACTTGATTCAAATCAAATTTGCCCACAACTCTGCTCTTACCATAAGTTTGACTAACTATGGTCATGAATGAAATGTATGTTTTGTCCAAAGTACTCTTAGTCCTCAATGTAACAAACATAGATATAACGAAATGTTGCTTATAACGAAATGAATGGGAAAAGAGTCTTGCAATAGATGCAGTGGTAGGATTAACCGTTAAAATGAATTTTCCTATATAACAAACTTATTTTCTTATAAGATGCAACTTCGTTATAATGAGGCTTGAGTGTAGTTCGCGGCGAGGCAGCCGTTGCCGCTGGAGTGGCACGTTATGTACATTTTTACAGCACTCATCAACTGCTGGTGTCATTGAGGTGTTGTTGTGGAAATGCTCCCCAATCTTGTGCATCTCATTTCAAATTGCAGCGTAACATAGTGCCGAACATCGTCATAACGAACACGTTTACAATTAAGTGAATGGCACATCACCAACATCTACACGTGAAGAATACAGGCGTGCTCACAATGAACGTTGAATGTTGCTCGGGAATTTTCGCCAAATGTAACTCTGCAGCTTGATGTGCTAAACGTCTAACTTTGTTACTGTGTCATGGATAAGACCTCATTGTCATTGCGATTTTCGGTAATTACATGCAGCTGAGTCAAACAAAGCGGCAACTTAGCCATGCCTTCTAAATTTACGCATGAAACCAATAGTGCACTTGTTTAAAAAAAACAAACTTGGAGCCCCTTGGTTTGTGTTGCTTTACTTGCTTGTCATTGTGCACCGTTTTACGTTCAAATTTGTTTTGTATCAGGAACCGACGTGAACTCGCTAGACAACTCCGGCCGCACTCCTTTGCACCTAGCCCAGTCCAAGTTGCGCGTCTTGAAGGTGGACGTCGCAAAGTCTTCGGAGAACGTCAAACAGGAAGTCATGAATGTAAGCGCCGTTCTGTGACCGTACATACATTTTCACCCTGGCGTAACGAAGCTGCCAAATTTGCTAGCAGCAGCTGCAAGGCCTCTTCGCCACGTGGCGATAGTGAGTAGTACCAAGACATTGCTCCGGTAAAAGCGCGTTTATTTGGATTTTACAGGACCGGAAGAAATGTTCGAATTGGTCTGATGTCTCCATTATTGAAGGTGTTGAGAAAACAGTACGCAAATGTCTTTTGCATCTATACACTTTTCTTGATTAATATGTAAATCCTGTACCAATTTTTCATAAAATCAGTGTAAATACTGCACCTTTTGTCATCCTGCAGCTTCGTTCTTACTGTGGCCACAGCGCTGGGCTTCCTTGTCTAGCTAGCCCTTAACTTGCTCTGCGCCCCTCTCTAACTGAGTTCCGACACCACCACCCATGCACACACGACAATACCAGTTCTTCGGCATATGAAATCGCATGTAAAGCTGCAGAGTTCCCGATCCACCTGTGGATGCAACGGTGGTCGCTAAATGACGAAAGTAGCGATGTGGACTGCGCCACCCTGTTTCAGTTGTCTGCAACCATTGTTTTCACTCATTTGCATCATGCATTGACGGCACTTTGAGTTCGGCGTGCTCCGAGGATCGTACGAATTAACCGAATTGCGGCCAAATGTGGCTGGAGCATTGAAAGTTTGATGCCATTAAACAATGTACTATATGCTAGCCAGGACCTGGGAACTCGTTCGAATGATCAATTTTCTGAAATAACGAGTTTTTACTGTACCACCTTTACACGATTGTAAGTCGAACTCCAATGTAGGTCGACATCCCAAGATAGGACTTCAATAAAGTAAATAAATGAATAAACGTGAGAGTGCATTTTACAACAAAAATGTATTATTGGCACTGTCAGTGGACTTCCCCTCTTGTGCTCACCTGTCATTGTCCTGCCAGTGCTCTTAACAAACTTTGATGCCCACGCCCTGCTGGCCTTGGAACTTTCCAGATTTACAGACATCAAGGTTGCTTTAACTTGACTTCTTAGCTCATTCCTGAGCGAAGGTACCAACTCTCGCAAATGCCTCGGACATACCAGCTGTCAAAATGCATCGACACTTCAATTTTCATTGCAGGTGATTGAGATGCTGCAAGTGTACCTTCAGCGCAGTGGCAAGCCAGCGGAGAGCGACCTGCTTGGTGCTTTCTCCACGAGGCTGCGCCTGCACCAGACACGGCAAGAGGTGAATGGCTTCTTTGGTCTGTTGAAGGGACACAAAAGCGATACGACCAATCCATCCTTATTCATAAATTGTACTCTTAAAATGCTAGTGTCACAAAACTTGTCCACTGCGGGCTATTCAATAGAAGATACAATCAAGGCGAAAGTTTCATTCGCGAATTTAATAGTGAAATCACCACTTCTGTTGTAAGGGATGTACTTTCATAGCGTATTTGTTGCATTTCGGCGACATTGCCACAACAAAACTTCCCGAAACTTAGTACGTGAAGTCTGAGACCCCCTCAGAAAACAATGTACTTCATTTTTACTGGTTACGAACTACATGGGACCCACTGGACAGTATCAAAATATGTGACGTCACAGCGTTTGGTGCAGAATTGTCAAAGAGGCGTCACCTCCGGCATCTTTTTTTTTTTTTTGCACATTTTCTCACTTACAAAGTGTCTTCTTGCTGCGAGCGTGGTGTTCCTGCAATTTTGAAACAGTAATTTACTAATGTGATAAAAGTCATTCTTCTCTCAAGTGTTTAATTTAAATTTCGTGCCTGGCAGTGGTGCAGCCGTCATTGGTGTCTCGCTGCCAGGCAGAGAGGTAGTGGTTTAAACTCTCAACCAAGGAGGACACCAGAGTTGCAATTATAAAGGTTTTGTTGCTATCCTTAGCAAATTTGTGAGGTTAGGCTCGTTACCATAACGGCCACATTTTGATGGGCGCCAAATGCAGATACACTCAGGCACTCAGATTTAGGTGGGCATCAGGGCATCCCCAGTTTTTTACGGGTAGAGGTTTTGAAAGCAATGTGGCAGGATACTGAGGTTAGGAATTTCAAGTTTTTAAACTTCTTTGTTTTCGATACGTCCATCGTTACATTTCGGGTCTCGCACTCCAACCATCTATGGTGCGCATAGAAAACAGACATGAGAGAATTTGTGTTCCATCGCTTCATTTTCCTCTCTCGTAGGTCGACAACGATGTGCAGGACCTTCTATCCAGCCTGGCTCATTTGAGCCTGCACAAAACCTGAGCGACGAGATATCTCTGGTTTCTCTGCAAGATGGATGCCAAGAGACAAGCCATAGGGAAAAAAGAAACAATATACATAGACGTATATACATGTGAGAAACATGAACACTGCATCATGTACTGCTTCATCAGTGTCTCAGGAAGTCAATTTCTTTGTTGGCATATTACGCAAGCGACGAATGTAGTGCGGAGGCCGACAAGAAAGAGCAAGCAGCTTTTTTTTTTCATTTTTTTCTCTTTACGTGGCTTTTACAAGGACAGTTTCAAAGGGCTGAAAGAGAACATCTACCAGAACTGCCTCCCAGGTGTGGTGTGCGAGTGTTGTGCAATGTGTTCACATCATTTTGTTATTGACTCATTTTGCGCATTAAAATATGTGTTTGAAAATACGTTCAGAAGAATGCGTTGCTGGGCTAGTTGGTTCATAATCTTAAAACTTGGAAGCGCGAAATCGACGAGGAGAAGAAGGAACACGGGAACACGCGCCCTGTCCTATCTTTCAGTGTTCCTTTCTGTCCTCATCGATTTTGCGCTTCCAAGTTTTAAGAAACTGTGTTGTTCATTTCAGTTATGATCGTGCAAGTAGTATGTCATGCTGATATGCCGTTGGGGATTGACGCGCAAGTCCTTTTAGTGGCTTGGGGGGTATAGGAAGACGGCCTACACCCCTTTGCTCCCCCTGGCCAATTTTTATGAAGCTGACTTCTTAGTGCAACACACTTATAGTACTGTTGTGCATTTGCACTGTGCCTAAAGCCCATCGTTTAAAAAAAATATACTGACACTAGACAAGTAAAGTTGCACAACTTCCCTGATTATTTGTGAATTGCACGGTCACTTGTTTACAGACAAAGCTCTCCGAGATGGGAGTGTTTATTAAATGTTGATCACACGAAACGACATATTAAAGGTGCACTAAAGGCAAATATTAAGTCGATGTTGATTGGTGAAATGGTGGCCCAGAAACATCGTAGTGCTACTTTTATGCCAAGGAAGTGCTTATTATGAAATAAAGTCACGTTTGAGTGGTCCGCATTGCATTAGCGCACTTAAAATTACCCGCCTCAAGTGGAATCTTTCGCGTCACTGCTGCCGTGCACAACGTTGCCGGGCTTTAATTGTAGCGGCAGAACAAAAGTAGCGGGTGCCACTGCAGCAACAATGGCCATTGAACAATTCCCTGCCATGGCCTCCGAGATGGCAGGCGTGCTTGGTTTAACTGGGCTCCACTAGATAGCACGACCTGTGCAGTTTAACCAGGTAAAATCGAACTTTTGAACCACTCGTGCCATTCTCCATAGTAACGACCAAGCAGCATTTCATTAATCTATTTACGCATGCAAGGTTTTTATTTAGTGCAGCTGGTTCGACTACTAGTGATTAATCGTAAGCGCTGCTAAGTCTGAGGTCATTGAGATCATTTCACAAATTTCCTACTCACGGCGAAGGTGCTCCCGTGCATTTAACTTAATTTCTCGCTAAATAGGGCACTGCTGTTGGTAATGTCATTTTAGACATTGTTATTTTAAATTGTAAATTGTTATTTCACTTTAGTGTCCCTTCAAGATACTCACTCAAACATCTACATAACAAACACAGATATAACGAAACATAAGTAATAACAAAGTGAATAAAAATTAGTCTTGCAACAGATAGTGTTAGGAATAACCTTTATGAAGAATTTTCGGATATAACAAACTTATTTTCTTGTAAGATTCAACTTTGTTATAATGAGGTTTGAGTTCATGCCAAGATGTACAGCGGCTCTCAATTTGAGTTGCAAGACGAATAGCATGGTTAAAGGCGGCTATTGCCAACACCGGCAAACGTGAAATTGGTGTTTGAAACGGGAGCAGTAGAAACTGCTGATGAAACTCATAGTTGCAACCCAAGTTGGCATCATCACGCAGTATTCGAGTCGCTTACACCATGGGCAGCATGTTGCAAGTCGCATTAGGTGCGACTGTATTGGTAAGCAAAGGAAACCAATACTTGATAAAAACTGACGTACAGCGAGTACAAAACCCCGGTCGATAACTTCATTTCTAGAAAACTGCTGATGCTATTTATGTTTGATATGCAATAGCTATGCAATGAGCCACACCTTCTTGTGCTTTCATGATGAGTGCTTTTATAGAAAGGCACTGAATAAATTAACACAATTTAAGAAGTCCTATGAATAACTTTATTGTCGCAAAATGCTGGTATGCCTTTCCAAGAAACATTTCTCTCTGGAAGTTGCTTCGTCCCAGTGTTCCTCTGCAAACTACGGCATGCAAGTGCGAGTTAATCGTTTAGGTGATTTCTTTATGTAATGTAGAAGCATCATGACCAAAGGTAGGGTGCAGGTTTTTTATTTATAATACACAAAGCCCAAGTTGCATTATATCGTTTCTAGAAAAGGCTACATCTTAGCCGCACCCGGTTTGTTTGCGTACCATTTTTCAGTAGTGCAAAGCCATTCACGGTTCTCAAACTCTGAACATGTGGCGTGCTGCCATATGAACAAAGTTGCTTGAAGACCGATCGAAATAGTGGCTGAAGATGCATCAGTTTGTTGACCTTGCTTTGAGTTTGTGAGTTGATGACATCTTCTCTTGACGATCATCAGCATGGTCTCAATTGCCACAGCTCCTACAGCAAGCAAAAGCGTGAGGAAAAAGCTGAGAAAAATACCAAGACATATCCACGTAAAAAATTATGTTGCACACTTCTCATGCCCAGTTACATACCATAGGAATGACATGTGAAATCAATGACAATAATAACCTTTCATAAATGTGAGCAACAGTTCAGTGTTTCATCATTCATTCACCTTGGTGCCAGACAAATATGACTTTACCTGATACTTCCCAAATAGTATTTGTTTGTCGAACCCTGCTGAGGGTAGGCCGTGCTTTATTTTTACAGTCTGCTGCCCAACACACATGGCTGTTCAAATTATATACTTAACGCACATAAGCTATATACCATTTGAATAGATATATAAGTACTCAACATGGGGAGTTTCCAGCATTTCATGACAATAAAACTTCCAATTATTCACTCGTGAAATTGTTGCCGGGAATCGTTTTTTTTTGCTCCCCCTCCCTCTTCTTTATGTTTTTGTCACATAACAAATTTTTCACTTTGCGGAGAAAGGAAATCGGACCCAGGAGCACTACGGAGTGGACGCTCACGAATATATAAATCTGAAGCTTGTGCCAAGGCCACGTAATATAGCACACGGAGCGCACAACCGATGTTGTGTTGTAGCACTTGATTTGAAAAATGTTGAGAAATCAGGAAGAGACGGGAGCAGCAGAGGTCGCACGAGTGCTGCGATTACATTAGAAAATATGCAGACGTGACAGAGGTTCAGACGACGCGCATCGGGAAAGGCTTTAGTCCTTCAATGGTCACGAAATAGTTTGACGGCGGCAAAATTTTGCAGCACCACAAGAAAGCAGAAAAGCATGTAACACGCGTCGTGAGACGTCTTTACTTCACTGGGAACACAGTGGTGAAGAGATCACACATGACTTACCAGATACGAGTCCCTGCTGTAGCTCCCAAAGTATTGCGGCACATTGGAAAGGTCGACGGCACAAACTTTCCAGCCGAGTTCTCGCAACTTCTCCAACCACTGCAAGAAGTGCCTGTGGCAGGGACTGACAGTGTCGAGGTCCTCTAGGGTAAAGTTCACCCTAAAAGAGAACAATATGTCTTGGGCTTAAGCGAGCTGGTTTTGTGCGTGCATGCGTGTGTGTGATCATTATTACTACAGTCGGGACAGCGTGAAAACAGGAAATACTCTGGAATTTTTTCCGCACTTGGAAATCGGCTGGCATCTCGTCGAATCACCATCATTGCCGAGACCAGCGCCTCAAGTTCGACGGTACGTTTTATGAAGGCCCGATGTGTTTTTCTGAAGACGTGATTGCCTGAAGACGTGTTTTTCTGAAGACGTGATTCTGAAGACGTGATTACTGTAGACTGTGCTTGCCACTATCATTGTGCTAAGAGTGTTATGTGCTTGTGCTATCAGTGTTCACACCATCGAATTTTTCACAAGGATTAAATACCTATTGCAAATCAGTTCTGAGGAATCCCACCAGGTGGAAGAATGGATAAGAAAAGAAAACTGACAACGGCCTGTACCACCATCTCGCTGGATTCCGCACACGGATTTGCAGTAACACGTGTCTGTGTGCTTCGAGTAATCAATGAAATCACTCTCGTGCTCCCAATTCCTAGTTTCCTGGTTAGCTCAGCTGGTAAAGCGACCGCCCCGGAAAGGCGTTGCTTTCTGGTTCGATCCCCGGACCAGGATGGATTTTTCGTCAACTAAGAAACTTTCCAAGAAATTCGTATGGATTTCCTTTTGGCATTGTGCCAAGAATGGGTGGTTATCAATTAGCAGCCAAGGAACCCTGATGTTGAATTCAAGGAAATATTTGTGTCTCACTTTTATCCGGGAAAGCCATGCGCAAGGACAATAGTTGTAGGCCTATGTGAGATGCACGTCAGTGCTTCATTTTTTTTTTGCATGGGATGCGAAGCTCGTTTTTTTTCGAGCTCGACCAACAAAGAGGGAGGGGGCTACAAAGAGACTTGGATCCCCCTCTTCCCTCACCACAAGTGAAATACCCTGCGCGCATCTACGCTTCCGGCACTGCCGTTCACCAATGTACGAGAACACGCATAAGACTGGCAGGGTTTAACATTTCAAAGCGCAACTTCTGCTTTGAGTGAAACAACACGACGAAAGTCCGTGGACAAACGTTGCACAACGGCAATGTTTGAATCTCAATGTCTCGCACTACTGAGAGGCCTCGAGGGTAATGCCTCACAATAACGTCAACTTTGTCGCTCTAAGGCCAGTGTAGCTGAAAGGCTCAGAGGGGTTATTATCTCTCAATAACCTCAACCTTACCGCTCCGAGGTCGGTGTGGAGTAACACACTCGCAATCATTCTGGACACTTACTGCTAAGTCGTAACCCCACAGTAATCTCAAAGCACCAAATTTGCCAAGTGAGGCATCGAAAACTGCAACAGCAGGATGGCGCGCAGCAAATGGGGCCTAACCTTTTTTCCAGAGCAACGTATATCGTCTGGCTGCCCCTGGTGACGGTCTTGAGAACCAGTTCAAAGAGGCAGTCCGTCAGGCAGTCATCGTACACCACTGCAACCAGAACAGATGACCCCTACTGCGAGCGACCACAAGAACGGGGAGAAATACATGAGCTGTAATTCAGCGCGAGTGTAACTCACCTTTAAACATTCAGAACACTGTACAATTGAGCTTATTGGCAGGGCACGATTGGTGTTACCATAGACAGCATACACAACTAAGCTAATCTTTGATGTGAAAAGAGCACCATACACAGCAAAATGCCTTTGGGTTTGTTTGTAAGACATGACAAATGGCACACAAGTTAAACCTTGATGTAATAAAGTGTTGTGTACACTACAACAATTTTAATATGAAGTGATCAAGAGGTCTAAAACACTTATCTACACTCACGTTTTGCAGTCATTATATATTATTATTCATTACTATTTATATTATTTATTATGCATTATAAGGTTGTGCATAGTAATAATGTTCATGACATGCTGAATGTAAGTAATCTTTCACTATAGAGGTCCTTTTATTATTAAGGCATCGAATGCTTTGAGAAACCAAGCGTAAGGTTTCGCTTTCCATGGTTCACTCAAGAAAATGATGTATTCCCACAATGAAAACAACAACGGCAGACCTGAGACAAAGTTCCTTCGTAAGGCCCAAACATGAAAAGAGCCGTCTTTTTTGTATTATTTTATCACACATATCGGTATGTTCAAACGCCGGTCACGAATAAGAATATTCACACGAGTAACAAAGTTGGACTGCATAGCGACGCACGTTTCAAGTGCTTCCAGTCTATTTTGTTTCTCTCTTTGTTGTCAATTTTTATTTTTAATGCGCACATTGCATGTGTACATGCCAGTGTCTTATCTTATTTTCAATGCGCATAATGCAAGTGTACATGCCTGCGTTCACTGTATGCTTTTATTGTTTAATGTACTTCTTGGCCATTTTTTTTTTTTTGCTCAAATTGCAGCAGAACAATGTGTGTCATCTTGTATAATTGTACGTATTTGTTCCACTCCTATAAAAACCACTACTTGGGTTGACAGTATTACTAAATAAACAAACAAACATTCATAATTAACATATCGAATAAACATGTCTACAGTGTATAGTAAATTCCCATGATTATATTTTGTACATCATCCATAATGTCATTTGCAGTGCTAGCAAGTGGTCATAAATAAAACTCGTGTTAGAAATGGGCCTTGGAAAAATTGGAAAAAAAAAGACGAACAGAAGTCTTACATGAGTATGCATGCTGTTAGTGGACACTTAGTAACCGTCACAATTTCTACGACAAACTTGCATGACGTGACACACCGTCAGCTGCCAGAATAACCTCCGCTTTGCGGAACTCGTCCAAGTCTTTCGCAGACCAGGCAAAGGCACCTGTCACGGTCTGCATTTCCGGTGGTCCTTTTGTCCAGTCCAAACACCTGACCTTCGTCGGACACTGCCTTACAGCGAGGGTGTCGTAGAAGTCTTCGTTTTGGTACAGGTTTCTCCGACACAGATGCAGAACTTCTTCCCCAACATCTGAAAAGGAAAGGAATGTGAGAAACTCAAGTTGAAAACTCGACACACTTTCTGGCTGAAAAAAAAAAAATATAGAGAGGAGAGAGAAATAGAAAATTCTGTGTAAGAAACCAAAGACAATTCCATCATTGGACTGCGATGATGAAATACTTGATGAAAATGTTGCCACAGTAACAGTGGATGCCAATCTAAAAGACGACCCACTTCAGCCAGCAGTATCCGAGTAAATACGGAAGTATTCACCAAGAAATTACCATTGGACAACTCGCCCCGCCGCGGTGGTCTTGTGGCTAAGGTACTCAGCTGCTGACCCGCAGGTCGCGGGTTCGATTCCCGGCTGCGGCGGCTGCATTTCCGATGGAGGCGGAAATGTTGTAGGCTCGTGTGCTCAGATTTGGGTGCTCGTTAAAGAACCCCAGGTGGTTGAAATTTCCTAAGCACTCCACTACGGCGTCTCTCATAATCATATGGTGGTTTTGGGACGTTAAACCCCACAAATCAATCAATCAACCATTGGACAACATTCCTCAGTCGGACCATAATTATAACACAGCAGCATCCATTACCAAAACCATTTCGTTATATCGAAGAGTTTACAGTAAACCAATACTTTATACACTGTACTAATTGCTTCAATAGGACCAATGATTCATTGCACCTGTATACGTTATATTTATGCTTGACTGTTCACTGTTATATAAAGTCGGTGTACAAGGCCTACGAGCGTCACTGTCTCAAAATTTCGACCACTTACACAATGCAATGTTACGAATGACAGCCAGCAAATGGGTGAAATATGGCAAGAACACAAACACTAAAATGCAAACACTTCATGAAGCATTTTAATTTTACACTGAACTTTGTCCCGAAACACTGAGCATGGCATCACCAACACTGTTGCGACATCATAGAAAGCAAAAGCTGCTGACAGTGTGTAAGAATAATGCAGACCATAGCGCTTGCAATACACTCAAGCCTGTTTATAACGAAGTTACATCTTATACAATAAGTTTGTTATGTACAAAAAAACGTTATACATGCATATTCCCAACACTATACTTATTGCAAGAGTATTCTTCAATTATTTCGTTATAAGCTGTATTTCATTATATCCAGGTTCACTTTATCGAGGTTTGAGCATATAGACATGATGCAAGGACTTAGTTACACATCACTTCGTTGTACAAGTGTTTATTGTAAAGGCAATCGACTGCAAAACAACGGGACAATAGGTAGAAAGGTCGCCTAGTTGGCTGTCCTTTGTCTGTTCCCGTGCTCCCAGTTCGCTGAACGCATATCAACAATAGAACTTCTATCGTTGGCTGCAGCAGCAATCCTCTTGAAGAATTCATGCATGCTAGTTGTTGGTTGTACACCGAAAAAAACTAAATAGAGGAATAGCTTGTGCTGTACCATTACCCATTTACAATATAAGAAAAGCCACTGCTACCATAAGAAGAGGCTCACAAAAGCCACAGAAGGTACACACCGGTGCAGAAGACGTAGTCGGCAAACGCGGCCGCCACAATGCCACACAGTCCGACGCCGCTGCCCAGTTCGACGACCCCTTTTCCTTGCAGGAGCTCCCTTCCATGATACAGCAGGAAGTCGGACATCACCAAGGCGGCCTTCCAAACCTGGACACATTGAAGTGATTGAAGATAATGACTATGATGGTTCACTACAACAAAAATTACTTGGTACAGTGTTAGGTAAGTCAGGCACGACAGGACAGAGGCTTTCGAATAACTGCCTATTAGAGAGCGTGAAATGAACTGCCCGCCAGGGTCTTTTGCTCAACCTTGAAGGTGGTGGTCCGAAGCAAAGACCCCTTGAGCGACCAGAAATGAGCGGGAAGGAAGTGGTGCCCCGTTGTGAACACGAGCACGAGGTGTGGCTGCCTTTACTCTGGCTCATGGTTACGGCTGGTAGAAGAGGTGACAATGGCAGTATGTGACAGATAGCCATGCAGCGACATTCCTCTAAAAAAGTTCTGAGCTGATCTAGGACGTACGTTGAAATAGACCCTTCACCTGACCAAGTAGCAACTTTCCGTTACCCACACGAAGCCATGAGGTACCGTCCGTGGGTGCCGCTTCACCAAAATGATGTTCAGATCAGTTCAATTATTGCAGCTGTTCAAATGCTCTCGGTTGAACCTGAACTGTCTTGCAACCAAGCTGTGAGAAGGGGAGAGCCAGGGTCGATAAAAACACTACATCAGTGGTTCTCAAATGGGGGTCAGCGAAGCCGTTTCTAAGATCCGCGAAACCCTCACCCACTTTTTAAACTTTTTTGTTTTTTACATGTGCAACACTGTTTAAGCGCGACTGTGCCACGTATTCATGAGCTGTTCAAAATGAAGAGCCACGTTGGTTCGATGTTTTTGGGAGCAATAAAAGGCGCCTGTTTCACGCTAAAATTGTGTCAATTTACCTACATACCCCTCTCCCTCCCCTACAAGAGGTCCCCCGTCACTTCCACCAGTCCACAAGGGGTCCCCTACACATCCATGGCTGAGAATCACTTCTCTACACCATTTTTTTTTTTTTAGTTACCATCTGCGAGCTCCAAACCATCCTTGCTTTTTTTTTAATGTGCTGAGGGCAAGGGAGTGGATCATGTTACATAACAAGCACTGCACCGTTTTTCTTTTTGTCTCTTTCTGTTATGCTTAACGGTGTCTTTCCATTAATGACATAACAAGCTTCGCATAGGCGCATCAACAGAAGTCGCATAGCATCGTCAGTGACGTACAAGCAGCATGCGCTTTTAATTTCATAACTTTGGGAGCTTTTCACTTGGGACCCTGCTTGACACGCGACCCACACTAGAAAAAGGGTGCGCAGACTTCAATTTCGAATTTCGCCCACTTTCCACGCCACGAAAGCGTTTCTCGCTTTGTGAGACATAAGCACCGCGACCTGATCTATGTGCTGCGCCTGTTTGTTCGAAGTACTCAAAGCTCTGAGGGCCCTTGAAAAATCAATCATTCGCACCTGTGTGAGCAACCAAGCAGAACACCGTTACCCACTGAAATAAAAACTCCGTATGTACTGATCAAACACAGAACTATGTACAGGGTGTCATTGATGGTACAGCCGTATCCTGTTTTCAGAATTCGCATTCTGTAGCTATCAACAAGTGGTTTCCCTGAGCAAAAAAAAAAAATTGCTTAAAAAAAAAAAATGCCTGCGCGGAAAGCGCAGCACAGTCCCAGCTAAAGTTGGAACAGTGTCATTTTTAGAACCCGTCGCAAACGCTCTTGGGGATACTGATACAAATACACTGGCAAGGTACCCACTGATTCAGTGGCAATGACGATGAATAATTATGGCTCAGCCCTTTGTAATGGGTTGGAAGCATTCAACGATCCACTCGTAATGCACTAGATGTTATTCTGCTTTTCTACCAGGCTATATTGCACATGTTAACACAGTTCTTTGCTGACATGATGCTTGTGTAGGATTTTTGTGTGCAGGAGTTTCGAGCAGCGGCATGGCTTAATGGTAGAATACTGAGCTGGCACAAAGAGGACCCAGGTTCGAACCCAGTTCGATCCTTGATATTTTTTTCTTATTTCGTGTGAAAGCGGATATGGACACAGGCAACGGTCAGCTACAACAACCTTTTTGTGATCTCATAAGAGCTTTCGCTGTTAACTCTGCTCTCGCAGATTGCACGATTCCCCCCCTTCCCCATCAACTGGATTACAAAATCAGAGAAAGCAATCATAACTGCACAAGTCATAACTCTAACTAAATGACAGTGTGATGTCGCAGTGTTTGACTAATTAGCTTTGCTATTGTTTCTTTACGTACGCAAATCCAGTTGGAAAAGTTGAAACTCTGAAGCAGATATCTCTGCACGTTGCAACAAGTTTTCAGCTATACCAGCCTCAAATGCAGGTAAACAATGCTTGAATGCTAAAGCTGACACCATGCAGCAGATTGATGTTTTTAATTGACCAAGTTTTTACTCACGAACGATTTCACTTTTACAGAAAGTGCATATGTATGTACCGTAAATGTGCAGGGAGTTAAAAAGTGCCAGATTAACTATCATAAATAAAATGTAGTATATAACTATATCAAAGGTGTGGGGTCTGAAAGTGGTGAACGCCACCACCGCTTTTGGAGTGAACAGACACAGCAGACTGCAGTCGGACCAAACCAAACAACACTCGTTCATTTAACTAACTTTTAGAATGACGGTATCATCAGCCAAATTATTTTAACATCAGTTGTAATCAACACACTAAGACAACCTTACACATTATTAAACAACAATAAACAACATAACAAACAAGGCGGTGTTGCTAACGCCTGACACACACGTGGGCCCACCACAGACAGCCCGCGGTGCCATCCACGGCAGGCCCACCACTGGAGGCGATTGTCCGCGCTATCGCCCCACGCCAAAATAGATCAGCATATTTCTTGTACACTGCCACCAAGGCTTCCCGCCAGGTGTCGCCGCCGGCGCTAACGTTTTCTAACCATGATAATGATGATAGTGGCGATAAATGCTCAGGAGCACAACGCCACCTAACACTCAATAGTTGCGACCACCGAAATACGGCTTCTGCACGAGACAGGTACGCCACGCGGCGCAAGCAACTTTACAGGTGTCAGCACCCCCACAAACGGTGGTTATGGCAATCCAGTTTACTATTTCAAAACTAGACACGAGGAAAAAGAATATACACAACTGTTCCATAAAAGTTGGCGAAGAAACCTTCTTCGCATATTCAAAACACGTCCGAGTTCAAACTTGGGGCTATATTAACTTAGGACTTACCAAAAACAAACCAACAATACCAACTAACAAACAATAAATATGAAAATTATTTAAAATGAGCGGGACATATAACTTGCACAAAAATGCATGCAGTCTCACCTGTAGTCCAACAGTAGGCAATGTGGTGGCAGGGCAGTGATCTAAAAAACAAGAAGCAATAGTAGTAAGCGATCGGCGAGTTTCAATAACTAAGCCAAATAAAAACTACAAACCCCTATGACGGAATCTCTCACGAATTTATGGGTTAAATTATTAAAAATTCTTATACTAGAGCTATAATGACTCCATATGCTATGGTACAAAAAGGTGTTGGTAACTTGTCTAAAACACGATACCAACTTCCACGATCCAAGTACCCTCAATGTAATTCCATGTGTACTGTTCCGTAGCATTACTGAAGTCTTCATGTCATAGTTTACATGTTTACATGATTAATTTTTGAAGTATCTCCACTATCTCCACTATATCGCAGGATACAGCTGTAACTTCGGTCTCACATTCAGTCAAACACATGCACAGGCCTTCCATTCCTTTAATAAATGAGAAAGATGCAATAGCGATACTAAGCGATCGGTTAGTATCAACCAATGAGCCAGTTTACGGGTGAAGCAGGAACTGCAAGTCCCTCTGACATAATCTACCTCTAACTCTTAGACTACATTCTTAAATATTTTAATACTATTACCATAATGACTCCATATGTTACGGTATGAAGAGTTTTCATAAATTGTTTAATTTTACCGCCTCTGCAGTTTCGTCAACAAAATTCAACTTTCATCGTTTCACAGCACTCGCACCTCTTATGTTCTAGTTTACATGTTAATGTATGTAATTCATCAATTATCCTTACTATTTTGTGGAATACCTCTGCAACACTTCAGTTTCGCATTCAGTCTAACAGAAGCGTGGCCCTGCGTTCTTTTGATAAACGAGCGACAGGCCAGGAGCAGCTTGCTCTGAAGTTCAGGGAACGGCATTTACATGGTAGTCTATCGACACTGGACTACCGAAATATCACTCCCACGCTCTATAGTTAGGAGCTGGGCTTTCCCCACCTTATATGACTGTCAAGAAATGCCAGCAAAACGTGTCTAGGGCAAGATGGCTAGAATGCCATGATACCTCTCATTTTAAAGAGGTCGAAGTTGTTTGTGTCAAAACTGGCAGCTTCGAGCACACCATGCAACACAAAAATAGAACAATTGAGACAAAATTGCGGGGTTCGGCATGTAACAGTCATTAAGGAGATTGAGTAATCCATAGTCGAGGGATATTAATTGCCATGCAAGGACATTTTTTCGGAAATGGGCCAAATGCAAAACCAAAACTCGCTTAAATAAGGCTCTACTGGAGCATGCGTACTTTCACCTTTCCTCTAAAGAAGTAACAATAAGTGATTAATAATAATTAGAAGTTTACTATTACTGTTTTAGAGGAAAGTTGAGAGTACGTGTGCACCAGTAGAACCTCATTCAAGCGATTTTCAGTTTTAAATTTGGCAGATTTTCGAAGAAAAAAAAACACCAGGCCTGCGCAGAAGCACAGCAAAGTCGCAGCGAAAGCTAGAAGAGTGGCCTTTCAGGGCCTTTTCTAAACACTCTTTTGGTAGCTGCTGCAAGCACACTTGCTGGGTACCCACTAGGGCATCAACAATAAAAATTTCTGGGTAGTAAACCAGCATTCACGATGATATTCTTTGTCATTCTTCTGAGAAGCGTTGTATCCACTAAACCATTGCAAGGAATTTTGTGCCAATTGTACATGCAGTGGCTGACAATGATGAGGAATTATGCCTGAAGTGGGTATGTGCCACAGTTAATACCTGTACAAAGACAAGCTTTTGTAATGGATTGGAGCATTGGACGACACACTTGTTACGCCATTCGCATTGTGCAACGACTGCTTGTTCTTTCGCTGTTTTAAAACGCTTTATAAGTCGTATTGACGCAACTGCTTTCCCAACATCAAGCCTAAGGCAAGTTTGCCAACAAGTCCCAAGCATTGGCGTGGCTCAGTGGTAGAATACTGGGCTGGCACCCAGTGGACCCAGGTTCGAGCTCCACTGTGTCATTGGTACTAAGTTTTTTTTTTTTTTCTAGTTTTGCATAATGTGGTTGCGGACACTGGCGGTGGCGGACAGCTACGGCGCTGCGTGAGACCCGAGTTCCGATCTCATAACAGCTTCGCTGTAAAAATCTCCTCATATGTGCAGGATTGCAGCACATTCCGACCGTAATGTGCAGGCGGTTTTACGCAAGAAACAATGAGAAAAATAACTTGACGCCGATATTGCTTATGAGTCCGATTGTAATGCGCAAATAAATAGTGCTATATTTGGCGCAAAAAAATGCACGTTAGAATATAAAAAATATGGTGAATTTCTAATGCAAACCAAACTCTGTGCACACAAAAGTTTCTGCGCTTCGGTCTCCTGACTGTTTTTCTTTTCTTTATTCTCCTGCTATGTATAATTAAACGTATGCCAATATATATCAAGAAATTCAAAACTATTCTGTGTGATTATCTTGGCTTGACTTTCTAGTAGTCTGACATAACATCTATACTTGTCACTCGACCCCTGGTTAACGAAATGTCAATTAACAAGAGTGCCCTGTCCAACTACCAGCAAAAATCCTTGCACACACTTTCTCAGCGACGAAGCAATTTCTCATAAATACCTCAGGTACGGTAATACATATATTTGTTATGATCTTTCTTTGCGAATTCCATTTTATTATGCAACCTGTAATGGTAATCATGCTTAATTGCCTGTCATTGGAATTTTTTCTTGTGCCCTCTTATTAAACCGCTGTTGTATAAAACACGAGTACAATCCCGACTGGAGTAATTCATCATCCATGTGGGACCCATTTTTTAAAACACAGTGTTATGCTGTTAAATATCATGTCATCCACATCATTTTTATAAAATATTTCGTACTGCTAATGCTAGTCAAATGAAATGAAATCTTAACATGCCCAACCATTCACTCTGGTGCAAAATTTTGAGCCTTAATCTTTCCCATCAAGGGCATCGCCTTAACCAAAATCTACGTGTCATTTTGCTTGCCGCCAGATGTAGATCATTCGTTCAAGACAAGCATTCGTAAGCATTGTACGAACAAAAAAATTAATTTCATTCTTTTGAAAAAACGAAAACAAATGAAGACTGAAACATGCTTCAACCCTCCGTTGCCTCCATAACAGACATTATTACCTTCGAGACTACAGTACAACTTTGGGAAATGCTGATACATTCATCAGCAATTTGTCATACCATGTATATGTTGTAGTTTTTGATATTCAAATACTTTTGTAACGCCACTTCTCTCTGTAATGCTTCAGCTTTCAAGGAATATTATACTGAATATGAAATAAAAACTTGAAAAGAAATGAGTCTAGCATTTCTAAGCACTGAAAGAAACAAGAATACTAATAAAAAAAACAAACAAGTTCACTGCACTCGACGAAGCACGTCCCTTCCTGCTGTCTCGAATCACAACAGCTGGCACAAAAAGAGCAAGACAGCTGTGCCCACACTCCAGGCATCTAAAGACAAAGAGAAAAAAAGAATAGCTATATCCATTAACAATAGGAAGAGTCCTCTCAATTGGAAAGCAGCACACACTGCTGCTACCCAAAGGCAAGACCGTGGACAGCTTCACGATTCGAGAGAGAGTGCGAGTCAAGGTACAGGTGCACGTTTCGCATTGTCAAACGTGGCACCAGAAGGCTTACAATCCGAATCTGCTACCTCACCGATCGTACAAACGGCTGGCCCGGGACAAAGCGTGCGAATTACACTCTTTGCCCGTGGGTTGAATAAACGCGGCACGAGGGCAGGCGTGTGTCACTAGCGAGTGTCGCGAAGCACGTGCAAACACTAAGCATGTTGCCACCGGCTTGCAGTGGTCATGTACTACCTCACTGATAGTACGAATGAGTGCACCTACCACAGGTCATGCGAACTCCACCTTGCACCCATGTGCATCAGGAAAACATGGCACGTGTTACCCACACGGGTGCTGAAATGCACACGTGTGATGTGCATACACTTAGACACGTAGCTACACGTGCTTCAGCATGAATCACTCATGAACACTTTTTGTAGGGTAGATTATCATGCATGCCTGTTGCTGGATGTGAGTGGTGTAACGTCCGTAAATATCGATGTGACTAGTATCATTAGAGGCTTCCTCACAGGCTTTATGCGAGGCATTAGGTGAGAAGTCATGACGGCAAAACAACATTAACGGGGATAGACTAGAAACACGACATACACAACACAGTAACATACGTACAATACCAGCAGAAAGCAGTGCGCTTTATCTTCAACAGATACGGGCGCAACGACTCACCTACTGCTCTACTACATTGTGCTGGTCTAGCCACCCTTGACAGTCGTGCAAAGGTTTTCCGGCTCAAATTTCTTTATCTACTTTTACACAGATCATTCCGCATAAACCCAGATCTTCACTTGAGCTTTCGAGATACCAGACCGACGAGGCGAAGCCATGCATGGGAACTCGAAGAATACTCATTTAGTAATAATACTTTTTCCTATTCGTTCTTCCCGCGCGTAATTCGAGAATGGAACACACTGAATCCAGTCACTACACAGCAGCCAACATTAGAGAACTTTATGAAACTAATTGAAGGCACTGATCTATTCTAACCTAGTTATCATGTACAGTGATCACCTGTTTTTCTTCACGCAGTCCTTCCTGTTTCCAAAAGTCATCCTAAACCACTTGTCTGCATATATTTATTGTTTAATACGGTTCCTTGATAACAATACGCAATCTGTGTTTTCTTCTTTCTGTGCTTCGTTTCTTCTTGACTCCTGTTTTTTGTTGGTTTACCATTGGTGTACTTCGTACTTGGTTATCGTTCAAATAACTATGTATGATTGTTCTAAGCAATACACAAACGTCAGAGCATTGCTGAAACTTTTAGCTTGATGTTCCTGTAATAACAAATGCATGATGGTGAAATTAATGACAGTAGAGTTCTCCAAGAACAATTCATCAGTCTACATACTGATTCATAATTTCCCATTAGTGTCCCTTTCAGTTACACATCAAGCCTGCTCTTGTGTGCCATCAATGACACTGTAGAAACTCTTACAACTCTCAGACTGTACAAGAAAGAAACGCTGCAAACGAAAAGCTACCTCACCTAGAAGTACTCGCGCACTCGTGCGGGCCCTTGAAAGTTCGAGATCTCCATCTTCGTCCAGTGTCAAGCAACCGGGTTTGACCGATTCAACGTTGGTGTCTAACTTGACGTGCAGCCTAGACTGGGCCACTGAAACGTAATTTGTTCTTCATCAGCGCCACTCAAAGTATCCCGTGTGAAGCATATCCAAATCATGAATAAAACGCAACCTAATCTGCTCTGTGGCAGAACTTTGAACGAACTTGCGCCAAATAGAAAAAAATTAAAACAACTTCGCAGCTGTGGCACCAAGCATGAAGGACGTGCGAAGCTGGGCAGCTTTCTTTGTTTCTTGTCAGCTTTCTCTTCATTTCCGCTTCACTTTCTTGTTTTTTTTTTCACTTTTTTGTTTTTATTTTTCCTTCTCTTTATTTATATTTACTCCTATTTTCCTACGTATCTTTTTTCTTTTTTTCTATTTCCCGCTAGCTTCCTTTTTTTCTTGTTTAGTGTGATTTTGGCCACATTACGCCAAGCAAAAAAAAGCATATGGCAGCATATAACAACCCAGACCTACAAAGTTCTTCGCACTTAGCATCCCCATCAAGGCGTTCGTAGAACATGAGGCGGATGACATTGCCTTGGTGCGAGCCCGCCCCAAGCTACAAGAGACGACAGCAAAGGACAGCAGACAAAAGCCTTAACGAGCTTTGCACTTAAAACACTGTCCTTAGGCAATAGTCACTATGAGAACATATTCATAATGCACCAATATCGGTGTAAAACTATTTAGATTTTCCTCGCTATTTTCCACCGTATGTTACATCCACGTTCTTCATATAAAGATAGGGCAGCTGCTTTAATACCACTCTTACCTTAAAAGAATTATGGATAGAAACTTCACATTCGAATGAGAATCAGAATGATCGTTTATTAACATGCCCAACTGGCCACCTGTGAACCCCATTTAGAGTAACATAAAGTGGGGTAAATGTTTTTCTTACATTCACATTTTTCAACTACCATTAAGGTTGAATGAGATCACAGAAGGACGTGGCCGCTTAAATAAGTATGAGGTATGTTATAAAAAAAACATAACAAGTCAACAAAAGTTTTTTAGAACATAATGCAAACACAATGGAGTCACCATAGCTCATGGGGGGAACATTGAGGATGACACAGACACGTAATGAACAAAAAACATAAGCACTGAACTTACGTAATTGCCTGCTCTCAAACAGAAACCTAAGAATAGACAAAAGACATAAGCGATTACGCTTTTCATCTATTCTCATGTTTCTTTACCGTCCTTTTTGATGTGCAATGCTATAAGCTTTCATGACTATTTAACTGGCACACCAGTACGTGTTAACAGGAAAAAAACTGGAGAAGTCTAACAGGTATAAATGTAACTAAAAACCCAATCTCCTTTATTTTTTACATAGTTGGCTAAAATGTTGCATCATAACTGATGCATGGATACAGCTGTAGGCATGAATGTAAAAATGCAGCCATTGTGCTATGATAGAGAAACTATATCACTGTATTATCACTTAACTAGATCTCTTAGATTACTAACCAGTGTTCTCCAAAAACTACACACTTTTTAATTCACAACAGGCTTAACAACACAGTCAAAACATTACTTTCACTACTCGCATCTGCCATGTTCACACCGCATTTTGTTATTTGATTCAGCATTAGGCTCCAACCTCTCATGCCAAAAGGTCTGACACGGTCATTTTGGAAGGTGCCACAAATCCAAACCCTTTAGTGTCAAATGAAGCGACATAAATTTGCATTTAGTGGTCAGTATGATGTCAATGCTTACGATCAAAACATTGCATGCCATACACTCAAAGCAAAGTCGAATTTCAATATGTTGAATCTGAAGGGAATCACAAAAGAATTAGATATGTAGTTAATTCGATAGATGAAATATTTAATATGTCCAAAACATATTCCACAAAAATTTCACAACTAGTATGTAGCTTGGCATCACAATATGCAAGTCAACCATGAAGTGTAGTTGTTCCACAGTTTCTGTTCTTTGTTCTCGCCACGTACCAGTTGGCAGCACGAAGCAATTACGCATGCCACTTGTCCACCTTGGCAAAGGCTACTCGCTGGTTGATAGCAAGCGACAGTGGGCGATGTTGATAGCAAAAAGTGGCCATCAAACAGGCACCTGTTTACAGCGTTATAACCTGCACAATTAAGCCACGTGTACTTAAACTTTAGGCGACGTGTACTACGTAAATGACGGAAGCACAAACGGCTGAGCAATGACATAGTCTGCATAGCAGAAATGCAGAGGTAGCATGCTATGCAAAGGCTTCCAGTTAAGCAAAATAAATGAAAAAAAAAGAAGCGATCTGGATGTCCTTATCCATCATGTAATGCAACAATGCAAGCTTCTGTCCCCGTCTCAGAATGACACAATGAGTACGACTTGCGTCAGTATTTCAACGCATTCCAAATTCTAAAAATTAAAAAAGAGATGTAGCGACATTGTGTAGATATTACAAGGCTACGAACACATGCTCTTAAGAAAAGCGCACCCAATGCATCCTTTGAGTACGACACGGCTGCTATCCAATCACAAAGCATGTCACCTATAAGCTGTTTGTCACAGCAGCCAGCCATCATTTGACGTGTCTAGCGCCCGCGCATGGATGAAGTGATATTTCAAGAAAAACCACGGTAGCATATGGAAAATAACTTTGTATTATTCAAGAGACATTTCAAGTAATACTACTTAAAAAAAAAGCAAAAAAACACCTTTAAAGCATACATAGGTCACACGTGACGCGAAGCACTAAGAGATGTGTAAATTTTGATTACATCAAGGCTGTACGTTATGCGAGCAGTGACTATACGCTATTTTATGAATGAGTTTCCGGGCTGCTATAGTAGGCTGTTCACGTTGTTGTTTTGTATATATAGAACAACTACACAAACGCAACGGTCATATGTGTAGGCTAGGTTGCAGTGTTCTATGATTCATGACCTACTCAATTCGCATCGTGATTCACAAAAATAACAAAGCATTCTTTTAACAGCTCAGAGTTGCAGAGCTGGCACATCTGACGTAAAATGGTCTATACGTTATATACTTCTTTATTATTATTTTTCTTATCTTGCTTGTCTGAATTGCATCAGGGCCCTGTCTTGGGGGGAGAACAAAAGTTGCATGCCGCAGTTTGTGGCACTCCAGGGCGTGTCTCTAGCACAGGGCATTAGTAAGCGCGAGCGCTGCGGAAGCCAGTGAGCGAATGACATTAGACATTTGGAATATGAAGTCGTTCTTCTCTTCCCGCACCTGGCGGGTATTACTTGCTCGCTTGTCCCCGTGTACTGCATGAAACGACTTCCCGGACAAGACTTCTGTGAGTGTAACCGTTGCGTTACGAAGGCGATGGCACTTGATGTGCGACAAGTCCTCAGTGCCCAAGTTGAACATTTTGTAAATTTTACATTGACGTATATGCCTGCGAAGATGAGTTAGTAAGTCAAGCTTGTTAATTGAATTGCTGCAAATAAATGGGCAAACTAAGAATAACACGGGTTTAATCCACATTTATGTTTTTAAGTGTGAATACACTTTATAAGCGACCCCAAACCATCCACCGCCGTCGGCGGCGTCCGCAGTCTTCTCTCTATCTTTAAAAGAAAGAGGACTTGGCGGGCCGCAGCGTGACGCTCTACCGGATAAGCCAATAAGCCACGGACGCGACGCTGATATCGGTGTCAGTAACGCGCCTTATACCCCCTCCCCCTTCGCTCGCTCCTCCGCTCTCCTCGCTCGCTGCAGCTGCGCGCGCACCCCTCTCTCTCGGGCGCCCGCCTTCTCTCTCAGTCTCCCATCGAGAGCGGTTCGTGAGGGGGAGTAAAGTTAAAATCCGTTGGCATTCGCCAGTGAGTTAACGTAAACTCCCCCGTGTGATCAAATTGCGATTCCCAGGAACCATTACACCATAAAGGCACCATAGTGTGATAAATAAATATAATAGTGCGAATTAATAAATACCCCTCATAGCATCACCCCGTGTATTCGCACTTAACCATGTTCACCCTCGGGGAAATGCTTGGGAGTTTTTTAATATGAATTACATGCTTGATATTTAAAAGGAGCCACAAAAAAAAAAAAAGCACTTTAAGAACGCTTTTACAGCTTGGTGCATTCACTTAATACAATTGAAGTGACCAGTCACCACGAAAAACATAACGTATGTTGCCAAGAGCTTGTGTTTCATTCAATCTAGAAATCATTTCAGGATTAGGCATGACGTGATTGAGGCATACTAGAAAGCGTAGACCACGGTGTAAGAAAAATAATTTAGGTATGGACACTCTGCCCGACGGCACGTCCACATAACGTTCGCCTACGTCGTCCTCTCGGCCCCCACGTCGCAGCACCACCCGCACAACTGCGGCCGGTGCATGTACTACAGAAGACGAGCTGTGTGCGCAGCGTCCGTAATGGCGTTGCACCATGAGAACTCAGCATTAGACATAATTTGTCAATATGCTTAACAGGGTGAGTTGGTGATATTGATTGTTTTGAAATGAGAGCGCACTACTTAGACGCAAACAGAAAGACAGACAAGCGCTTGTCCTCGTCTTTCTGACAGCATTAGAAGTATAATTTTTTTTTTTTTCTGACACCGTGCAGCCAATTGAGACGTTTGCCACATAGGGCATCTTTCGGTCGCAAAAAATGCAGTATGCGTTTCTAGCTAGCTGCTAGCATGCCCAGTTAAAAAATAAAATACTACGAGGTGAAAAAAAATGCACGTTCACCTCATTCTGCTTGGTTTCTTAAGCCCCCATGTCGCAGCGCCCCCCACAGAACTGCGACGGTGCACATAACAAAGGTGAACATTATCCGGACGCGCTCTCCTTCGCGACCGACGGAGAATGTCCACACCTACATTATTTTTCTTACACTATAGCAGAGATGGATTAAACAACTGGATAATACATGATGAAATAAACTACTATCTTTGTAACAGTCATATAGATGAACAGACACGTTGACAAAGATGAATGAGAACATACTACCACATCAGCCTAATTTTAGGACATGCCACATATTAAAACACCAATATCTAATTTTGTCCTGTTACAGGAATTTGCAAGGGCAAAACCTGATCCATCAATGACAGCTGCACACTCTTTAGCAGTTTCCCTTTTTAACAATGTCATAAATCTGCAAACACAAGTCAGTCATGCAAGAGATGGAATTTGCATTGACGAGAGCACATCTGTGCTCTCTTGGACGTACTTAACACTCTCCCATTCCTGTTGGTTAAGTCTGAACAAAAGCTACACAAAAATGAAACGGAAGTGACTAGGCATGATGCTGGTTGCTGACTAGTATATGGAGTAAAAGATGGAACTAAAGAGCTCTTTGTACGTGCCACATCAGCTGACCTAAGTCGCCGTGATCGACAAAAGTGTGCATTCCCATAACTTTGCACATTAAACCGATGACGAGAAGTGTTCAGCTGAGTAAACATATGAGGCGAAATTGGCGCACCCCTTCAGATGATTCGGCAGGGGAGGGTGGCCCCCCCTGCTCCCCACACACTCCTTTCGCGCAGCCTATCTGGCTGTACGCACATAACCACGGGCTAATAGCGATCCTCCTTGGATAAATGTGCCACATCATGACACAAGTGTTCCACAAATCCCACACGTTCAAAAGGCTCGAGAAAGCTCTTTACTTCTATTTCGAGCGGGTCGTCTAGGCACCAGACCTTGGCCCCCGCGTTTCCTGACGCACGAGATGACTATAAACAAGACAGCTCAAAAGGCCACGCCAGCTGTCGCACGTCAGTGCTTTCAAAAGAAACACCCCTTTTCTGTAAGCAGCTGCATGTACGTGCAAAAAGAAAAGAAAAGCACTCACTCCATCAGAATGCCGTTAGCGAATGAGAAAACGACCGTGACTACAGCGTGCTTGATGGCGTTCTCTCAATTTGCACTTCTGCGCCCATCTACTCATGTGTGCATTTCTGGTGGTACAGTGCCTAGAAAACACTGACCAGTACGTCCTAGACACCATACTGGTGGTATGCATATGTATACATGGCTCCCGATATATATGTCACGTAAGGTAGCGCGGATCTCTGAGGTTATGTTTAGGCCGAATTCTCCCAAAATCGGAATTGTTGCAAAGTGTCACTACTCCAACAGTTCAAGTGCGCCGTCAAATACATATTACGTTATATGCCTCATCCTCTGCACAGAACTTGCAGTCCAGGTGGTCGAAATTTCCGCAGCCCTCCACTACGGCGTCTCTCATAATCATATAATGGTTTTGGGACAAAAAACCCCACAAACCAATCAAATCATCAGAACTTGCAGTGCACTATGTAGTACAACACCCAATGGCCTTTGAGATTGTCAACATGCAAAATGGTACTGGATCTCTGAGGTCAACATGCACAAAATGCCTAAAATCAAGCTGCTACACAGTGTCAACTCGCCAGCGCATCTTCAAATCTGCCGTGCAGGAGCTTATCCAGAATTATGATGGGCGGTTGTCACCAGAACACAGCACATTTCTCCCAAGAAATATGTTTCAGAGTAGATTCTTTCTTCCGCTTTCTTCGTTGGAGTGTAATGCCCTAGGCTGACGCAGTCACTTGACCTTTTGGAGAAGACAGTAAAAGGTCTTTCAAATGCCTCGCCGCAGTTTGGATGCCTAAAAAATGACTAAAACCATAAAAATTCATATATTGGTCACTGTATTATCAGTACAGTATTATAAAGCAGTCCTTGTCAAAACTTTCGATGGGGGTGCCATTTAGATATGAATCCATGGCACGTTGTTTAGAAGTTTGAGAGCTACACTCCGCTAGCGTTTCTCTATTCGGACACCGAAATTTAACACGGTATCGGCCATTGCGGTGTTTGACATCAGGGTTCAATATTGTTCGTTTTTTTATTGATCAAAACAAACCACTTCTCTCAACACCCTGACTGTTACCTACACGTGAGAGGTGTCACTATAGACGACTGCCTTTTCGCACTCATTCCTTATACTGTCCAATTCCGTATTGACAGCATTTTAATTCAATCAGAGAAGTCCCGGCAGATCTCTTGGCCAATCAAAGTTGACCAACGAGAAAACTTGAGCGTCCACAATAACGGTACACTCTTCAGAGCCTTTATTTAATGAACAGTTACTATTTACAATGAAAATATGGTCATGTACCGATTGGCCGAGCCTAAAGTGTGGAGCCCCGCCGCTCAAAGCTGCACATTTTGACAGAATCAACTGTCCAGTTGGGTTAATTAAGACTTCCACATGTCTCCAAACGAGGTGATTAAAAATATTCAGGTGTAGAGGAGGCTTTCGCAAGGCATTACCAGCACAAGTGTAACCATTGCTATTAGGGCTATGCGCTTTCGTAGCGCATTACGTTCATTTACATGGTTGCAATGTGCTGAGGGGTTAATGTCGCATACCATAAAATCCCTAGTAAACAGTTCTTTTCTCTTTTCAGCAGATTTGAAATATGCATTAATGAGACCAAGCAAGTGCTCTCCATCCCCTCGTGTTAGTTTTAAAGCGATAGTAATTATACGAACACACTCGACGTTTCTTGTCATCGTAGTCATGTTCCATTTAAAATCCAAAATGATAACATACCCTCGCACATCGTACCCATTGGTAAAAGCGCACGAGCGGGGGCGATGAACGTGGCGTAAGCAGAGATCAAACGAGCCAGCCCGTTTTCGTTGCACAGAGGGCCCATGCAGCAACTGTGATCATTTCTAAGGTCACAGTCCCGACTCCTGGCAAAGGGCATCAATGGTAGGCTTGTATACTCTTCGAAGTGCTGCACTCTTAACATGAACAGACTATGCGAAAAAAGCCTTTCTCCCAAGAGCTGACTCGTTCTCTTACTCCAGCATTTTCTAAAGTTACACAATATTCGATCCAAAAGAGTTCGCTGCCAGCCTTACTTCATATAATACAAGTTGCTGCAATAACATTTAATGCTTAGCCCTTGAAATGAAACTTTTTTTTTTTTCAACCTTGTCTCCGCTACAAAATTTTGCAGCAACAATTCCTCGTTTTCGTCGTGAAACTAGGTTTGTTGGAGTTTTCTGTTGTCACAGTCTGCCATAAAAATAGGTAAGCACCACTACGGCTAAATCCCAATTGAAAATATGTTCAACACGCTTTAAGTGGCACAAATTCTATCAGCACCTTTTTGACATGCTGTTTTGAAATGCACATCTGTACACACAAGCACCCAAACAAATATAGTGGCCTCGCAAGCGTAAAGTAAAATGCACCCAGCTCGCTTCTGTCAAAATGCTACCACTGCCGAGTTGAACCATCAACCTTCAGGATCAGGGTCACAATCCCACAGCCACTGAATTACCACAATGGATCCTTCATCAGGAGAGCCTCGTTGCCGCAACAATGACGCCGGCAGCGACGTCATACTCAAGCTCACACACTAGCTTGTTAACAGTGACGTCACTTATTTTAACCGTATATATCGCAGGTATATATAGTGTATTAGTAAAACAGGTCTACGCCATATTTTAAAATAATGAAAAATATGGCAGTTTGTAACTCCAGAGCGATTTGCTCGTGCAAAAACACTTGCTTTGTTGATCAATATATAAATAAAAAGCAGTTAAACCCTCCTTCACTGGGGTAGGTCTGGTGAATTTGGTATTAGGTGTCCTCACAAAAAGCAGTTGCGGGTGAATTGTGCATCAACAAGTGTTAATTAGAAAAGTACAAATTCGTACTATATTTTTGAGGACTGCATTCACAAGAACACCGCGTTGAAATGATTTATTGCCCCCTCCTTCCCGCTGGAAAGCCACGGCAGACTCATCATGCAGGCTGCTGTTGGACATATAATAAAAACAAGTATCTGTTGATGTTGTAAGGTGGAATGCTTTGCAAGCGATCGTGAGAAGAGCACTTTAAAGTTGAAGCATGTTCTAGGCTGCAATGCAAATGAATTTTATGGAGATCCGCAAGGTGGTGCAAGGGTCAAGAAAGGGAAAGTAGACAACCACCTGTCTGTGGCACGAAGCCACAAAGAAATCCGTGCAGACTTCACAGAAAGAAAAGCCTGTTAGTTGCCGAGAAATTCGTCCTAGTCCAGGGATCCAACCCGAACAAATGCCTTTCCCAGGTGAATGGAAGCTAGCGATTGGCAGCGTGAGGGTGAATTCATCAACAACTCGAATCACATGGGCACGAGTAATGCAGATGAGCTCTTCCTATGTTCTAGACTGTATTAGTGTGATTTCTCCGTCGAGCGCCTGGCTAAAAGTTTTCCTTTCTTTTATGTGTGATTTACTGGCATGCATTATTTACAGGCAAAGACTACGAGGCCAAAGTGAAATGATATTAGTGAAATCTTCATGTCATAAAACACTTTCGTGTTAAAAAAGAGACCGCGAGACAAAGAATGGAATGGAGCCAGTTCTGCCTATATTTTTGAAATTTCATGTGTGACCACTGCCACGCGCAAATCAGCTGTACGCGATTGCGTCGGTCGATTGCGCTATGCATCAGCAAAACAAAAGTAGTTAAAGAGGTACCGACACAAAAATTTTGCAAGATCGACTTATTTCGGCTGGAAACCTCGTTAGCTCATGTGCACAAGGGTTCATTATTTGGAGGCGGTTTCAGAGCAGTTTACATGAATATTACGTTGACAACTCTTTAATGCTCCCTTTTTACAGTTGAAAAATCGGGGTGCAAACACTGGCAAAAACCACGACCAACTCATGATGCATGCAGTGGCTGTAGGTCGTTTACAACAAAAACAAGCTGGCGTTGATCTCGTGAGACGGGGCGTTTAGAGTGAAATTGCGCGACACGCACTTAAAAAAAAACTGAAGTATGTTCTCAGCAATATTAGCCATTTCTACTCTTGACAAGGGTATTAGCAGTGTGGGAGCTCCATCGTGGGCACATCGGGCAGCGTCGTCGGCGAGGTGGTTACCACTGATGCCACAGTGGCCCGGCAACCATTGTGAAACAATGTCGTGTCCTTGATCAGAAGCGCAATGACAAGTGTCATTAATACGATACACCATCTGGTGGTAGTTTCCACGTCGTAGACTTCGCACGCCTTGAAGGGCTGCCTTGGAGTCGCAGAAAATGGCCCATCTACTAGGGTATTCTAGCGTAACAAACTCGAAGAGCGGCGAGCTCGGATTCCGTAGATGTCGTGACGTGTGATGTCTTGAATTTGACGGCGATTGATCGAGATGGTATGACAAAGGCACCTGTCGAACTTCCCGAGACCGAACTTCCCGAGACCGAACCGTCCGTGTAAACATGAATTCGGTTAGCATACGACAAATGCAAAAGGTCCAGTGAGATCTGCTTGAGGGCTGCAGATGACAGGCTTGCCTTTTTAGATATCCCCTGCACTTCAAGGTGCACAGTCGGTCTTTTCATGCACCACTCTGGAGATAGTGGTATGGTTGCGGGCGAAAATCTCCACGAGATGGAATTCTGGTTAGTCGCAACAACTTTGGAAAACGCTGCCTTTGGTCTTTCTAGTGGCAAGCTAGCAAGGTGGGGGTTAGGCACTCTGGATATGTGACAGATATGTGTCTGGAGTGTGTCGACAGTTATATATGTCGTGATCGGATGGTCTTTAGCAATACCAATTGTTGCTAACGTATTAGCGCACCGAGGTAGCCCCAAGCATGTGCGGAGGACTTGGCCTTGAATGCTTTGCAGGACCCTGATGTTAGTTTTTCCGGCGTTGGAAAGCACGGGCGTGCTATACCGCAAATATCCCAAGAAGAGCGCTCTGTACAGCTGAAGCATAGATGACACTGATGTGCCCCACGTTTTACCAGCGAGAAATCTCATCACGTGTGTGATAGAGCTGAGCCTCTTCTTCAAGTGCGAGATGTGAGCACTCCACGAGAGAACTCTGTCGATAATGACGCCCAGGAATCGGTGACGTCTCATATACGAAAGGTTCACGTTGTCGATAGAAACAGGATAACAGATCATGGGCTTGCGGGAAAAAGGGACTAAGGCGCACTTCTCAGTGGAAATTGTGAGGCCTTGAGCATGGAGGTACGTCGACGTTATTCTCGCTGCTTTCTGGAGCCGTGCGCGTACCTGGAGTCGTGTCACTGCCGAAGCCCAGATACATATATCATCAGCGCATGTAGAGATATTGACTGATCGAGGTAGACTTTGTACAAGGCCAATGATCGTGAGGTTAAACAGCGTAGGGCTGAGAACCCCGCCTTGTGGAACGCCACGAGCGGTGTAATGATCAACGGTGCGGCCTTCCGCAGTGAGAACGAAGAAGGATCTCCTCTGTAGGTAGCTCCGAATCCATCGAAACATTTCTCCACCGATTCCAATGTTCGCTAAGGCAAAACGAATGTAGTTAAAGAGGTAGCGAGACAAACATTCTGTATGTTTTTTCCAAAATGTAGTTCGCGACTGACTTATTTCCGCTGGAAACCTCGTTAGCTGAAGTGCACGAGGTTTCATTATTCGGAGGCAGTTTCAGAGCAGTTTACATGAATATTACGTTGACAACTCTTAAATGCCCCCTCTTTACAGTTGAAAAATCTAGGTGCGAATGCTGGCAAAAACCACGGCCAACTCGTGATGCATGCAGTGGCTGTAGGTCATTTACAATAAAAACTAGTAGGCATTGATCACGCGAGACGGGGCGTTTAGAGTGCAATTGCGCGACACGCACTTAAAAAAAAAACTGAAGCATGTTCTTAGCAATATTAGCCATTTATACTTTATAGATGATGGATGTGCGGCAAGGCAAACCTATCACAGAAGTTATCTAACCTTCAAAGTTTTGTACTCCGTTGAAATGCACTACAGCCGCCCAAATCTTAAGCGTACACAGCGGCGTCTTTTCTGTGCGTCAGCGCCATGTGACAAACCAAGTGAGAAAGAAGAAGTCATTTTGTGTAATTTGGATAAATTTGAAGATTTCAAGCATTTAAGGCATTGCTGGAATAAACAGTGGTGTGTATCTCGCCAGTTGGAGGCCACTTATACCAGACTGCACTGTACAGTTCCACAACTAAATTATTACCTTAACAAAGCTCGACTCAAGGCGTCACCGCTGTGCATTTTTTTTTGCAACGAAATTGAAACAATTGAACATTTCTTTTTATTCTGCCCTTCGTTACTCTTATCAGATAAAAAGATTTTTAGTAGCCCCATTACAAAAGCTAGTAATACAAGTAAATCTACCAGTACGTTTATCACTTGGCGGCACCTCATTTGGGTTACTGCCACAGGGATATATGCTCAACTGCGTTTGATTACATCAATGCAACTAAAAGATTACCGTGCTAGTGAATCCTAACCTTTTAAGATCTTTAGTTTATAATTCGTAGCGATGTCTGTCAGAAACAAGAGATGGTTTGGCCACTTGCTCAGCAAACACTTTTGTTTATTGGCAGTATAATCTCTAAACTAATTTTTTTCAGATTGGCTTTAATTTCATTTTAGTTTCATTTAAGTATCCTGCCACCAGGTTCTCGGCCCACCCCCCTCTGCGGGTGAGCGCCATCTATCTGAGGTCATCAGCATCAGTATTGCAACTGATTCAGACACACGGCGCAGACGCACGATTTAGACCGCACCAAGCGTACTACCGATCGTAAAAGAGAAATTTAACGTCGGCTCACTCGACAGAGAGGACGGAGGAACTAATTTCGACACCCGTGGAACGATCTTGATACCTCTTTACATGCAAAGCACCGCCATTCGTTGTATTATCGGCACTATTTCTAATTTATAAGAGTTGACGCGCTCGACTACCTTGCAGTCGGCTTTTCAAAGCTGCGGGCATCATCTCAAGCAGCGGGTCGTTCTCGTTCTTCACGATGTTGTCCGAGTCGACGTGGACTTCAGAGACGACAATCTCGTCCTCTTGCATGCTTCGAAAGAGGTTTCGCGATAAACTAGTGCACAGAGTCAGCCTTTTCTTTTCGCCGGAGACGCCACAAAGCCACCGCAAAGTTGCACAAGCGCGCCGCCATCAGCAAAACGAGCTAAGTAAAGCTGATTGTCGCGAGAAGTCTACCGCGTTGTGATTGCGATTCTCGTATTTAAATAAACACTTAATTCACACTAATGTTTTACCTGAAACTACTAAACTAAATTATAAGATTTTAAATAATTAATTAATATTATTACCAAGTCTTTTTAACCCAGACATTGCACTTAAGTTGCAATTTAGACGTACGAAACTGTTTATATTTCGCATTTTGTAGAGAGACCATAAACTACTACACGTGACTGATTGCGCGCATCCAGCGCGGCGCGCTTTGTTTTTTGCGTGCTCTGCCAATCTCTGGGAGCAACAAATCTTATTAGACCGAACGTAGCCACAAAAGTAAGCACCGTGGATGCTGTTCTAAACCAAACGCCTCTCCCGCTCAAAATATGTTCAAACTTCGCGACTAATCTAATCTCTTCAAATTTTGTTCGCATTTTATATAAACCAGTGTCGTCTCATCACGTGACCTCAATCGCACCAATGGCGCTTCAACACGAGTATGGCGACTCCCATAAATTGAGCATGCGCCGTGATGACGCGGTGGGTCGGGCTCTTCCCAAGTGCCACGTTCGTGTGGTGGCCTTCTTGTCTTGTCAACGTCGTGCTCGCGGTGGGTCGTTGAGGTGGTGCGGTGTGCGGTAAAGTCGGTTCGTCTTTACAAACTCGTCGGACTCCGTTGTTTCTACGAAGACAAAACATGATTTCTCTAAGGTTAATCGGTCTACTGTGCTGCTTAGCGGCGGTCAACTGCGCCGACTACGAGACGGAAGATGGTGTGCTCATCCTCAAGCAGAGCAACTTCGAGCAGGGCATCAAGGACCACAAGCACGTCTTCGTCAAGTTCTGTGAGTATGACCAAGCTGCCGTCTCGTTCTAACTCGCCTGCTGGAGCGTTTTAACTACAGCCGTATCGAGAGAGCCGTACAGTCTAGCCGTGTCAACTTGAGATATGTAATGTAAACGGTGTTGACCGCCCAACAAGTTGGGAGAGTTCGAGGAAGTTAGGATGGCTCCTACAAGGACAGCTTGCGCTAAGCTTTCGTCACGCGGTAGTGCGAGTTCGCACCTGTTGCGGGGTTTTAAATTTTAAAAGAAGGGTAGCAGAGAGCCTTTCAGTCTTGTTGCTTCTTTTTCTTGTCGCTGAAACGCACGGGTGGTCTTTCCGCAGGCCACTTAAGTGCGTTGACCGGTACAGGCCACGCGCCGTCGCCAAATCTGCCGATGCGGCGTACCGCTGGTTCGTTTTTCTTGTTTTTTTTTTTGCTCTCCCGTTTGTTTCTTTTCCTTTCGAAAACCTTTCTTCGTGGGTGCGTGGCAAGTCGCCATGGCCGCGAAAGCACTTTTGAAACTACTGGATCGGACGTGTGCCCAGAAAAAAAAAAGTGCCCTCGGCTTATCGCAGATTATTCGACTGCCACGCACTTTCTAACGATTGGTGGCTTATCGCTTTTTTTTTTTTTTCCCTCTTCATGCCGGATTCGGGCTTAAGCTGGTAGTACGAATTACTGCAAAAGCATTAGCCAGTTTATTTCCCGTGTCGTTCAGCATCAGTGTAATGACGTGTAGACCAGAAAAACAAGCCTTTCTTTTTTTTTCTTACCTCGTTCTCTCGGGGATTTAATTGAGTGTCCTTGTCGTGCACCGCTCGACAGCTGTCACGCTTGCTTGGGATGTTGATGGATGCGGCACTTGCTATTTTAAACGTCAATCGGAAAGTCACTTCCAACGTGGCCTTCGTCGGCACGCGCCGCTTGACTCTTTTTGCGCTCCATTCTTTCTACGGCATTGTTAATGGATTATTTGCAGTGTTTATCAGTATCGCTTGTCAGTTTGCCAACACACCCAATTTCAATTTTGTTCATGTGATGCTATAAGAAGGGTTGAGTACCACCTAACCTGTAGATATTTCCTCTGCAATCCGAATTTTATATGGATTTCGCGGAAAGGCTCGAGCCTTGGCAGTTGCAAAAAGTAGTCCTGGCGTGCCATACGAGACAAGTTGAAATCGCGCCATGTTGTCAAATTCTAAAAGGTGGCGCCACTTATCGGCCAATTGCAGTCTGTAGCGGCCCCTCTGAACCAATCGGAGTCGAGAACATGGAGTTCAACAATGCTCCTGGCAGTCGTAGTAGACCCGTAGTAGCACTCCTAGTTTGGAGATTTCTAAACCTATCCATGCCTGTCAAGGTCGGTTCCTTTACAGCATGAGCTGGCTAATTAGATGGTCGGTATATCGCTCGGTGAGGCCTAATTGATAACCCTGACGTGGCATACAACTTCCAAATTGATGTGCAAGCCCATACATGTGGCATTGCACAATTACTACAGCTGTAAAAAGGTTTTAAAGTTTCTTGAGATGGCACTACAAGCGTCTAGTTTGTTACACCCCAAGAACTAGTAGTGTCACCCTTGGCCTTCTCTTGCATAGATGATTGACTAGCAGGTTGAGATCTTGCACGAGAAGCTTCTTGCTACTCTTGTGTGGTAACTGACTGTAGGTTTCTCACTCTTCCAAATTGTGAACAGTGGGAAGAATCGGTATGAGGAATAATTTATTTGTGCGAGATGAGTACGTCTTCCGTGGCATTTCTTCAATGCCCTCATTGTTTGCACTGTCTAGAATTGCTCGCAAGCGCATGCAGTCTTCACTTTCCATTCTCTTGGTTAAAAGTCTTGGAAGTTGCCTTTATCCCCAGGGCTTCGTTGGAGGCCTGTACCCTGTGGTCGTGTCCTCTTCCATGGCCCTGGGACATTGTACTCTCCCGAGCCCAACAAGGAGGCATTAGTCGTAAACCGTGGCAGTGTTTCTGCGGGCTTAAGGAGGACATGACATGTACTGTGGTCGGGAACACATTGACAGCGCAGTTGCAGTGTAGTGATTGTAGTATGTACAGCTATGCGTACTGCCTACACAGCACACTTGAACCTAATGCACTTTTCTGAAGGGATAGCAGCATGGCACACGTCTTCTGCCCAGACCACTAATAGCTTCAAGGATTTAATGCATAGAGCAGCTTTGATAGCCTCTTGAGGGAATTGTGTGAGCAATATGTTACATCTCCCAAGCAACATGCGATAGTGGTAATGGTGAAGTCTATTACTGTTGAGGTTGCTTACTCTTGGCATGTGTAATTTTACTGGAGCGCTCGCACATGGTCATTCCGCTGTGGTATTAGAAAAATAGGTGATATAAGATTTGTTACAAACTGTCAATTTTAAGGGTCTGGAGAATGGTTCTGTGCCGTGGAGGCAGACTGAAGTGCATAGTTTAGTGTGTAGTCCTTCATTAGTTGGGCTTTATCTTGACCTCTTTCTAGGTGCCCTAAACCACTCGGACTTCAGAGACGGGGGTTTTTCTTATGATGCGATGTGGGCTGCCGGTATTGCGAATTGTGTTGAAAAGATTGCGTAACATCGGTACATAGTGACGGGCTACTTGTATTTGAGAAGTTGCTTAGGTGGTTCTGTAAAGGCTCAATGCTTGGTCACCCTCGCAGACTCCCCCTGGTGCGGCCACTGCAAGGCCATGGCGCCAGACTATGCGAAGGCAGCCAAGCAGCTTGAGGAGGAAGGCTCGGACATCAAGCTGGCCAAGGTTGACGCCACCGTCGAGAGCCAGCTCGCTGAGCAACACGACGTGCACGGCTACCCGACGCTCAAGTTCTTCCGTGACGGACAGCCACTCGAGTACAAGGGTGGCCGCACTGCGGAGGAGATGATCCGCTGGCTCAAGAAAAAGACTGGACCCTCGGCTCAGGCGCTCAGCTCCGTGGACGAGGCCAAGACTTTCGTGGACAGCGCCGAGGTCGTCGTCGTGGGCTTCTTCAAGGACCAGGAGAGTGCGGAGGCCAAGGAGTTCCTCAAGGCTGCGGATGCCGTCGACCGACACGCGTTTGCCATCACTTCGGATGATGCCATCTACAAGGAGCTTGGTGCCAACAAGGATGGAGTAATGCTCTTCAAGAAGGTCAGTGCTGCAGCACTTGTGGAGGTTGGGGCCACATTATAGTTCGTACCACTTTCCACTGCATATCCGATTGAGGCGACTGTCGCCAGTCGTTCAATGCAGTATAAGCTTGATTGTATTGCTTTTGAAGTCTAGATGCAGCAGGCGCTTGTTTGTTGTGTACCATCATCTCTGCAGCATGTTGCCCCGCTTACCGCTTTTCTACATTCTTTTTTTTTTTGGAGCGCCTTCTTTGCAGTATGCAGGCGTGCGAAATAAAAGAAACCTCATGGGCTCGTACGTTGCCATAGTTTTTGAGGCGTATTATGCTTTCTTACGCACAGCCAAATGTACGCCACCCTCATCTGTAAAGGGCTTACACTTCTGCATGCCTGTTCAAAATGTCATTGAAAAGCTAAAAATGATAAATGTTATAATACTCATTCTGTTTGTGTAGAGCGTTAGTTTTGCAGTGTGCTTTTAGCAGTTGTAGTTTATCTAAATGTCTGCACCTCCGAGTTAATGCGTGTAGTCCTAATGGAGGTGGGAATAGCATATGTCACTACTGAACTGAAATCTGCTATCGGCTGTAATAGCTGGCAATGTAAGTGGGATTTCATCTTCACTAGTAACAGGTTTGTTGCCAACTGTTTTGTGATCTTCAGCTTTATCATCATTGTTGGCCAGGTTTCAGTGCAAACAGTCTGTGAATGTATGTTTGCATCAAAATGGATGTTGATGTTCTCTACTGGTCCTTGCAGTTTGACGAGGGCAAGAACACTCTCGACAAGGAGGTCACCTCCGAGAACATTCAGACATTTGTCCAGCTCAACAGCCTACCCCTGGTTGTGGAGTTCACTCACGAAGTGAGTATTTGTATTGCAAGTCGCCAGCCTAGTCTAGCTAGTGTCAACCTCCTTGGCATTTACTGTTTGTGTTCGTACTGCCACAGCAAGTGTTCTTGTCAAGAGAGAGCGCTGCCATTAAAAACATTCTGGTGGAGTGTTCATCTGTGCACGCATTGCAGAGCAACTTGATTGCGTGGTAGTATTTTGTTATCGAAACTGAGGGCACTGCAGGAATTCGCCAGTCTTCCAAGCTCCAATCAGCACGCGTATGATTGCCTATCTGGAAATTCTAAAAATAAAGGCAGTCCCTCTGACATTAGGCTTGCTGTCCCTTCACAGATTTGCTCAGACTTGGCAAGCTGATCGCGTCTGCGCGTGACTTGTGGTTTCTGTTTCTGGGGTCTAGAATGCTTAATCCTTGTTCCATTCTTCAATGGGGTGTTCATAGCACGACTGCCACATATGTACAGAGTCGACCACATCGATAGTCCACTCTTCACTAGTATTCAAGGTGGTAAATCTGTAATGTTTCTACTGCCACTCGGAAGATGCGTCTGTTGGTACCATTATTAAATGAGATGCAGCAGACACAATACATTCGACTCTTGAGAATTTTCACTTTGATGGAACAAGTGCCTCGGTAATGATTGGTTTTGTTCTTCAATTTTGCACCCCTGTTAATCTTTCCTGGTTAATTTGGGTTCTGTATTCACGAGTCAACTGCCATAATTTTCTTAATTGTAGTGGAATCTTGATTTATTTGTCCAGTCCCCGTCAAAAACAAATGTATTATCGTATTAACCGATGACCTTTTTAAAATAAGGTATATTTTGTCAGCAACTTTTATTCATCAACATCGCAGCTGGTCAAAAGTTATGCTGTGCTTTAGGCATTTCAACGAGTAGCACCTAATCTGCTGCACATGAGAGGAGGAGAGAGAGAGAGAAAAGCTGTACTTTGCTTGGTCACATCTGCATTCAGGACAAGGCTACGAATTTCGTACTGGTGTGGCCATGCATGAGAGCAATCTTCTTTTAATCCTGAACACCAATGCTGCTGTGGCCTCAAAAGCTCTCCAATGTGTGTATCTGGTTTTGCTGAAACACTCTTCGAGCTAGTATACCGAAGAATAAAAATGAGATTTCTAGATATATTGCTCCAGACCCACTGTCGTGGTCACATTATCCAGTCTTGGATGGAAAGGTGTAAGCAAACGAAAATGCAGTGTTATTTCATTCTTGCACAAGGTCTCCTGGAAACAAACGGATCGTATTAGTTGAACTTCCACCTCGTGTATTAAACATCAGCTTCTATCGGGTCTTGCATACCGAGTTGTTAATCTTGTCTGCATTCGACCCTGCACACATAAAGATTTCTTGGACTACTGTATTGAGACTGCCATGGTAAGCCATCTGGTTCGTGTCATTTCAGAGCGCCCAGAACGTGTTCAGCGGCCAGATTCGTCAACACAACCTGCTTTTCCTCAGCAAGAAGAGCGCAGACTTCAAGGAAGTTCTGGAGAACTTCAGGGAGGCTGCTGCTGCCTTCAGGCACCAGGTGAGGCTTTAATCATGCTGTGCAGCGATGCCTAGTTTCAATGCATCATGCCCAGATCATCGAATCTGGCATATTGGAGCACGATCTTGAAGGGGTAATCTGGCCTTATGAACGTGTTCATGTCTGCCAGCAGAATTTTATTACTTTCCCAGCTTGCACATTTTTGTGTTGATTTCAAACATGTCCTAACACATGAGCTTTTTAGAATATCAAATAAATATTGTATTGTTTGTAGCGAGATTTTCATTATAAACTGCAACAACAGACACAAGACTATCATCTAGCATGAAAACTACAGCTAAACAAATGCATGTTCTAAACACATTAGAACAAAAGTAATGCAGTGTTTAACAAAGCGAGCCGTCAGCCTGCTGTTTTGTAGCTTATCAAAACAAAACTATTTAAATTGCCTCGCATTTCTACTCTACATGTTTCATCACAATCAGTCCTAGAGTAACTTTTTTTTTTATTAAATGCTGTGCCACTGGTTAATGTTGTCCAGCAATAGACTACCCTTGTTTGCAGACTCATTCTGTGGTCTCTTCATGTGCTTGCCATTCTACATTGCTCCAATGCTTGCGGACTTCTCTCTCCACTTGGCAGGTTCTGTTCGTGACCATCGACGTCGATGACGAGGACCACGAGCGCATCCTCGAGTTTTTCGGCCTCAAGAAGGACCAGGTGCCGGCCCTGCGTTTCATCAAGCTCGAGGGTGACATGACTCGCTTCAAGCCCGAGACGGACTCGCTCAAGGCCGAGGACATCAAGACCTTCGTCCAGGGTGTGCTGGACGGCACCATCAAGCAAAGCCTGCTGTCCCAGGACCTCCCCGACGACTGGGACAAGCACCCCGTCAAGGTGGTCGTGCAGAAGAACTTCGATGAGGTCGTCTTCGACAAGACCAAGGACGTCCTGGTGGAGTTCTATGCCCCGTGGTGCGGACACTGCAAGCAGCTGGCGCCCATCTACGACGAGCTGGCCGAGAAATACAAGGACCGCAAGGATGTGCTCATCGTCAAGATGGACGCCACAGCGAATGAGCTCGAGCACACCAAGGTCGACAGCTTCCCGACCATCAAGCTTTACAAGAAAGAAACAAATGCGGTGAGTCTGTGCACTTCTAGAAGTCTGTAAGGATCTGTAGTCCGTTATGTCTCGAGCAAAGATGTCTGTAGTTCCAACCCAAGTGCTGCCTCCACCCACGGCCATCGCCATCCCTTTCCCAGAAGATTCGCACAAATGCTCCATCTAGAAGTGCTTACTTATAGCTGTTGCATCAAGCACTTCTTTGATGTTTTGAGTAGTAGACGTTCCCGTGCATACATGTTGGTGTATTTGTTTTAGGTCTGAAACTCCACCGTCCTGTAAATTTCATCGAAGCATCTGACATTGCTGCTCAACCAAACGCAATGTTTTAGCTAATAACGAACATTTCTTAATGTGTGTGGCCTTTACGTTGCCATAGCAAGTGCTTGTGGTTCGAGCGGAAACCCCCAGGCGTGGCTGTCGTTCACAGGTGAAGCGCTGCCACTGGGCATTTTAGATACGAAGCATCTCTTGCTTGTACCCATCTGCTGCGAGGTCTGCAGTGTCCGCACTCTCGCTGCGCATGCGCAACTCTTCTCCTTGCCTGTCTCAAATAGTCGCTCCACTTCCACCACCTGCTTGCGGTTGCTTTCCCCTCTCTCTGGATATCCCTCCCAGCAGTGTATCCATTAGGGGTGGATCCCCCAATGGGGGTGTCCACCCCCATTGCGCATGAGTATCTCTTCCCTTCTCTCCTCTCATTTGCTCCCCCCCTCTTGCAATGCCGACGCAAGGAGTGTCTGTTGGCCTACGCAAGCTCCCTCCTTTCCTTTAGGCATTCCTCCCCACAGTGTTTACACGGCCATTGCGCATGCGTGTCCCCTCTTCCTCTCTCACCTTGTAACGCCGACACTGGGAACATCTGTTACAGTTCATTGATTGAAACAAACTGGTTCCGATGCACAATCGTTCACTGGCCGCCCCACATCTTGACCTCCAAGGTTCCCCTGGTGGGCGATTTCTCGTGTCAGTCTTTGAAACGATAACTTGCAGCGTGCGTGCCAGTGGACTGAGGTCTCTGTAACCAATCGAAGTCTTCAATCCCTCATTGCCCATTAGCAGTGATTGGCATTTTCCAGTAGGAAACGCCGGTCCATCACTGCGCGCATTGCACCTTGCCAGGTTTCTCTGCTGCGCAATGCCTCGAGTCCCAGCGTCAACGCCGCCGCGAGTGGACGCGTTAGCGCCCACTGCTTCGCATCTGCACGTGCTTCCCTTTTGCGGGAGACAGCATATTTTTTTTTTCTTGCGTTCTGTGTACAAGGCCAGTGTAATGTTTCTCGCATTTTAACTGACTGCAGCAACTTTAGCTAATGAATGTTGCACACGAAGTGAAGAAGCTACAAGGCGCCCATGGTGTGTGTATTTTTTCTTAGGAATATATTTGAAAGGTTTCGTTAACTGCCTCGTGCAAGCTATGGTGTCGAAGTTGCACATTTCGCATTTGGACAGCTTCTGGCAAGCAAATTAACGATAAACTGACCAGATGACGCTAGATTTGTTGATGCATTATTTTCATCTATTGGCAGTTTATTGTGATTTGGCAGTTGTGATTTTTTTTTGCAAGTGTGTGGCATAGACATTACACTTGTCCTTGTTACCGTGACTTATTAATGTGACTTATTATGTGCGAGCCATCAATCAGTCAGTCAAAGCTTTTTATTTCTTTCCTTTGAAAAGAGAAAGGTGGGACTAAACGCAGGATGAGATCGTTATTGGTCTGTGAATCCTAGCTTGCTTTTTTCATTTGATATGTCAAGGGCACAAAAATAATCTTAAAAGATAGGGTTTGTTTCTGGTTGGGGCATTGGGCTGCTAAGCTGATAGTCGTGGGTTCGCACCCTATCGAGGTGTACGAATTTCACGTTCTTGTGAGGTTTCATTGCCGTAAATGCTAAAAGGCTCGAGTTTGTCTTTTGCAAGCTTTGGGAAAGTGATGACATTTGAGATGGTAGAGACTTTATCTTAAAAGACCTTTTCCATTCTCGCCTTAATACTGCAAGTGAGGTCTCTCATTGGAAACGGACAATGGGCCGTCGGTCAAGATGTTGCATTGACTCCGTAAAGTGCACGGAGCCCTTTCTGACATAGGTCACGCTGTATGAACATGTCTAAAGATCGAACGCCACTGATGCTCGTCAATCTTCCCGCTGTCTAGAAGGTATTCAATGTAGTTCAAGGATGCATTCTGCAAAAGGGTACTCGCAGCGAAATTTCGAGCGAGAAAAATGAGTCTTTGGCAATAGAACTGTAAACGCGCGCTTCCGTATAGTGCTTGCAAATAGCTTCTCGGCAATGTTTGCATGTGAAATAGGAGCTGCTCTTTTTCTTTAAACTCGCACCCAACTAGAATTCATGTCCACTTCAAGCATGACGGGCTGTAATTAGTTGGGTGGACATGCAGCGCAGAGAAGTACACTTCTTGATAAAACAATATTTTAGAGTTTGACCATGGTTTTTTTCACTACAGTCTTAGTTTAGTGTTGGCATGATGGCTGGGCTTCGGAGAATAGCGTTGCTGTGCCGGAAACATTCATTGCCTCCAGCTTGTTTTAGTTCAGAGGGATAGTTTGTGTCCAAGCTGCGGGAGTGGCATCTCCTGGTGACGATGAATGCATTAACAGAAAAATGTGTACGGAAAGAACACTGAATGCTTGCCCATGTTTCTGCATGCAGTGGTCATTAGTACTTTCAGTCGCACTAAGTTATAGTTATGAGCTACACACCAAAGCGAACGTCGCCTTGTTCACACCGCAAATGACAAGTGATCTCTGCACACTCCAAGTTATCTGGTGTTATTGGTCGTCGACGCTACCTGAAGGCAAATGGAAGCCATATTACAGTCGCTTACTTCGAATAAAGTAGATTTGTCTACATGAATGTTTATTCCGCCTGAAGTGGGCATCCGAAACCACCGCCATGTTTTATGTACAGTTTCTGCAGAATAGCGTGTGTGTGGTAAACTCCACAGTTCGTCTAGCATACTGCGCATTCGCGTTTGGATTGTGTTATTTCGCTACACCCATTAAACTGCCTACTGACTTGATTGCGTTCTTTCTATTCTCCTGTGCAGGTTGTGCAGTACAATGGCGAGCGAACACTCGAGGGACTCTCCAAGTTCATCGACACCAACGGAGAATATGGCCAGGCACCTCCTGAGGAAGTACGTTACTTTTCCCATTTTAAAACTTGTTTTATTTACTTTGCAATACGGTTAATCCCATTGAGGGAGGGATTTTGACAAGAGTGGGTTGGAATAGTTCCAACATCTTGTCTCATTTTCGGTATACCTTGAACTACTGTATACCAGTATAAATAAATAACAAATAACAATGGACCTATATTAAGCTGGGGAACTTCTCTCTTCCAACAGAAGTTTCGTTTGCCGACAAGCAAACAATGGCACAGAATTCAAGTATGAAATCGGTCGTTGAAGTCGGGAATGGTAGTTTTCCATTTCGGCATTAATTCGGTTCAAAAAGTTCTAGTTTGCTTGTAGCTACGGGTGGGTCAATGTTCTGTTCAACTTCGGAATGAAGATTTATCGGGAACGGGGAAAGAAGGCCACAAGGCGCAAAAGAGGCGACCCAGAGTTCATTGGAGTTCTCATCGACTGCACACTTGTACCTCGCAACAAACAAAACCAAGTTTATTATTGTATTCATTGTTAGTTTCACTGTATTCATTGTTAGTTTGTTCATTCTATCGAGGTTTGAGTACTATGCCTCGTTTCTTTTGAATGTCTGTGAATATTTTGTGTTGGGACTGGTGTTTTTTTCTCTACAACATTATTCGAATTGCAGGTTGAAGAGGAAGAAGAGGAGGAGGAAGACAAGGACGACAAGAAGAGGGACGAGCTTTGAGCGAACAAGCTTGGCCAGCCACCACCACCCAACCTTTTCATCCTTCACATCGCGCCCACCCTTGTTTTCTATTTCCTCAATGCTGTTTCATCTTTGCTTAAATTTAAGAGGATGTGCTGCTTCAAAAAGATGCAAGCCTTTTTATTCTCAAATCTCAAATTGCAAATTCCTTGTTTTTTTAATATATTTGTCGGGTTCAATTTTGTGAAACTAAGGATTCTTGAAATTCGTAATGAACACACAAGCGATGGAATTTAAAGTAACCAGTTACCGGGGCTTCTACACTCTTCGGACATCCCGTGTTCTACATTTTTTACATCGTGTAACGTTTTTTTTTTCTTTTTCACTAGCACTTTACTAGCAAATTTACATTCACGGTTAGTGCAAATAGAGGTTGAAAATTTTGTGAATGTAGGGGCTGGAAGGCCTACACTCTTCTAATTTATGTTGCCGTAGTTTATCTAGAAATATTTTCAAGTAGCACCTCCTCTTAATCTTCCTCACATGTTCATTCATTTCAAGCCCCGCGTTGTGCAATTGTTGTACCGTTTGCTCCAGCCACCTCCAGAGTTTCTGGGTTTTTTTTATTATTATTCTACGTACCTTCAGCCTTGATACATTTTTTTCTTTTATCCCCACGTTCTCCTATCTGTTTGCGGTCGACCAAGTGTGCAGGCAGACAAGGACGGAAATCGTTGCTTTCGAGACTTGTCATCAATGAGACTTGCTGTTAATGTAAGGAAGGACGCCGTGGAAAACGTCCAATGTGTGCTTCCCGTCTCGTCGTGAAGCCGAGACAAGCCGCACCACGGTCTTCGGCTTTTGCCTCTCGGCCCTTGTTTGCTGGTCGAGCTAGCGTGCAGCGTTGTGGCTTTTGCAAGAAAAGAAAAAAACAGACAAAAAAAATCTTCGCTGTTCCCGTTTTGCTTTTCTAACTGCATCAAAGACCTTGTAGCGCTGTTGTAGAGTTCTTTTTTTTTTTTTTTTAAGGGGACCACTCTCGTGATATGGGCTCGCAGCTCTCGACTGTGGCACATGTGTGCAATTTACTGTTTTTCGAAGAGGTCTCACAAAATTTATCCTTACTGCTACGTATTTATTTGCACTGCACTTGTAAAGTTTCAGTTGCTCCATTCTCGATTTACCTCATATTTTTATTCTGTACTTGTCTTTTCATTGCAGTGTTGTGGAATGTGAAAGCGGGATTGTAGTAAGGTTTCTTTTGGAGGGTGTCACCTGCCTATTGCGGTGGCCTGTTTTCTTTTTCTTGCAAGAATGCATGTGTGTATGATGAGCGCATGAATCGTTTGTCTATAGCAAGACAAAAAAAAAGAAAAGGCATGGCTGTGGTTGCGCGCACAATCATCTGCTGGGCATTTACCACTGGTCTTCAGAACTCGCAGAGGAATGTGTTGCGTTGCTGCTAAAATATACAAAATAAAAAAATTTTCTCAACTCTCGTGTCTTGTTTTTCGGACTTCTTCACATGTACTTGTGGCCAGTTCGCAATAACAAACTTGGCTGTTGCTAAAAGAAGTGGGCATGAATTTTAATTACTTTCAGGTTGTTCTAAAAAAATAGGGGCACCACTAAGTTGAAACTGAAGAGCCAGTTTGCACTCCGACATGCGGTTCGGCCACTTGCTAGGCACGATTAGCTGAGTATCGCACTTGGCCATGCGCAGATGTAGCGTTTGGACTATGCTGGAAAATGCATAATTTTACTTTTTAAACGATCGCATCATGAAGACTATCAGTTAAGTGCAAAACTATGGTGAAACTGTGTGCAACTCCGCTCGATCGACTTTGAAAGTGGAGCAAAAAAAATGCGTTCTCTTGAGAGTGTCTTGTATCTTCAACCATGACCTCCGCGGTGCTGTGATGTTCTGTTGCCGGAACTAATTGCAGAGGCCTTGCTTAAGCAGTGCTGCTGTTGCAAACTATGCAGCATATCTAGCATGGGACTGCTGTGTCTGCTTGGCTTCTTAAGAAATCCAGCAGCTGCTGCCTTTTTTTTTTTTTTTTCACTGTAAAGTGCTATTTTTATTCACTTCTGAGAACACTCGCATCGTTCTCGTACTCGGCAGGGATCAAACTGTCCTAACATCATCGAAAGTCATATTTATGAAGCGCTGCAATCTCCCTTTATTGCAATATTACTGCGATATTACGCATTTTATTGTGTTCATAAATGAACGTTAATTTCAGTGCATTCCAAGCTAAGAAAGGTATTTTGATTGCCAGGGTTCAATCCTCAATCGAACCCGCAAGTTTTTATGAGATTAACTTTATTTGCATCATTCTCTGCACCTCTTCTTACTTGACCCTATCTTGCACTGACAAAGATAAACTAAATGCTCTAATCTGCACGGATATGCTCCTAAAACAGGAAATTCACAACACAGTACAGGAACTGATAGATGCACACAGACAATTGCGGTACCTTCATCTGGCTGGGTCCGAAACAGGGCGACATACAGTACTGGATTCATTTGGAATCCGTATACCTGCACATATGGCAATCAGTCTCGCTCCGTCACCACATGGGCACCGCACTTGTTGTCAAACTTCTTCCCAGGAACGTGCACACAGGATACCACAGATCCTGCCTCGTAGCACGAGCAGCAACTCTTCATAGGGAACATGGCACTTCAGCGCATATGCGCTGAGTAGATGCCGCATGTGGTTCAGACTGTTCGGTAGCTGTAGCTTATCCTATAGTTCACACACTTCTTCGCCCCCCCCCCCCCCTCTCTCTCTTGTACCTCAGAAGTAGATGAAGGTGCCATTGTGTTAGCGATTGCCGAAACGAACACCACTTGGCAATTTCAAAACAGGCAATTGTAGAATTTGGCCAGTGGTCGCAGTTCATCTCTCCGCGTGGCAAATATTGAGGGTGTGTATTGTACGACCTCGTGTGTGCTGGCTTTCATTGGCAATCCTGAAAATGAGGCCAGCGATAACATAGCCGCAGGACTTATTGTCCAGGCAAATGATGCCTCAGACGAGATTTCTCGAGAGTGTGGGCATACACGTTCTCTGAACTCTCCCAACAAGCATGCATTGCCCGTCATCTCTATCGCCTTCACTAGCCGGGCTTTCTCATTCGCAACAATATCTCTGGAGGCGACTGCAGACGAGAACTCTTCCCACATCCTCACCTCCTCTTCCGCCCCGATTCCTCCAGAGTTCACTCTATGTGGGGAGTTGCCCGGCACCCGCGACTCCATTCTCTTGGGCTGCCCTGCCGATCTTTTTTTGCAGTGCCAGCTCGCAATCAGCACATGAGAGGCCCTGCTTGCATCGTAGGATCTGGACTCACAGCTTCGCTGTGTGAACCGGGGTGCAAGTGTCCTGGCCCTGCATGGTCTGGACACAAGTTCACATTGCGATAGCCGTTGTGGTAGTCACAGTCGACTCTGGCGAGCATCGTGAAGCTTCACAGCATAGGTTTCTGGCCCCCTGCAGTGGTGAGGGCCAGTTACCTGGCAAAATAGCAATACACAACTTATGTGATGTTTCTGCTCGATCTCTGTCATGTGACAGGGACCAGAAGTGGTGCAAACGGGACCATTCAGGAACCTAAGCGACACAACATGTGCAAATTGCATTTCCTACAAATTAGTGATCAACAATTGTTTAAAAACATTTTATTGGCCTTGCTGCGATAGAGATTGCTTCGTGGTGCACATTGGTTTTCAGCCTTGCAAGAGTGCCAACCTCAACTGCTGTGAAACTTTTGGCCTCACAAGCAGCTCAGCTTTAGGTAATCTGGACAAAAAGTCAACGTCTGATCCTACGACAAACCCGAAACCAGTGCACGATTTCTGTGCTCTATAATTTTTTCATATCTATTGTGTGTTTCTCCTGAAGAGAAACATTAGGCTAGTATCGCAAATCTTTTGAACTTGAAGGCGTTACGAGAGGCAGCTCCTCATGATGCACTTTCTGCGGTAAATGTTGCACAATATTGTTCTGGCATGAACAAAAAGATCAGCCCTACACGTCACGTGCTGAAGGAACACTTGTAAGCTTAATGTCTAAGGCCAACCATAAAATATATGCATGTCGCAGAAAAAAATGTGCGTAGCCATCCTGGAGATTGTGCTGTTTGAAGCTAGCATCCTACAAAAAAAATAATAAAATGGCATGAAAAACAAAAATGCAGAGTCTAAACAAACTAAGCCAGTACATGTGTGCTAAGCTTCTATTGATCGCTTTCTTCTCTTTCTTGCTAAGACATCGTATGAGGCAGATACTAAAAAGTGCTGAATGTCTCCTTGCTTCATTACATTGCTGCAGATTACAGATTGGTACATAATTGCTGCATAAGTCTATCAACAAATTTGGGTACACTGAATCATCCCTATACCTCCAAACTATATTTAGTGTACAAATGGGCTCAATTGTCTATGCGCAGTCAGACCCCACTAAAATATTGTGAGTTTATTAGACTCTTCAAATGAATTGCACATCGCATAAAGTACTGATGAAAGTTCATAATACAGCAAAACATGTACTGCAATCACAGCCTCATGTCCAAAGTCGCAAAAAATGCATAATTGTACTATAGGATTGCATAGGTAAAATGTGGAATCCACAAGAACAAAAGAATGGCAATCCACACATAAAAGTTAACATAAATTAATTTCACCACTCAAACTGAAGCATAAACTACTGCAGGAATGAAAGCAGTATATAAAAATGCCTGGGAATCCCTGCCGTATGTACGCATTAAACACTGATGAAACACAAACTGCATTGATTCCCATATTGCATTGCCTCCAAACGGTAAAGAGGTTATCTTGATCAGAATGGGTGGCAGCTGCCAAAATAATTAGACCAATGTGTATATGACAAATACTAATGTTATAGGGCTTTTTTTTTTGTGAAATAAAATCTCTCTTCTAAATATGTCCGAAGTGGCCCCAGATTTCACAGTTGCACTCTTATTCTAATTAACGTGTCACAGCTTGAAATATTTGTTGCATTTAAACTACCTTTATCTCATATGCCATCACAACACGTAAGCAAATCGTATTGCATTGACCTCTGCAAATTTCAATTTGTACTAGCTATTTGATAGTAAAGTACGTGTGCAAGGTCATTTTATATGTTCATTTCACATTCTCTGAATGGCAATAGCGAAATCGCTTCGCAATGTAGACAGTTCTACTAGCTGGGCATCACTCCACATAGAGCTGGGCGTTACTTCCGCAATAAATCTACATCAATAGATAACTAATTAACAGACCACCAATTAACCTTCTACTAATCACATAGCATATGCATTTCAATTTACAAACTGCAGCCAATTAGTTCAAGATCTGAATATATTGTGCCATGTCAACCCACATTGATTCATTTCATTTTCTGGCCTACATACCAGGCAGCCATTTTCGGGTGGCTGCTACAGCCTTAGCTTTGTTTCATTCTAGGCTCTATTTGATTTTGTCCTGGCAGGGCAAAGGGCGCATGCTATTTGGTGCTAGGGTGCAGAGCTCACAAGCATACAGCCAAACCTTTTTGTAGCATAGTCTCATTTGACATAAAAATAGCTTAGTTATGCCAGAAAATCTATTACAAATGTATATCATTAATACTATAGTAAGGGCAAAGTTACCCGCCGCGAAATTCGCTATAACCAATAATTCATTATATCCAGGTTTGGTTGCGCTGATTATGCTTAGAGAAGCAATGTGCATGTTCTTGAATAAGTATGCGTGCTTCAAAAGTAGGCTTAGAAACAGTGCCGGGGCGAGACAAGCACAACGATTACAGGGGCGGGTACATTCCCGGCGGTGGCGGCGAGGGCGGCGTCACGGTGACCTCGAAGAGGAGGCAGTCGTTCCAAGCCAAGCCGGGGTTGGCTTCGAGGTCGCTGAAGGCCACAAACTCCTGCCACACGTAGGGCACCGTGTGTTCGCCCTGGGGACGCGGGAAGCTCGGATCATTGATGGTGTAGCCGACGTGCTGCGGCCCGTTCTGGTTCACCAGGGTCACCGTTACCTGTTGAGAGGAACAGTACGCGAATTGGAACAGTCTGTCACGTGCTCATCACCAGGTTTGGGCATCGGGAACAAACTATCCTTGCATGTCGATCGCTCGTTGAGGTCATTGTTACCGGCTGAGAGGAACAGCACCGAAATCTGAACGGTCTTTGCTGTGCTGGTCACCAGATTTGGACGTTGCTAATGAGCTCTCATTGCATGTAAATTGCTTGTTCACGATTGCATTTAGGAGAAGTACACAACAGCTATGCGGTGCGAGAAGAGCTGAAATTCCAAACGTAAGATTGCACGATCATCTATTCAAGTGATGAATGCTACAAGCAAGAATGAAAGTCATACAGATTATAGGAGCTTTATGTCCCAAAACAACAATATGATTACGAGGAACACGGTATTGGAGTGCTCCAGAGATTTCAACCACCTGGTGACGAAAGCAACTGCTTGCAATTAATTGAAACTATCAAAATTGAAATAAAGTAAAGTAACACTGCGCCCGTCTTGTCAACTTGCGTTCCATCACCCGTGCAGTTTTGTTTTAGTTTTAATAACGAACCAATTAGCCTCACAACGCACATTACTTGCAACCACTTTCAATGGCAAGGTAGGAAACCGCATCACCACTGGGGTTTGCCATGTGATGGTGCAAGAGTTGGACAGTTCAGTGTCTTGACAACTCTTCCAATAATGAATTAATCTGAAAAATCTACTTTGGTAAAGTTATTCCAGGATTGCAGCTTGCAAGCTCCAGTGGGCAGGAGAAACAAGTATAGTTTAACTTTGTTATAACAAACACAAAAACACATCAGGTTATAAGTAACATCGAAATAAATGCGGAATATGTTTAGTCGCGCTTCATTTCAATGGCATTTATTACTTTTGTACCGAAACCGTAAGGCAGGCTCGCAACTTGAAAGGTAGCAAAAAAAGCGAGACAAACATTAAAAGAACAATTTATGACCACATATTCTTAATGCACATGCAACATCATAATTTCGGTAATCCAGTGTAAAAAAATAAGCGCAGTTGACTGGTTGCGCCACCTATTGTGTATGAACAGAATGGGAAAACTTGGGAAGTTCATGTGTTTATTGCCGTTTCGAAGCCCAGATTAATTTGCTTTTGTATCCAGGAATTTTGTGTGAGCCAGATTGCCGATTTGTTAGAGCCAATATTTATCTCCAATGTTGCAACAAATATCAGACACAACGAACTAGTTTATGGTCCTCACACTATTTAGTCATAATGAGGTTCAACTGCACTTTGACTTTCTCTTGCAAACCATCAATGAGTGTCGAACACGTGAGAGCTTGCGCGTCTCGATAATACTCGCAGAATGAAACACTGCACTTGCCCTGTGTCGAAATGGCCAGGGCAGCTCGGAGTCATTGGGACCCCGAAGCAGAACCAGCTGGACGGCCATGAAGCGCCCTTTCCGGCTCTGGCCCATGCCGTTGAGGTGTAGCCGGAGCTGAAGCCGGTAGCCGGGCACGCCGGTGCAGAAGATCGGGCTAGACGTGTAGCGGTGAGTGCCGTGGCGCTGGTGGCGCTTGGTGCGCGAATACTCCTTCAGGAGCCACCGAAACTGGCCGTCCGGACGAGTTATGACTTCGTCCTGTCAGCAGGGAGAGATGAATTTTGATGTAAGCCTGGACGAATACTCGAGCGCTTCGAATGATTGAACAAATATTACAGTATTTGTATTCACTTCGACATGAATTTGAAATTTCAAAAATTTCAAAGCATTCGACACAAACAAATGCAGTATATGTATCTATTTTGTCGCACGTAAACCCTAGAGACCACCGCGAAACCACACCTCAAAGTTACACATTACCCGAACCTCAATTATTTTTTGCTTTTTTTAAAGTTAAGAAGTGTGTCATATGGGCTTATATGCATTAAGTATAGCAAATATCAAAACATAATGTATTACACCGCTTATAAGTAGCACTCTGCTGCTATTAAAATGCTGCAAACTATTCAGAGTTGCTTCCACATGGCCTTGAAACAAAAAAGTGGCATTCTTACTTAGGTCTTGTCAAAATGCTTTTTTTTTAACAGTATGAAATATATACTGTTCAAACTGTATTCAACTAAAATTATTCTGCCAAGTCACTATTCCCTTCAAGTTCACTTTGAACCTTAAATTTACTATTTGAGGTAAGGTATTATTTAAAATACGAGAGAAACATCTGAGATGACTCTTTTTACGGTTTCACCACAGATGAAAATAATGATTAAGAGACTGATTGATTGATAGATTCATTCACTAATTTGCTTATGCAAACTGCTAGCCTCAGTGTGAGACTGTGGCAGGACAAATAAATCATTAAAAAAGATAGACACTACTCCAAAACATTCAGAAAAGGAATTTACATAAGTACAATTTGACACCACACAGAATGATGTGAAGTGTATTGCCACAACTGCTAGGTTAGTAAATAATAAAACTCTTGATAACTTAGAAGAATGCTTTAGCAGCTTAACAGCTCTTTTTGCAAAAGGCTGCGGTCTTGGGTTGTGCAGTGAAATTAGAAATATTCACAATAAACAAGGAGTCTTTTTGAAATGAGCCAAATAGACCAAATGCAAAAAGAAGAAAAGTTGTTAACACTAAATAAAGGTAGTCCTATCCAAGCTGTTATGTCTTTCGCCTAAGCTAGAATAATCTCACAGTAATGTAACCTTTAAAAGTTACTTAAATACTTGGCTTTCACGGCATTCGTCTCATACTGAACTGAAACATCGTTTTGAATTAGCTTAGTTTCCAAAGTTTTATACTTACTGCTGCACGGTAAAGCTCGTAAATAAACGAAATCCTTCAGAATGGTGCCGCTTAGATTTTGGCGTAAAATTCGAAACAGTATTTGCGATCGCATACTCCGGTAATGTGTTGTCAGCTCTTTGAACTATACACAGATAGTAAGTGGGTCGTCTCGACAGCACAAAAAGCCTTCTTCACAGTGATCTGCATGCTCCTTTTGTCTCGACCAGGACAGAAGGAAGCGACGAAATAGGCAAGCTTTCCCCCGTCCTGACATGAAATATCGAAATCTCTCACGAGAAGGTTCGTGGCATCTTTCACTTTCAGTTCATTAAAAGTAACAGCGAACCACTACTCGAGGCGGGTGAAAGAAACATTTTCTACACGCGGCAAAGGCAACCACGAGCAGTGAAGCCAAATTTTGTAGGCATGGGTGGGACGTTGCGTTTGCAAGTAAAGCACGAATTTTCCACTTTGTCGTGTGCCCTCTCTTCATACAAAGGCCCATTCTCACTTCAGAGTTGCCAGTGGCTACCCTACTTCATCATTTAGCAGGCTGCTGCTATTGGCTGATAACTAACTTAGACCAAGAGCAACATTTGAATAGGATGCACTTTTTGTCACAGAGTACTATCATGTGCAGCTGATGCGCTAGATAATGTCCTAGCCCTTGAGCAGGCATCTTCCCTGTGTTTAGAGCCGATACAAAATTGGACAAAAAAAGCTTGTAGTGGGGCTCAGCTCTGACCTGAAGGCTTGTTCTGGCTGCAACTTTTTGAATGTCAAAACCCTTTGTTTCCCGTAATTTGGAAAAGCAAAACCTTGAAGTAGGCCTAGTCACTGCCGTGCTGTAAGCCATCCAGTTAGTGACATTCCAAACTTTCCGAGCTTTGGCACGGTGCCATGATATGCGAAAATCCGTTTACAGCAGTCTTGATTGTGACAAATGGGGATCCCCTGCCCACTTTCGAGCCATACCTTGCACGTAACAGCAAGACCCCGGCGATGTCCGTTTTCGTTTCTCCTCCTTCGCTTAGCTGCAGATGGTGTGCACTGCGTCAAAATGAACGCCTTTCGTTGCATAGAGCCGAAGTCATCAAATGTCTTAGCGAAGGTCTGCACTGGTGCTTCTGTCACAGAAGCTGTTTGCATTTCAGAAGCGGCACGTTCTCATTCACTCGATGTCTCAGCTTCAATCGATTTCCCCACCTTCCATCGATATCTTCGCATCTGTCCTGATCCATAAAAAAACGGGGCCGCAGAAATGAAGAAGTGTCAAACCGCCAGCGAAACGGGTAAACTATCAGGAGCAAACTTGCGAAAAGGCTGTCATGTTAACAGAATCACATGACCTCTCACTGCTCTTCTATTTTCTTTGTGGATTTGGCTCATTTCAATTACAAGAACTTTACAGGCTTCAATGTGTCGATCTGGCTGAGCTGCAATTCGAAACAGGATATGCGCGCATACGTCGCTTGCGTTATTTGACCCGATTTATTCCATTATATTTTTCTTGAAGAGAGCTGATATGTGGATGGCGCTGGAGCACAATATGACCTAATGTTCGCTCATGAATCTGGCTCATTTCGAAAAAGAAAATGCTTCACACATTTGTATTGAAAATTCACGCTTTGAAGTGCTTACATTTATTCCTAGTTATTAGTTATATCAGAGTCCTTTAATACCGTTCTGGTCACGAAACTTCTCCGTCACTCTATGGGAGAGCTTGATATGCTGCCAAGAGCAACCACTACGTGGCGCAAGCAGGGATAGGGGGGCCACCGCTCCGTTGCGCCCAGCCATTGCCCGGTGGAACGCATTGGCAGCGGCGGCAGCTCGAAGGCGTTGTGTAAAGGCAGCTCGTGGTATTCCTTCGAACAAAGTTTCTGCATCAGCGTCACGAGAACTTCAAGGGCCAGTTCTCCGCGTTCAAGGTCGACGGCATGAAAATCCGAAGGAGCAATGCCTAAGACGTGCTGTGTGATGGGCTGCAGCACCGGATACAGAAGAAACAAGGAAAAGGCGTTGCTCTTCTGTTTCCCCAGTAGCACCGAACTTCGGGAGAAATGTAGATTACATTTCTTCACGCGCGAAAAAAAAAAAAAACAAAGCCTCGCGGGCAACCGTGCGTGGTTCATGCCAAGCAAGTGGGGGGTGGAAGCCGTAGTGTTAAGCATAATGGTTGTGTATGTTCTCGGGCTGCAGCGTGCGCTGCTTCGTTTCCCGCCATCCCTTGATGCCCCAGGATCCAGGTGACGTAGGACAGAAAAAAGAAAACTTGACTGGTTGCCACCCCCCTCCCCTTACAAGGCACTGAGAGTGTAACATTACTGAATACAGTCATAATAGTTTTTAGTGCTTCTCTTCTCCAAGGTGTTGTTCTCTGTGTAGTTTGTGTAAACAAAACATGCTTTCAAACTTGTTCCTCATTAAATGCACCTAATTGGAAGCTTCCATTCATAGGTACACACGTAAATACTAAGCAGCGTATCATTAGTACCAAATTTTCGATTTATGGCTTGCTTTAAATCGTAACCCTCCCCCCCTCCCCCAAGCATAAAAAAGTATGGTATGGTACCTAGGTAGTGTGGCAAAGGTCGCCGAGCAGCTAGCACTGGCATCGAAAGGAACTTCCAGATTAGGCTGCTGTACTTCCCTTCCCGAAGAAATCGTGGGTTGTCGGCCGGTAATTAATGCTGCTCTAAGCAGTAAACATAAGGAAACGTCAAGAGACGGGTGTCTCGACTAAATTGCGTGTAAAAAAGGGATCAGTCAGATGTTAGGCACGTGAAACTCGTGCTATTTCAAGAGGCACCCTTAATACCGAAGCGAGCGGTCGCAAAAGCGCTGAGCTGCTATAACCAAGACATCGAAAGTACCCGCGTCAAGAAAGCGATCGGCACTCACAAACGTGTGCCCAGAACAACTGCGCATTTGGGTGCAGACTCAATTGAAAGGTCTAGAATGTAACATCTAGCTCGACCATTCCTTTCATTCGATTACTTGGATAGCAGCGCGCGAGAGACGAGCCGTATATAAATCAATGCGATTGCCCCTGTCTTACCTAGTCGTGTTTTATTCCGTTCACCTTCCTCCCCGTATTTGTGGCACTGCCAGAATAGAAAGCTTTACTACCGCATAAACAGAATCGCCCTTTGGCCAGGCGCGAGCACGTTGTCGAGCAGATCCAGCAGTAGCTGCTCGCATCGGGAGCAATGAGCATCGTCTTTAAACACTGGCGAGCAACAACGTACTGCTTCGAGGCATCGTAAGTGCGCATATAATTGGGCCATTAGTTAATTCTTGAGACAATGCGTTATCGCGCGATGTTAAAACATTTTAAACGCGCTGCTATTTATAAGGTTGGTCCGCCGCTCTCAGGCAAACTACGCGTGCGTTCTTAAGTAAACAGCTTTCATTCGTCGTCGACACTGAATCACGTTTATACTGATCTAGTGGCATTGCTGCGTTCAGTGACGTTTAATAAAAGGTAACAGGAAGAACAGCACGCACATAATAACGTGGAAACATCGGCAATAGTGCGCATTTAATCCCAGCACTGGCGGCGGCTTGTGGCCCCCTTACGACTGGTGGCGCCGCTAGCGGGAGATTTTCTCCCTATATCAACCTTTGGGCGGAGTTTCGTGACCAGAAAGCATTGAAGGACTCTGGTTATATTCTAGTTATAAGCAGACAATATGTATGATAAAGCTATGATACGATTATTACGGCAGCTTGAAGCACTTACATTGCTTCCCGACATCCCTGGCTGTGCCATGGAAGCCATGGATGCTTCTGTAGGAGCCATCGACATCTGAAATGATCATTTTAACAGAAATTTGTTATAAGCTCCGAAACACGTAGTTCGCTGACTCAGTAACACGGCCAGCTCCCATTCACTCAATGGTGCAGTAATTAGTCTCTCAAATAAGTGATCCTCATTAGCTTGGTCAGCTCATTGCCATTTCAATTCACATTTGAACGTGTTTTAATTCAAATCAGGCCCCCAATTAATGCAAGTGGGCTGGATCAACAAAGCGACGTTCAAGTGAGATGACCGAAATGACACCAATGTCTAACAAACAGCTAAACAAAAATATAACTGTGGAGCATTTAACACACGGAATAATAATGCTCCAACGGGATATTTTCTCTTAAATTCAGAAATTTAATAAAGCAGTTAATTATGAACTACATTTCCAACACTCGGTGAATGCTTAATGTCAAGCTTGTTTTGCACAGTCTACATATAGCTTAGTCTACGTAGTTAATAATATATATATGTATGACCTAAGAACACTCAGCTATAGTATGATCATTAATGATGTTTTTATGTTTGTATACAGTGCTATTTCAAAAAAATAATACTCGTAGCAATCACTGTATTTGATGGTTGTCTTTGAGCCCATGCACCCTTTCCTGGCCTCCACACTTCAAGAAGCTTAAGATTACATCCAGGACACTGTGTCACCCAAGTAAGTGCTCCATCTGCATTGTGCTCAAAATGCAGCCCTTTGAAACAGGCAGAAAAAAAAGTGGATTCCACCAGTCGTGCCTTCATTCGAATCTCCAACGAACATGCACAGGCACACACCTCATGCGAAATCAGAAAAACTGCTTCGCCATGACCCACATGATGCTTGGCAAAAAACTAAACTGCAAGAAAAGAAAATTTAAAGCAAATCTTATGTTTGTTTTGATGGCTTAAGAATAAATTAAAGATTAGATTAAAGATTACAATTTGTTGAACGATAGCCTTAACCCAGACGCTTTACAGGCACTGACTGACAAATCAAAACTACTATGCCCTTGGTTGTCTTCACTTAGTTACGTCACAGAAGCGCCAAAAATTGTTTGCCCTCAATCGATCGATATTGATTGAATGATGTGTGGGGTTTAACCTCCCAAAACCACCATATGATTATGAGAGACACCGTAGTGGAGGGCTCCAGAAATTTTGACCACCTGGGGTTGTTTAACGTGCACGTTTGCCGTCAATCATGCTCAGATAATTTACAGCACTGACTCATAAAGGCGAGGGACTGAACAAGAGCAAAAGAACTTTACGAGGTGCAAGTTTTCCACCAAGCACTATAGAGAATCTCATCTTTCAAGGCGTTTCGAGACCGCATAAGCTACGACTTTAGTATGTCTCATACCCGCTACGAAGGTAATATCAGCGTACCTTCAAACAGCGCGAGTTTATAAAGAGAATGCAATTTGCATATTTTCTTGCATTAAACAGCCTCTGACCTCAATCCAACCATAGAGATTAGCTCAAACTAGAATTACGAGACCTGTGTTAGTTCGCTGAAAAGAGCTAACAGAACAAATAGCTGGGCTGACGAACAACACAAAAAGAATTGTTCAAACAGCGCTCCACTGTCAATGAAACCGTGCAAACCACAGTGTGCCACACTAAAGGTGTGCAGAGGAAAACACCCACGCACCCCCACCCGGTTGAAGTAAACCGTTTTCCTAGGGTGCAGTGGTTAGAAGTCAGTTGAAGTGAGTCTCGCAGGCACATCACCACGACTGACACCCAACCAGATGGGCGCCCAACACCACCAGAATCGTTTCTCACCTCTGGTCGTGGTAACGCTCGTTTCTCGTTTGCTAGGTTGTGCGACAACTCCCTAATTTTGCTGCGCAACGGTGGCCACGTGTTTGGCAACAAGATGCAAAGGCAGCTAGAAACAAGCCTGCCCATCTGTGTCAGATGCGTTTATTTCAATTTTTGTAGCCACAACAATGAATTTGCACTCTTTACTTGCACAAGTCTACCATAAGTTCCGAACGACTCGAAACCACCTAGTTCATTGTCAACACCGATTTTTGCATTCAAACAAACGTGAAACAGAAAATCTTTTTCTGGTTAGAAAACTGCTGATATATTTGAAATCAAACTTGCTGGACTTCAGAGAAAAATCTGCGTTCCACAAAATGTGAGAAGTTTGATTGCAAAACTTTCATCAGGTTTTACTAAAGTTTTCCCCGTTGAAACACTGAAACATTTACAACTGACATAAAATCATTGTTACTATAGTACATTTAAAAGAGTTTCCAAAATGGCTTTCTTACGATTAGTGATATGCTTCGGAATACATTGCGTATAACCCTTCCAGCAGCAGTGTGTACGATTGTACACATAAACTTCGGAGGCGTGTCACGCACTTGTTTCTTCAAATAGCTCAAAACGCAGGCTTCTCGAGTGGACAACTAGCGGTCATTTGCAATAGCGAATCACTAGCAAACTAGCGTATTGCAATAGCGAATCACTTTGCTGGAGACGCTACCACGTTTGACGATCGTTTGATGTACCGTATTTCAGGACCAATGTCAAGACTTTTGCTTTCAGCTCAAAATAAACACAACCACAAGACAAACTTAATTCGCATGCATTCTGAGCCTAACATTTGATAATTTTTGTGCAAGCACTGATGCTGACTAATTAGTTACCTAATTACATTCTAATTATTGTTAATTACTGAAACTGTCACAAAATAATACCTTCCTTCAATTTATTTCTTGGAATCTAATGCTGCGTGCCTTAATAATGGAATCATGCGATGAGAATTTCATGCATTTGCAGAAGTCCTGAACAAAGTTGCAGAGCTTATACTAAAGGGGATAAGTTCTCAACTTTGCCTACATTAGATACCACAACAAGTAAAGCTTCTATAACTGTATTGTCGTGTTCAATCTTTAACATGAAACAGTTAAAGCTTTTATGCTTTGTTCTTTAGTTGTTTTTTGTTTACATGACAAATATAATCAAGATTCAAGCACATCAAGCTGGCAACGCTATTAAGTTTAATTGGTTCAGTGAAATAGGTACCGAAAATCTGGGCAATCATTTATTTAGTGTATAAATTCATTCGCTAATCAATGCGTGCTCACAAAACCTACAAAAAAGCACAAAGTTCTTGCCTGGTTAGAAAATCCAATGCTTTCAAAGTTTGTTGGGGCACTTGGTTTGTAAGTTGGTTGTGCCTGAAAAGCCTGTAAACAGAAAAGAAAAATGGTAGCGATGTATTGGTGTAAATGAAAAAAAAACTAGTGCACAGAACTTATAAGGGCACTAAATGATAAAGTGCTGTTGACACCATTAGCAATGTCAATCTTTGCTAACGAAGCTACAGCTTACACCTTTGCCTTTGTAATATGAAAGGAAGAAAGTAATAGACTAAGACAGGGAGGCTCGTTGTAATATAATATAGTTCATAACTATCATAACGATGGCACATTGTTGTCTATATCACTACTGTCATGCAACGATTGCTGTTTAGTTATATATACTGTCACGCATACGAAAAATGTCGCTCAGGCACAGGCGCTGAGAGAACATTCAATGGAGGTACATGACAACGTTGTTGTAGCGGGTTGGACTACTGAACTGCCCTGTTGGCTTGCAATACTGTGCCCACTGTGTAGCGTTAGATCGATAAGCTCTAACAGAATAAATACTACCTGTAACAACACGTATTTAAAAGTGGTGTCTGAAACATAACCATGCCATTACCTGCCAATGTTTCTGGCAGTGCTGTAATAATTACATCAATGTATTGGAAATGCTCTTTGTTGCATTCTGAGGAGAAATGCTGTCGAGGTAACATTGTGCATTAGATAGGCTTTCTACATAACTGATTCAGGCCAGATGCGCAGGTGAATGTTGCTGGTAACTGAGAACACAGAATGCGTTTGGGCTATTTTGCAACAACCGTTTTTATTTAATCATTGTATTGCCAGTTATAAGCTCGCATGACATACACCAGGCCTGACCACTACAGTCGACGTTCGATTTCTTGGACGCCTGAAATTCCGTACACGTCTGATTTTCCGAACTCATCTGTAGCACCGTCTATTTCCCCTTAGAGTCAACGTACTAAAATGTCCAAAATTTTGTACGTTTATAGCTTTCGCCATCCGATTTTCCGGACTTTTTACTGCTAACCACAGATTCGAAGTCGCTATTGACGCTGCCATTCTGGTTGTTTTTATACCCTCGAACCCACTGCACCGCGGATGTCGTACCCTCGAAACAACCATTGCCGCGATCCAGTTCAGGCCATTCTGTTGACAGCCGTACCTTAGTCAAACCTGTGGCCACAGATGCATGGCGGGTGACAGTTCGGAAAGCAACGCCGTTGACCTATAGTCTGCCATCACTATGCATGCAGACTCGGGGGAGGCGGTTACACAACAGACCCTTCAAAACTGTTTTCACCACGCAAGCTTCATACTGGACGCCGAGACGGTAGAGTTGTCCGGAGCAGATAGTGTGCGACAAACTTCGCCCGCGGACATTGCCAGACGTCAATCTCGACCGCCTGGCGGAGCTCGCCGATCAGGTTCATGAAGCGACCTCCCCATCTGTCAACGCTGTCTTACCACCAGCAGACACAGCGATTTCGTGCCTTGAGGCCCGCATCGACGAACTCGCCGCCTCCATTGCCGCACTCCGGAGCCCCCTGCAGGAGACTCGTTCCTCGTTCGCCTCGTTCCGGTCATCGAGCTCTTCCACGCACACGAGATGCTCGGAGTCCCAGCCCTCCACCCCTCTGCTGGTACCACCGGCGTTTCCGACACCGAGCCACTAAGTGTACACCCCCATGTTCGTGGCAGGGAAACGCCTGCCGGGATCACTGACGGCGGCATGTGATCTCCCTTCTCGTCCCAGCCGCCTTTTCATGGTCACGGACCAGCTATCGGGCGCCAGGTTCCTTATAGATACGGGCGCGGAAATTAGCGTTGTGCCCCCGACTAAGGCTGATCGTTCAAAGTCACAGGGGCAAGTGCTTCGTGCTGCCAACGCCTCGTCTATAGCAACGTATGGGCTCCGATCTCTCACCCTCGACTTCGGCCTTCGCTGCATTTTCCGGTGGGTTTTCGTCATCGCAGACGTGGTTCAACCGATCATCGGCTCGGACTTCCTCTCATACTTCGATTTGGACGTCAGCGTGCGGCGGCGCCACCTCATAGATGGTAAGACTCGTCTCTCCATCTCGGGAGTCCTGTCCGACATCGCTCCAATGGCCATCCGCATGCTGATACCTTCCTCACCGTTCGAAAAAATCTTGGCGAGTTTCCCGGAGTTAACTAAACCGTGCAACCTCACTCAGCCGCCTAAGCATACGGTGACACACCACATCGTCACCCGGGGTCCACCGGCAGCCGCTCGGCCACGCCGCCTGTTCGGAGACTGCCTAGCTATTGCTAAACTAAACCGTGCAACCTCACTCAGTCGCCTAAGCATACGGTGACACACCACATCGTCACCCGGGGTCCACCGGCAGCCGCTCGGCCACGCCGCCTGTTCGGAGACTGCCTAGCTATTGCTAAACGGGAGTTTGACCACATGCTGCAGCTCGGCATTATCCGCCCGTCGTCAAGCGCTTGGGCTTCCCCGTTGCATTTGGCGCCAAAGCGTGATCCTGGTGACTGGCGTCCTTGTGGGGACTATCGAGCGTTGAACGCCAAGACTGTCCACGACAGCTATCCTCTACCTCACATCCAGGATTTTACATCGCGCCTCGACGGCTGCACAATTTTCAGCAAAGTGGACCTTGTTAAGGCGTACCACCAGATTCCTGTCGAGCCCGCCGACATACCTAAGACTGCCATCACGACGCCGTTTGGGTTGTTTGAATACGTGCGGATGCCTTTTGGACTCCGCAATTCGGCTCAAACTTTCCAGCGGTTCATTTCTGAGGTCACACGGGGTCTTCCTACTGTGTTCGCGTACCTTGACGATGTCCTCATCGCCAGCCGCACACCTGAAGATCATGAGCACCATCTACGCGCTCTGTTCCAACGTCTTCAGCAGTACGGCCTCGTTGTGAATGCCTCTAAGTGTACTTTCGGCGCATCTGAGCTCGAGTTCTTGGGCCATCACATATCATCCAAAGGAATACGCCCTCTCCGGTCCCACGTTAAAGCAATTCAGGATTATCCTCAGCCTACAACACTGCGCCAATTACGCCAATTCCTGGGGCTTGTGAATTTTTCCAGGCGCTTCATACCACACTGTGCCGAACTGCTACGACTGCTCACCGACCTCCTTCGGTCGACCGCCGGCCCGTCCTCCGCCATTCCTTGGTCGTCAGAGGCCCAGACCGCCTTTGCTGCTGCTAAACAAGCGGTCGCTAACGCCGTGCTTCTCATTCATCCAGGCAGCAACGCCCCTACTCGGTTGATGGTGGACGCATCCAGCGTGGCCGTCGGAACCGTCTTACAGCAGTGCATTAACTCCGAGTGGAGACCCTTGTCGTTTTACTCTCGGAAGCTACTTCCTGCTGAGACCCGCTACAGCGTCTTTGGCCGGGAATTACTAGCCATCTACGCTGCAATACAGCACTTTCGGCATTTCCTGGAAGGATGCTCGTTTTACGTGCTGACTGACCATAAGCCACTGGCATATGTTTTCCTCACTAACTCATCCAAGTACGTGCCCCGTGAACTCCGCCATCTGGTTTATATATCGGAGTTCACGACTGACATCCGCCACGTGAAAGGAGCTGACAACACCGCCGCAGATGCCCTTTCTCGTATAGCAGCGGTTGACTCTCCACCGCCAACCATCGACTGGGCCTCATTCTCCTCGGCACAGCAGGATGACAGAGAGCTTGCCGCTTTTCGGGAGAACCCCCGTTCTCTCCGACTACGCCTGGTGCCTCATCCATTATCCTCTGAGCGCTTGTGGTGCGATGTCTCAGCTGACCTTCCCCGCCCTTTCGTTCCCGCTTCATTACGACGCACCATTTTCCACTCCTTACACGACATCTGTCACCCTGGCATTCGGGCTACTCAGCGTCTTCTCACCCAGCGCTATGTCTGGCCCGGAATCAACGGTGATGTGCGCGCTTGGACGCGCATGTGCCTGCCCTGCCAGATGACAAAGGTCTCCCGTCATACTAAGACGCCGCCCCAACCTTTCCTTTTACCCGGCCGTCGTTTCGACCATGTTCATCTAGACATTGTGGGCCCTCTACCAGTGTCTCAGGGGTACCGTTATATATTGACCATGGTCGATCGCTTCACACGCTGGCCAGAGGCTGTTCCAATTCAAGATATCACAGCCGAGACAGTTGCCCGCGTTTTCATTTCTACGTGGGTATCCCGTTTTGGCTGTCCTGGCACCGTGACAACAGACCGTGGACGTCAGTTTGAGTCCTCGCTGTTTACTTGCCTTAATCGCATCGTCGGAGCCAGACATTGCCGTACCACGGCTTATCATCCCTGCGCCAACGGCATGGTGGAACGCCTTCACTGACAACTGAAGACCGCCTTGACCACCCGCCTCAATAGAGCCGCCTGGGTTGATGCCTTGCCACTGGTGCTCTTAGGTTTACGAGCTGTCATCCGGACAGACCTGCAGTGCTCAACAGCAGAGCTGGTGTATGGCACTTCTCTACGGCTTCCGGGAGACTTCTTCACGTCAACGAAGCTACCAGACCAGCCACAGCAATTCCTACAACGCCTCCTCGACTGCGTTCCGGCCCACTCCACCCAGACCTTCCGAACACAAGACCATATTCGCCCACCCTGATCTGGCCACTGCAACACATGCTTTCGTGCGCCACGACGCGGTCAGACTACCTTTGACACCAGCCTACGACAGACCATTCCGCGTCCTTCACCGCACCCCCAAAACTGCCACTCTACTTCAGAACGGCCGTGAAGAGACAGTCAGCTTGGACCGACTCAAGCCGGCATACCTGGAGACCGCCCTAGAAAGCCTCTCATCTACGACTGATCTTCCGTTGGAATACCACAAATGGCATGTCACATTCCGACTTCCAGTCTACACGGGGGGCCCTGTAGCGCCCTCGTTCGGGCGGCGCGAAAACCGGAGAGCGCGCGATGGTGACAGAAGAAAATAAAGAAGGCGCTAGGCCGTGGCACGTGAAGCCACGGCTCACGTTCCGGGCTGGCATCGGTTATCGTTCAAGCGTGTCTCTCTTTCGCTCCTGTGGCATAAGCCCACAAAATCATTCGTCAAATTACGGGGGATTCCTATGACGCCGACACCGATATCGAAGAAGCAGCACCTACACAGGCAACGAGCTTGTAGTTGACGTGAGCACCGACGCTGTCATCTGTGCTGTCATCGGTTTACAGCGAAAGCTTTACGTTTGCTGAAATCGAGGCAGATATCATCGCGGGCAAGTGGAACGCTGTGCAAACGAAGATAAGCAACTTTTTTTTTTTTTTGCACCTAAGTGTTTACAAATGTGGTAGTGCCGGCCACATTGGATGTTTTTTTCTCTGTCACTTTTTTTTTACAATATTGACTCTTTTCAGGGCCACCTGAACGGTTCATTTGCTGAATTGCAAGGACAATACTGCCTTCCTGCCGTGACCCTCTCCATCAGCGAAAAATACCCATTAAAGAATGTGTTTTCGCTTGCATTCGTTTTTACGGACTGCCCGATTTTCAGGACATTCTTGTGGTCCCTTGAGAGCCCGGGAAATCGGACGTTGACTGTAGCGACTGTATGGGTCAGCAGATCACTCTTCTAAGAGACTAAGAAATCATTAGAAGCTACTTAAAATATAATACCAATCTAATGTGGCTCTTTGTTTTCCAGTTACCACGTACAATTCTACCATTAATCACAAGTCGAATGTCATTCATAAAAAGTCACATAAACACTAAAACACCTTTGTTGTATATATTGTTCCTCATTAACCATTTTGTATTATATGCTGATAATGTCATGAAATGTCTATTATGCCAACATATTCTGATAAACCTTGATATATTGGATATAATATCAACACAGTAATAATCATGTGAATATTGAAGTCACGTTTCGTAGTGTAGACAATAGCTTTGTTTCGTATAAAGCTCTCATACACCAGGATACACTTAGAATCGTTCGTGGTCAAACAGAGCAGACTGCAAGTAACTGTGGCCAGTAGTGATTATTTCACAAAAAATATTATATCGATGAATCAATAGGGAAAACAAATAAGTTATTCACCTGAGGCGGGGCGACGGCACCTTGTTGGTCGAGTTGTGCCAGCCTCTGCTCCAACTGCTGAATGCGATGCCTGAACTCATTCTGTGTGCTCTGCGACATGAAAAAAAATATAAATTACAAGCAGCTTCAACTGACTAAACATCACAAGCGCTGATTAAAAGGCGCAGCTGCAGGCATCAGCGCGTCTTTTCTCTGCTTCTGGCAACACTCGGCACGCCCATCTTTCTCCCTCACAAGCACAAGCTATGCTTGAGCACATGCTACCATTGGTCGACTCAAATCGATGGCACAGCCACTCACGATCCGGCTTCGCCTTTGCTCTTCCTCTCTCTATTAAGCTTCATCCTCTCCACATGGCTTCCCCCTTTCTCTACGAGGCTCAACTTGCTAAACTGAGCCTCTCTCTCACCCACTTATCTGTACTCTCCTTCTCATCGTGCTTCACTCTCGCAGCTGGACTAGACAGTATGAATCATGGATCCCCAGGGATTCGCCTCGGTTTTAAACAGATTCACTCTTAAGAAAGCACATGCCCCAAAACGTTTTACAGCGAATACTCTCTGTAAGTTCCTCGATCATGCAGCATGTCGTTCAAAATGTTGCTGTGCCTGAAAGACTACTGCTGCAACATGGTAATAGATGAATGAGAGAAAAACGGCTCGCTGAGGAGAGCTGCATTGACATACAGAAAAGCACGTCTAGAAATAAGGGAAAGATGTGAGCTACTACATGTCAAAAATAATCACTGGTACAGCTTTACCTGACACATGCACACCCAAAAGTGTAGATGGTTTCCTTGCCAAGAAAGTTGCGAAAGAGAGGCAAAAATCTGGTGAATTCATAATACAGAAAGTAAGAAAAGCAAACATATATAAAAATTTATGTACAGGGCAACTTCAACTTTAGATATATTTGGTCATGAATGCAATGCTCCATAGCACTCCCACTACATGACATTTTTACAGCATTTCCTTCATGAAGCAATTTCAGGCACTTGAATGGCTCTGTGGTAGAACAACTTGTTAACATGCAGGAGGTATAAGTTTGATTATCACTTGGACAGAATTATCGTTCACTTATTTATTTATTTATTTATTCACGTCTGTCTCGAAATTTCGCTAAGGTACAATGCCGGCTTTTTGCTTGCAACCGACGACACCAAAATCAATGCCAGTATATCTGCGAAACGGGCTCTTTAATGCTATCGCGTTAAAATGCGACGCGCGCACTTACCGCAGAGTGCGTGCAGTGGTGCTCGAAGCCAAGGTTCAGTCCTTTGAGAGAGGCATTCACCTCGTTCACTTGGTTGCGAAGCATGTCACGCTCGTTTTGGATGTCCTGCACACGCAAAAAAAAAAGCGAGACATAGACATGCCTTCGTTCTCATGATAATAAGACTATTTTCACGTCTTTGGCAGAATGAAGGCCTCTGCCAACAATACCCAAACACTTTGCATGAATTAATTACTTGTTATCCTTCATGTTATGTAATTAACCACCTAATTATATTGCCCTGAATAATGGCTGGTGTTACGCTACTTCGACATGAAGTTGAGTTGCATGCAAAGAGATGCACGGGGTTCTCGGCTGGGGCGAAAGGGAGGGAGGGCATAATTTTTCGTACATTCCTTGCAGAGTCTAACCTTTCTGTTGGTCGAGTTCAAAAGAGAATAGGCTGCGCAAACCCTTTCACTTTTGGGCCGCCATTACTGTCAGAAACGTGTGCCCTTTCAAAAATGTTAAGACAAATCTGACTGAGTAAATATATATGGAGCAAATTTCATGCCCCCCTTACACCCCGGTCACTTGAAAGTCTGGCACAGGAAGACTTCTTCCTAAAAAGACTCGCCCGCAAACACGCGACAGAGTGCAATTTCTTCATGAAGCGGTCTCTTATAAAAACGAAGTTCGTGTACCGTATATACACAATTGTATGTTTCGGTCGACCCATTTCGCTAGGTAAAATCTGAATTTGGAGGGCTGACATAGAATCGAATACTCCTTTCGGTTGTTAAGTCTTAAAAAAAAATGACCGCCGTGTACTGCTGTAAAGCTAGCTTTTCTGCGCAACTTTTGAACACTGCCGTGAAGCCATCTTGGCATACTAAAATTTGATTTTTTTAAGACATCGTAAATATTTTTTTTTTTCGTGATGAAATGTGCCCTCATTTTTTTCTGTGCCGTACGATTTTAGTGGAGTCAACCTATACTCGAGTTGACTCAGAATTGTGTAAATACGGTATACCTTTCACGACTGCAACTGAGTAGCCTCGAAACCAACGGGCACTAGCAATTACGAATTGGTGAAAAAAATTGGCAACTATTCATCGTTATTTCTCCTAGGCTTATCATAAAAATAAATTTCACGTCCCTTAGAAAACAACAAGTCTTTTACAGCTCACTTCCTGGTGCACTCTCGCAAGCAGGTAAAACGAGTCAGTGACATCAGATGTGGAAGCCTAGTGCGTCGCGTGCAAGTACTCAAGAGGCACAGCATCGTAACATGTATGGTCACGGCCGGTGGCCCTTGAGGAATGCGAAAAACAATGGCTGCAGTGGTCTAAGGGAGACACGCGAACTAATATCAAGATGCATAACTGTTTCTGTTTCGAAAGCTAGTGCTACGCCTTCGGAACAATACACCGAAAAGATATTGTCAGTGCTATGTGTCTGCAAGGCAATGTGTCTTCATTAAAAGTGTTTCAACTTTGTAAAAGACCGCTCGCGTAAAAAAGTTTTTGCGTGTTCACGTGACGGGAGTATTACATGATAAGGAGAGAGTCCCCCCCTCACATCTCCCTCGTGGCCGTCTCCCAGCACAGCCCATGCGAACGCTTACGGTTGCCGAGCTCGACGAACTGGGCCACGAATGCCAAATCACGACAAGCAGTGGGACAAAACTCACCTCCAGGTTGCGCCTGTACTCGGAAAGACGTGTCACAACCATCTGTCTGTGAAGCTGCCAGTCGTTCTCGTGTGCCTCAACTTCGGCAGCAGAGCCCTGGGTTGGCGAACGAAACACACTTGTACGTGAAAAGTGCATCGTTATTCGGTGTCACACCATTGTGCAATCGTAACTTAAACGAGGAATGTCGCTGGAGCCAACGTTTCAACAAAACAACAAGTCTTCGTCCATATAGTGAAGTTAAGAAACAGTAATTGAATAAACCAAAACACCACAAGCATCCCATCATTGAAACATTAGCTCCAACGATATCCCTTGTTTAACAACTTCTTTCACATCCCAGCACCCTCTTCCCTCGTTCAGGTTTCAGTAACACGGCTGTGCGGCAGTGAACGAAGATTTTGAACATATTTGCCATGCGAGAACTTTTGATTGCAGTGACAATTTTTTGCATAGTTTATGCCATGTGCATGCCACAGGTCTTTTCTGCTGCAAGGTTACGCATACTATAATACGAGTACTTCGCAGTTTCCCAAAAATTTGCTTTGCAATGGAAGAATTCACATTGGGCCGTGTTGGTGTTGGTTGAACAAACTGATGGTGATAGCGCAAAATGTGTTGGTCCACAGACGTAAACAGTGCGCTGGTGTACAAAAAGACGCTGAAAAGAGCCGTGCCTCTTATGGCAGCACAATAATCTCATGCATATATGCAGGGCAGTCTCTCGATGAGCTCATACAATCATAACCACATGGCACATCTTCTGACGATTTAAATATAAAGAGAGGAGCATTTGTAAAACAGATGCTGTTCTGCGTAGAAGGTTCGAGTGCCAATAGTGCAGTATACTACACTCGAACCTTGATACAACAAATTCAAATATAACGAATTATCGGTTATAACGAAGTAAGTGACCAATAGCTTTACCATACACACAGTGTTAAAAATAATCACTTATAACAAATATTCGTATATAGCGAAGCATTTTCTTGGCAGATGTGACTGTTATATTAAGGTTTGAGTATATGTAGATGGTACAACTTTAGAAGTCAGTGGCAATTCTAGGCCAAACACGGACGAACACAAGCCTGTACCATTGAGTGCAGGCTTTGGAGTGACGTCGTGTGTTCGTCGAGCACAACACCGTGTGCACATAAGTGGGACAATTTCTCTTGTCAAAGAAGCAACTGGCCGTGGCGCTTCAGTTATCTTAAAGGCCAGCTCTGGCGTTTTTTTTTACCATGTCAGGATAATAGGGATTTTATGTCTCTTAGACACTCCTCACGCGCGCCGATAACTCAAATGTTCAAACAATTCGAAAACTATTTTTAATTACTGAAAAACCGCAATACCGAAACCCAACCGAGTGCGCTTCTACGTGTGATGCGAAGATTTGCCTGACGCTGCCAGAACCTACGTGACTGTACGTAATGCCCACCAGATGACACTACCTGTCCACGCCGTCTGCGGCGATTGGCTACAATGCTTACGCTGTTATGGTGAATATATGGCGAATCATGTGTGGCTTACAACGCAACACCAATTGGCACCTATCGCACGCTCAACCAAGAAAGCGCCAGCCAAACCCACACAATCCATAGCAAACAATCAGATGTTGCAGTGGCACATCAGTTCGTCACTTCCACCAGGCTAAACTCAACCTCACACACACAATGTTGCCATTAATTCTGGCAAGCAAATTGAGCGTTTCGACACAAGCTATGAAATTCATTTGAAAAGAATCTGCAAAACTCTCAAGCCTGCCATTTGGCATGAATGGCACAAACGTGCAAATGAGCGTACATAGTGAATTTCATTGAGATCCACTGACTTCGAAAAATCGCCGGAGTTGGCCTTTAATGAGGGCTCCACTACTCTCTAATGTTGTACAACTGTTCACTTTGCACTAACCTGAAAGTCGCAGCCAAATTCGGCCATCCAGCACCTCGGAGTGCCGTGAGTTTCCGCGCTGCTAGCTGGGCTGTTAGCATCGTTGCCGGCTAAAGAATTGCCATTGCCACTGGTACCCGGAGGTGTCGACGTCATCACGCCTTGATTGCACTCCCTGAGGTGGTTCTAATGAAGAGAAAAAAAAATTTCAGCCAAATCCCTATCGTGAAAATTGTTAGACAGTGAAGCTGTAAACGTGGTAGTGTGTGTGATCGACTCGTAAAATCACAATTAGGAGAATCGTAAATTGACTATACAAAAAAACAATAAAAAGCATGTATGTGGCCTATGACAGCAAATAATAAAGTAACACCTTGAAATACAAATAATATATTCATAGCAATGTCCTAAATAAATTAATGATGATAATTTACCATCAGCAAATGCTCAATTTATCAAAGCCACTTGAAGTGCACCTTTACTTTCTTCTGCAGCGTAAATAAGCCACCCTTGAATTATGTTGAATTTCAACAGCAGAGTCGGAGCAGCCAATAGACTTCGCGAGGAAGCACTCAACTTTGCGGTAGAACGGCACCTCCAGGTTCGCAATTGAAGCATAACACGTGCAATGAAGCAAGGCAGAAGCAGAAGGTTTATCTTTCGAGTGACATGTTGTTCGGAGTACATTGCATACAGTTACTCCATTCGACTGTCGAATTCCCACTCAGATGCAGCGGTTTCAATGTCGCTGTCACTATTCAATGAATCGCACGAGCAGGAGCACCATTCTAATACAAAGCTCGAAGCTGTCACTAATAAGCAGCGGAGGCAATGCTGTGCAATTTGCCCACTTGTCCACGTCGTCTGCCATTACCACCAAGCGACTACTAACAGCACCTCCAAGCATGGAAATGGGTCAAGAGAAGTACGTCTCGCTGAGTTGCTGTCCCCTCTGCCAACTTAGGCAGAGCGACTCTCCTGCTTTAAGGAGTGACTCCTCCTCCTCTGAATTCATTCAGGCTCTTCCATCGGAACACTCGACTCCCACACTCATTGTGTCATCGGCCCCAAGTTTCTCCGAAATGAGCCGAAAAACTTGCTCCGACTCTGCCATTGGGATCCAATGTTACACAACGGATTGAGAAACCAGGGCTGTCTACTCACTTTAAGGTCGCAGATGCGAGGCGTTACGGTGCAGCCCTGGCCGCGGTTGGGACACCAAGCCTGGAATTGGGAGGCCTTGCTCTGAACGGAGGTGTCCTCGACAAGCTGCAGGCAGAAGCATGTGTATACTAAATGCTACAATTACCCAACTTTCAAACATTTATTCAACACTGATTTGAATCATACTTTTCTTTCTTTTTACAAAAAATCAAAAGAGTCAGAATTAAATTTAGGTGCTGGCATGCATCTGACAGAAGCCCTGACCCCTGCACAATCGCTACAATACAATAATTCCTCAATAAAATAAGCAATTTACTCACAATATCACTCTATTCGAAATTTATTATGGTTCCGACCCAAATCATGTTATTAAGCCACATTTTTTGAAGCACACAGCGAGCTTGGCACGCTTAAAAAGTGGCGAGTGGAGGTGTTGCCGATTGGCGGCAACCCTTTTGCACATGCAGAATAGGCCACAGAAGTACCAATCCCCTGACCGATGCCTGCCCAGTAACGGGTACCAAGCGAGTGCCAGCTCTTTATACTGTGGAGGGACAAGAGCTGTCGACTTCCATGATGCAGTGCGCCCAAACTGTTTAATCTCAATCATAATTCCATCGCTGGTGTCCCCCGTAAAAGAATGTTAACAAAAATAACATTTTCCTGGTGCTTTGCGGCAGTGGAAAACCTAGGTTTCTTGGATCCTGAAAAAAGGTCAATAAACCGTGGGCAGATTTGTGCCATAGCATTCCATGGGGCGCACTCTCTGATTGGCCACGTCATTGTGCTTTGCTTTAAATAGTTTTCCTTTACTGAATACATTGTGTTTTAACTTCTTCACAGTTGTAGCACGATTGAACTTTGACTGCCTTATCTTTTCTCAAATAGTCACTTATATTGAAATACTGCTTATAACGAATACTCACAAGCAACTCGCGACATATGATCAGCTGCTGTTCTTCAATGAGAAATACCAGTATGCTGGGGGTTCTGCTATTTAACAGGACCACGGTGCCCTTCCGACTTTATTTCTGAGAGCGGCCACCCCGAATCTCTCCGCTTTGTGTTTGAGGCTTGCCACAGGCTCGAGTGTTCCCTTCCATATTGCTCACGACAGTAAAAAATGTTTAAAGAGTGCATCTGTGACATTATCTGACATGCCAACTACACAATTAAGCTGCAAGAGTGCGCTCCATTGTGCTTGTGCTGTGGACACTAGTGAAACAATGACTCTGTTTAGATTGGCAAATTTTAATTTTAGGACCTCTATTGATGCTGGTTTTTCCAGCATAAGTTTGTGGATAGAGGAGAAAGTCGAAGGAAAGTTTTGTTTTCAAATTCTTCTTCAAATTCAAATCTTTGCCTGCTACGTCACAAATTTCAGATAGTATTTTCTGCATTCAGGCGACACTGACAAAAGGAAATTTCCTGAAACTTGGTATGTCAAGCAAATTCACCAGAAGACTATTTATTTAATTTTTACCAATTATAAACTACATAGGTTCCTGTAAATGACGTCAAAGTTAAAGACAACACGGCGATTGGTGAGGATATTTCAAAATGGCATCGCCACCTAGATTTTCTCTTCGCTCGCTTCGTCACCTAACAAGCATCTTCTCGTAATAAGAATGGTGATTTTGGTACTGTGAAAGAGAAATTTACCAACACTCGAAAAGTGGGGTTACTCTTTAGCGTCCCTCTCGCGTCTTCAGTTCTTCGGAACGAGTAGGACAAACTTTGCACGACTTTGCTTCCTGACCTGGCCACGAGAGATTTCAGCTTGGTCCACGGGACAGATGGACTTGCTCGCCTGTCCGAGGAGCGACTCGAGGCAGCGGGTGCAGAAGCGGTGCTCGCACGACGGCGACAGCCACAGGATGCCGACCAAGTCTTGGCACGACGAGCAGGTCAGGTCGTCCGGCACGGATTGCACAAAGTCGAGCTGCAGGCCCTCGCTGAGCTCCGTGAATCCACGAACTCTGACTTCGTGCGGCATTCGACCGGGTCGCAACTTCTGCAATGTCAGTAACAAGTGCACTCGATGAAACATGCAATGCTCAAATGTTTATTAAAGAAATAAATGTAAGCTTAATGGTTTGTTTCTTTGTTAGACATAGTAATATTGAGCACTAACAAACAATGATGCCAAGAATTACTTCTAATACCATCCCCTAGATCTTCCCTGGCATCATTGCCTGATAGCTTTCAATGAAATTTTGTTAGTTCTCAATATTATAAATATCTTAACAAAGTTATCTACTACAAACGTGAACACTGAGGCATGATCCGCACTGAGGATTGCCGACAGTTCTGGTGGGTCTGAATCAAGCGCATCAAAATAACACGCAGGGCAATGTCTTAGGAAAACGGTGCGCAAGACCAGGACAATACTGGCACACACACATGAAACACTGACTGGCAACTGGAGTTCATTGCGATGAAGAATGTAAATGCGTGCATATTCACGTATCAGCCCTCGTCAATAAAATCAAGAAGTAAAAACTAATGCCAGAAATAATCGACGCCGACACGATTGCTCTGTTAAAAGGTAGAAGTGTAAGCACTCTTTGAATTTTGTCATCCGACAAGAAAATTGCATAAGCATTTGCTGCTGAATCATGTTGGTCATTGTCGTCACATACTCAAAGCTTCTTGCATCTTTGTCTTGGTCTTAATGTTATTGACAAGGGCTGATATGTATTTATTTATGTTTTTGCCGCAGAATTTCATTTGCCAGACAGCGCTTCGTGTCTTGGGTGTGTGCTTCTATTGTCCTGGTCTTTGCCGCCGTTCTGCTAAGGAAACGTGTAGTTGTTAACCTGATCTTAATATTCATATACGTTATGTGCAGCTTGTGTTTTGATAATTAGCTGGATCTGCATCTAACTGTTACGAGCGAATTGTTGCTGAGCAGCTGTGTCTATAAGCACAATATATAAGCACAATTATGAAAAAAAAAATGCGTCTCAAAACATTGCATACAATTGGAAGTTATAAAAAGCAAAGTACTACCCTTACGTGATGCTAGTATTTTCTAGCACATGTCCCAACTTCCATGGTGTAGACAAACAAAAAAAAAACAGCTTGGACGCAACTATTTCAACTTGGTAAGTGCAGTATTTTCTGTACAATCACTGTACTACCTAAATGACCAATCTAGGAAGTAGTATGGCACGTATTAAATTAACGACCATATCCTCCTGAGTTCCAGCTATGGGGATTTGTCCAAAATATTGGACATGAAATACCCCATCACTACAAAGATCTCAGCATGTTTTCTTCCTCAAAAACCACTTGTCCAATATTTTGGACATCTACTGGCGCCCTCCATGAAGTTTTATCGAAATTGCGCCAGGAGATCACGAAACAAAGAAGAAAACATGGTGGCGTTCAACAGGGCAATCTTCTAGAAGTTAAACGGCGAAAGTTAAGGTCCACTTTTCTGTTGGTTTTTTATTATTTGTTACATTTTGAATAATAGCTTGCAGTTATTCCGGAATTTGTCACAATTTTCTTCAGTAGCCTTGCTTTGTGTTGCTTCAGGCCCACTACTTAACGCTTTAATTAAGTTTCAGCGTCCAATTAGTTGGACATCACGCCATACCAAAAGCACAGGCATCACGGAAATAATAAGCTTCACTTTTTATCTTCGTCATCTACACACCCAGTTGTGAAGGTTTCAGAAAATTCCGTGGACCAAAATCCAACCCGGAAGTCAGGAGGATATACACATATATTATTGGTGGTGAACTTTCATGCAAATTTGTAATATATCTCATATTTAAATGCACGCATATCACGTCGAAGTATTTGTCCTGCAATTAAGACAGCAGAAGAAATATTTATACAGAGCTAGTTGTCGCAATTCGTCTCAAAATTTACAGGTACGTATTGCACGCTCTAATTTTTGTCGAAATTTCTCCAATTTACATGCAAGAGAATCCGCACTGTCTCGCGGCATTTTCAAGAACAAACTTCCGTTACGCAGACTTTATCATAACACGAGAGGCTCAGGACAACACAATGCGAACATACTTACCGCGTCCAAGTCCGCGCGCTTTCTGACTCTCTGACAGCTCCAAAAAGTAGTTTTATGCACCCTCTAAGGGCTACGTGTACCAAACGTCGGCAAGTGGGTCAGTGATTCATTTGAGGAAAGGAAAAAAACTTCGGCTTCCGCAAAAAACTCTTTCCCCTAGCCCGGAAAAAGAAAGTACGGAACGATTACCGCATGAACGCGCATGTACTGCGGTTGATACTTACGTCACCAGCGGCGGGTTAAAACTTCTCAGATGCACGCCCGCAATGGCACGCCGCGCTAGCGTCCGTCAACAACTGTCAAACAAGGCGCCGCAAACAGAACTTCCTCGATGCGAGCGCTATCTCTATCGATTAGCCGAAACGTCGCGAAGAACACGGCCGGATATCGTGCCAGAGGGCGCGTCACCACACGTCACCACACCATTGTTTCAGAGAAGAATGGACACTTGTCACCACCGGCGTCGTTGAGGAAAAACAAGCTGGAAAATTGGAGTTTCCGCCGCCGCCGCCAACAACGTCATGCCAATGTACACACGACGTCTCAGGGCCACACGTCGTGTCCACGACCTCCGCCGCCGAAAAAAAAAACCCGCTCACCTCGAAGGGGCAAGTAGCGCAACGAAACCAAAACTAAAAAGTCATGACGTCATGCAAACAGCGTTGACGTCATACTTTAAAAATAGATTCGACGTGACGTATTATGACGTACTTTCACCGAGTGCTCATAAGCTTAAAAATAAACTTTGTGTGTTTACACAGTTGAAATTATGAAGACAGGTGGCTGACACAATACCTGCATGTTCTGGCACCAGCTAAATGCATGCCTAAACGTAAATACTAATTTTTTGGTGTTAATGCTAGTCTCAAAGGCCATACACTGAGGCAGTTGTACGGTAAATCAAGACAAAATTACGTCATACCCACCTTGTTAGGGAACAACCATTTTCAAGTTATAAAAAAATGCACGTGTCACTTTTGCTTTAGTGGAGTGCAATATTCGCAAAAATTTTAGTAGTACATTTGTATGAAGTATGAAAGATATTTTATAATAAAGTTAGGAACTAGGTGAGCAACAATGTCCTTGCGAAACTGCGGCCTGCGTTTTGCATCGCTGAAAGAATTGCGGCAGTCGCCATCTTTGCGTTAGAGGCTTGGTGCGGACGGGTCGGGTCAAGGAGTCAGCGTCTGCGTTATCTTTCTCGACGAAAAAAAAGCCATGGGACGCAAGAAGAAGAAGCCAGCAAAGCCGTGGTGTTGGTATCCTTCGAACGATTGTCAGTGTAAGATTCTCGCCTCCAATGTGTGCGCGCGTTTCTCTGTTCTTCCAGAGTAGGCGCCGACGCACCCAGTAACGCGAAATTTCGACGCACTCAGCACGCCCTGCACTTGTAACCGCGTTTTTCTCGCGAACCTCGAATCGTCCCCTTTTGAAACGGTTGTGGCAGCAGATGTTTCGCCGCCTGCTGCTAGCGACGTGCTCTGCGACTTCGTTTCCCAACTGTGCCGCTTTGCATGCGAAAGCAGCTTAGTACTTGATTGGGACTGTAGTATGTTACCGTAGCACTCATAATCTTGCGCACTTTGCGGGTCGCGCGATAGTTTTGCTTCACCGCTGTACCTGCTGAGCTAATAAAAGTGCTCGTCTTTTAAGCCTAGTTCGCACTGAAACATCCGCTTTCTACAGCGACCGAAATTCCCCTGCCGCCGAAACGCAGCGTCGTTCGCACTGGACGCGCCCCGCGCCGCCGAATATGCCATCTACTACGGGGCGAACGCGGGATGGATGCGCTGTCACCCGGTTGTTGTCGCGGCTTGCAAACGCTACTACGCTATCCGGTGGTGTATACTTCGACGATTCTCGTACGCAAGAAGCAAGAAAAGACAGTACTGCTTACTTTGCTGGCAAGTGGCTGTCTTGTAATGCACAAAGAGCAGAAAAACCCTCGACGCCAGCGGCGTTGGTGGGTTCGTTTTGCTCTGCAAGACCACAACAAGCTCGGTCACCTCTTTCACGAAATACGGAGGCGAAGTGGGCACAGAGTAGGTTAAACTCCCGTTGGTTTCAACATTCAGTTACGTGCACTGCGGCATAACAAGTGAGTAGGGCTTGGCCGCCATTTTTCAAAATTCCTTGACTAGCGCTCCTATTGGTCCGCGGTGACCGATTCGGCGGCAGACGCCGCAAAAATCGGTCCGAGAGTGATCGGCGCGGAGAGGGCCCTTTCGGCGGATCTCGCTGCCGCCGAACCGGATTCGGAGCACTTTCGGCGGCCGGAATGCCCAGTGTGAACGCGGCCTAAAACTAACACCTTCCGCCGATTCTAGCGAGAACTCTGGCATAGCGTTTGGCACGCAGAAACGAGAATGCTTCATGAACGATCAGCGGTGTGCCCGTCGTATTTTCCGCTACCTGCACGTTGTGGGAGTCGGGACACAGTGGTCGAACAGAGTCTATTCTCTTCAACGCAAATTCGACATCTTGGATCGCTCAACAATCGAGACTGCGGAGCACAAGTTTTCCGCAGCAGTCTGGAAAAAGATACACGAAGTGGAGAATGCGCAATGGGAGATCTCGATGCAGCAGAAGAGTACACTTCAGCTGTATCGTACATACAAAGAGGCCATTATGACAACAGTTGTGGAAGTGGGCTACTGTTCGAAGCGCGCGCGGGAGCGCTTCGCACGATCACATACCGTAGCCACTTCGACCCAAACATCCACTTGACCCCATGCAGAGCGTGCGAAGCGGAACAGGAGACAGTTGAGAACGTGGTGCTACAATGCCGAAAATTCTCACCCTGCCCACCAGAGGCCACTACACTACCTCAGGCGCTGGCCTTGACGGACAGGAATGCAAAAGCATCTTCCACCACAAAGACAAGGCTCCAACAGGGGTGCCAAAAGTGAACTCTTCTTTATGCTTTCGATCCTCTCTTGTTTGTTCTTTTCTTTTTATGTACCTAGGCTGGAACACAACATATATGTGTTCATCCGTTACAAAGGGCAAAGCCACAAATCGCCGTCATCAGAAGAAACGAGACCCTTAACTTGTTCAATGGCTGTGCCATCAACGGTTGATGAGGTTCGAGTCGAATGCCGATCGAGTACTGTGACGTTTCATGCACTTTTCGAATGGCTGAATAAATACTGCGAAACGTGAAGTAATGTTCAGAGGTACGAGGATGCGTTCTTCTCGTTCGTAATTTTGTAGCGTTCGAAGCCCGAATGATGGAATAACCAAAGGCCGAGGAAGAAATGAACGGATTCTTTGAAAGCATGGAACACTTTCCGAAAGTGCGAGTGATCGTTGTATTTGCCAATGAAGCATGGCTCTTGGGTCATGTCACCCACACCATTTAAATGAGCCGTCATATTTCATGCCTGTTCTGAGTCCTTGAAAGTGAAACTCATCCACCACCCCCAGTGTTTATTCTCACGCAGCTGGGATTTCGACATAATTTTTGAATAACTTGACTAATGCTCCAATGAAAGCATATGTGAACGCCGAAAGTTACTTTTTCATAAAATACTGAGGAAATCTTGCGCCCCATAGTTAATCTTTCTGCGTGTTGTAAACTTTCCCTGGAAAGCGGGGAGGGGGCATATACTGGATGCCTGTGGGAAAAGGGCACCTAGCTCCTCCCCCTTTTGTTGGACTCAAGTGAATGAGTCTAAATAGTCATGCTAACAGCTGCTAAACTGTGATGTCATGACACGTTTGGTTCCATGAAACGAAAGTGCAAGCCTGTTTGTGGAATTCCCATCCTAATTATACCAGTATCTTTTATGTTTACCTGACTAGAATTCTATAGGCCTGAAGTCTGGCACTAAACACATGACAAATCAAAGATACCGCTTGGATACATCTTCAAAAGGGGAATTAGCTGTTTTGCACCAAGCGTGAGGGTGTCACTTTGAATTCCTGGTCACGGCAGCCGCGCATCGACAGAAGGGAGACACGCGGGTTTAGACTTGGCCGCACGCTACAGAACACTAGCTGGTCAGAATGGACCTTTTTTCACTGTAGGTACAGTTCCACTTGCGGCGAGAGCCAAAAGCAAATACGGTGGCCCTCTGGTTGACGGGACCGCTTGGGTGCTCGTGTGTTCGTTTGCACCCATGGCCTCCGAGATTGTGGGCGGCCAGGTTTCAGAGGCCATGCACCGCCAAAAATGTTTTGGGGTAGCGCTGTCAGACTATTTTCGGTGCGTATATGGCGCCCGTGATGAAGCCCCCCTTCCCCCTCACTGTGGTACACCTAATAATGGTGCTGCAGATTCGGTGCTTAGTGCTTGAATTTTTATTTCTTGATTGGTGGGTGTGCCAGTTTGGTTCCCTAACCGAACGACCTCAGGTACTGCAACCGAGAGTTTGATGACGAGAAGATCCTCATCCAGCACCAGAAGGCGAAACACTTCAAATGCCACATCTGCCACAAGAAGCTGTACACGGGGCCCGGGCTGGCAATCCATTGCATGCAGGTGAGGACTAGTTTTTATTAGGGAAGCTTTTTATCCCAAGCTATCTTGAATGAAACCTCTTTAATGGGCGTCATGTCCACTTTGACATCTTGAGTCCAAATAATGTTTTATTCACATAGCTACACCTGGCACGAATTGCGGTGAATAGTTTGTTAATGCGTCTAGCTTCCACTTCTATGTTCAAGCACTCTGAACTCAGTCGAACTTGCCTAAATCGAATATTGAACAAATTTTGACCACCACAGGGCTTGAACATCAATGCATTTGAAATGTACTGCAACGTGGAACAAGAATGGTTTGTACTCTTGATGTATCAAACACTGGGCAGTGTTATGTGCTCCAAGAAGTGTGTTTCCTCATGGGAGAGGGCTTTCTCACGTGCATTCGAGACGCCGAGAGATGCAATAAGTAGGGTAACATTGTTAAAGCTTTTTCTCGCCTACAACCTGCCATTGTTAAAATCCCCACTGCTAACCAGAAAACCGCGTAAAATTGGGAAGTAAAAAAAAAATTTGTTCCTCTAAGCCACGCTCCTTACGTGGTCATAAAGTCGACTGGTGCATCTAAAGTTTATTCCAGATACAGAAATCTTCTTAAATTTTACATTAATTTATATAAAATATTGAAGTAATGCCCATTTCCTAGCAAGCTCAGTAATGTCTGCAGGTTCAGTAGTTGTGTGTTTTATAGCAATGAATTGCAGTTACAGCATAAGGAATTCTAAAATTACTGAACGTCGTGCTTCACTCCTTCGTAAAACGAATTCACAGCGGCCCTCTCGAATCTCGTGTGGTGGTTGTCTGCTGGTGTCATGTGTTACCAACAAGGGGAAAAAAAAAAAATCGAGATTCCTGTCAGAACCCCTATGTCCAGCTACTCGTTAAACATGGCACTGCTTTGACTGATGTGATTGTTTGTGTGTATGCGGCAACAATTTATCTTGACTCTTGAGCGAGGACTGCAGATGTGCAGCTTCCGCACATTAATATTACTCCACCACAAGTTGTACAGAAGCTTACGGCTGAGTTTAGTTTTGCTCACTTGCATTGTTAGTACATCAAGAAATACTTCTACATGGTTAATGTGAATGGGAGCCCCGCCGCGGTGGTCAAGTGGCGAAGGTACTCGGCTGCTGACCCGCAGGTTGCGGGATCGAATCCCGGCTGCATTTCTGATGGAGGCAGAATCGTTGTAGGCCCGAGTTCTCAGATTTGGGTGCACGTTAAAGAACCCCAGGTGGTCGAAATTTCCGGAGCCCTCCACTACGGCGTCTCTCATAATCATATGGTGGTCTTGGGACGTTAAACCCCAAAAATCAATCAAAATCAATAAATGTGAATGGGAGAGACATTTCGATTGTTCTGAGTAACTTCTAGTGTCATATTATGAATATATTTTTTTTAAGAACCTAAACAGCGCATTTGTAGCCGCACAGTGACCCACTCATGTTACAGACACTCTGTTTACTTTTCGTAAAACGGGGTGCTGCAATAGAAATGTAATGCACAAGGAAGCATTTTTGCAAAGGGAACAACTGTATTTTACCTATGAGTTCCCACTATTGTCATATGTCATTATAAAAAAAAAATGGTATTTATTTCAGCAAGACAAATCAGAAATTATCAGTAAACTTGAGTACAATATTTTGGCACTGTTACAGGCATGCGTTTCAGTGTTTTAGCTGGCTCAGTATGTCCCAGAAAAGTTAGCACTAAATATAGAAAAATACTTCTGCCAGAAGTGGCAGAAGGAAACTTGAGGTATCAAGAAAGTTTACCATTAGCTCAGTGGTTGCGCTGCACAGTGAGATTTCATGAGCATCAGTTCACTGTATTTATTTATTTATTTATTCATAATACCCCTAAAGGCCCTCGTGAGAGGGTATTACATAGGGGGAGTTACATGAGCAAAATTACAAACAATAAACGTCAAAAACAAAAAAAAGTAAAAAAATTCAAATTAAGTGTAGACTAAGGTTGAGATATATGTTATAACAAGTAATTGGTAAAGACAGCAAAAATAGAGAAAAAAATAGGCAACAAATCATTGGAATACAGATAAGTACACAGTGAACAACCTATGAAAATGCAAGAAAAAATAATCAATACACTTGATAAAAAAGAAAACAAGTAAAGCGTACACTCAAAAACGGATAAAAAATATACACTCACTCATCACACCTCAAATAAGCTGAATCAAGGTAAAAATAATACACGTGTGCTCTGCGCGTTATAGAAAAGAGGGAAAAACAAGTAAAAGAGCAAAAGTTAGATGATGTCAGTATTTTGAATTAGTTCTTGAAATTTCGTGGCGTTTTTTTCTAAGGCAATGTGTGATGGTAGATTATTCCAATCGATTGTGGTACGCGGAATGAATGACTTGGAAAAAGCAGATGACTTACAGTTTAAGCGGCGAGGAAAAATAACAGCAGGTGGCTCGAAGAAATCGCTGTGAAGTGACACGTGGTGATAAAGTTTATGGAAAAGTGATAGGCGTGCAAGTTTGCGACGATGGAATAGTTCGGGTAGCTCTGCTCGGCGTTTTAGTGCTGTGACGCTGGAATGACGTGAATAATCTGAAAATATGAAGCGAGCGGCACGATTTTGCAGTGATTCAATGTCGTTTATGATGTAAGCATGTTCGGGATCCCAAATGGCTGATGCATATTCTAATTTTGGACGTATTAGTGTAGTAAATGCAAGTTTGTGTATATTAGGAGGAGCCTGTTTAAGGTTACGCTTGAGAAATCCGAAAGACCGGTTAGCAGCCGCCAGGGTGAGTTTTATATGGTAGTGCCATGTCAGATCAGGTTGCAAATGAATTCCAAGATATTTATAAGTGGAGACGAGGTCAACAGTAGTATTATTCAACACGTAGAAGGTAGGAATCCGGGTTACGTGTTTACTGAAAGACGTAGACTTCGTTTTAGAGCAGTTTAGGGTCATTAGCCAAGATGAGCACCATGCATTAATAGCATTTAGATCAGTTTGCAAAGCTTTCTGGTCATTGTCAGAGGAAATTATTCGGTAAATCACACAGTCGTCAGCAAAAATTCTAATTCTTTTTGTTTGTTTCTTTTTTTATTTATAACCATTGCACATGCAATTACATAAGCATTATGGTAAGGTTACTTCCAGAAGACACATCCAGCAACAAGTAAATGAGTTAGAGAAAATGCACTGCAAGCTTTCAATTCAATTACATTTTGTGTACTTTCAATAGACGCTCCTTGATGTGCTTATCGTCGATGTGAAACCTGTTTCAGGAGTTTCAAAATGTAGACGAATGCCTTTTTTCAAGATCTACATTTTCTTAACCTCTTGTTCAGAAATTTCTAAAACTCTTATTATTTCCTACATGCTGAATGATGAGTTGTATCCACTTTGCTCTTTTCTGTGTAGCATAGCTGTTGCTATGCTTTTCATAGCATCCAGAGTCTTTTGAAGCTTACTGGCTGTTGTACATTTTAAGGAAAACTCGAGAGCGCATGGCTGTGCAATGCAGTGAATGCTGGAGTCTGGCAGTGGCATATGCTGGCACTTCCTCGCATATGCACGTGCTGCTCTTAGGGGCAGTGCACGAATTTCATCGTTACTGCGAGAACTGAGCCAATCATCATTGTGTGATGGGGCTCTACGAATTTCTTTTGACAGCAGCGTGCTTCGTTTGTTTGAAAACTTGGGCTAGTGAGAGTGTGCACATATATTTTTTCGCTGTGTTCGCTACTCTAATGTGCAGGAGCAAGAGGCACTAAAATGTGCGTGCTACCGCTTCCCCTAAACATAACATGCTTCTTAACAATGAGGCCAGCATGTTGAACAATGCCTTTCAAGTGGTTGCAGCACTAGCTGCTGCCATTATGTGGCTGGAGCGCATGCCACGTCGCGGTGTCATGCGCTCCTAGATTACCCCGAAAGGTGAAACTGGCTGTAAGTTGTAGAGATTGACTGGATGTGTGGCAGCTTTTATTAACATTAGAGGAATAGTAGTTGAATGAAAAATGATAGGAGTGATATCTGGAGATGAGAAAACAGCAGAGTGAATCGGGGGTAGCTGTCGTGAACGTTTCCACAGACTACTCCCGACTACGTCAGTGCGTTCCTTTCAACGTTTTCATGATTTATGCCAAATTACAGGCTGGAGGTGTGTGTAGGTTCTTCAGAAATTACTTTTATTCATTGCTCCGACTCTCCCACCTGGCTTTCCTCAATTGTTAGCTTTTTCATTTAGACACAGTTGACGAAACGAAGGTGCTTCATAACATCTGGTCTGCACTGGACAATGATTTTGTGCGTTTGACCTGCACCTCGTTAATTCGGTGTACGAATTTCAGCTCCTTGTGGGTGTGCATGCAATGAGTGGCAAGCGAAGTTGCACTGTGAGCTGCCAGAAATTTTCTTCAACAGTCGCCTGAAGAGTGAACGTGCACAAACACTATGGTACGGAAAAACGCTTGCCGTCCATCACGACCTGGCCTAAGCATGCTTGGCAAGCTGCGCACCATGCATAGGGTGGCTTGCACTTGGCTTATAATAAATTTTAATCCTGCCTACACAATGTCGGTCATCGTAATCCACAAGCTTGCGTATTCTTTCCTTAGCAATGATAAATAGTCTTAGTCTGTCTGCAAACTTTTTTCTAGAGGTAGCATTTTACTCAGTCGCAGCAGGCACAAGCTTGAGCTCCCTAGACAGGTGGTGCTGTCCAGTGGTAAAGAACGTAACCAAGAGAGCGCGTAGCTAAACGGGTGTGATGTACCTCATTTGGAAGGAATGACAACATTAATTGGCCTGCTAATGCGTCCAAATCGCAGCTGTCATTGGCAGGCATATTCAAGGATTTTGGGTACATGGCACAGTCAGTCAACAGGCACGGTACAGCTTCTGTGGCGTGGTCATCTTTCGGCAGAACGCTTCTTTGCTGCTTTCATATTCTTCGTTGGCGAAACCGGCTTGCTTTGCGCACTTTTCAGTTTTTTCTAGCTTCCACGTCACGTGAAGACACTGCTTAGTTGGGTTTCTGTTTGGATGGTGCATTTTTTTTTGTTTATTTAGTGTTGTCTCATTTGCTTAGTGTTTTACTAATGGAACCATGACAGGAGTGCCTCACGAACATAGATACACCGTTACTTTGGCATGGCTGAAAAATTGCTGGAATTGGCCTCATAGGGACAATAATAGAGCAGAGTAGGTCGGGGATGGTTGAGGAGATATTGGTTGAAATTGATGAGGGCGGGGCATGTAGCACAAAGGCAAGATAACTTCTGATCATTAAGAGCAACTGACTGGATTCTGAGAGAAGGCTAATGTGGCAAAGAGAGGCAGAAAGTTCGGTGGGCAGATAAAGAAGTGCTTAGGAACTACATTGCTGCACCAAGAAAAGCAGTAGGTTTGGCAGAGAAACATGGAAGAGGCCTTTGCCCTGCAGTGAACATAGTCGGGCTGACGATAACCAAAGGCCTTCATCTAGCGGTCGAGATAAGCTGGTTCTTCTAGGCGACTGTGAGCGTAAAGTGGAGGGTGGCAATATCATGTCATGGGGGCGACCTCTCTCGGCAGATTGATCTGAAAAAAGAGGAGCTTTTTCTCTCTTCGCGTGTCGACAGGTTCACAAGGAGACCATCGACAAGGTTCCCAATGCGCTGCCAAACAAGAACAGCGTGGACATTGAGATCTACGGCATGGAGGGCATCCCCGAGGAGGACATCAAAGAGCACGAGCGGCAGAAGCAGGATCGTGGAGGAGGATCGGGCGACGAGCAGGACGACGAGCGGCCCGCGAAGCAGCCGGCGTCCCAGGTTGGTTTGTCCCTGTGTGGCGTTTGTGAAAGGGACGCTAAAGTGAAACAGCGAATTGGTTTAGATTGATAAATTGCACTGATATAGCTCTCATGACATTGTTTTCACCGTCGTAGCTTTATTAATACAAGAAAAAGTGAAGGTCAAGAGTTGGATTTTAAAATTTTGTGCTGAAGTATCGGCTCATCGCATCACATTTCAAAGATCCGCCGGGGTGGTCTAGTGGCTTAGGTACTCGGCTGCTGACCCGCAGGTCGTAGGATCGAATCCCGGCTGCGGTGGCTGCATTTCTCATGGAGGCGGGAACGCTGTAGGCCCGTGTGCTCAGATTTGGGCGCGCGCTAATGAACCCCAGGGAGTTGAAATCAACGGAGTCGTCCACTACGCCTTTTCTCGTATTCATGTGGTGGTTTTTGGGAAGTTAAACCCCACATATCAATCAATCAACATCATATTTTGAAGTATGTTTCTTCATATTTTGTAGGCATTGACTCAACAAATTTTACTGAAACTTTGTTTGACAAGTCTCTGGCTTACTTATATAGCAATGTATTATATAATGACCATTGAAGAACTAAATAAGCTGTATTATATGCCATCATAACCAATAAAGTTGTGTTGACAGCTGTGGGTTATCTAAGGGGATGCCACCACCCACATATTCTTTCTTTGTGTTTTCTTTCTTACCAAGCATCTTCTCATCGAGCGTGGTGATTGTGGTATTGTGAAAGATAATATATTACATAATGCTTTTATGCAAAGCATTTTATTGGAGTTAAATTGGGGTTTTGGAAGTTGTGGTAACTAGTGGCTGCAGCATTTCTCCCCTGAGCGTGAGGATCGATGAGTATAATGTAAGCTTTTGCGCTTATGACTCATTTCTATTTGTGACTCAGATTGACAGCTTAGCGGCTAAATGTGAGGCCGCGCCTTTGAATCCTGGCCGTGGTGTCCACATTTCAAAGGCGGTGAATGCAGAAACACCTGTGTACTTTTATTTAGGTGCATGTTAAAGGACTTCAGCTGGTTGGAAAGTCCTCCACAGTGGCATGCTTCGTAATCGTGCTGTGGTTCTGGCATATTAAAGTCTAGATGTTAAACTTTCGTCTGCAGGTTGCAGCCAGTAATGTAGATATTGTAACATTTTGTTGAAGATTGTATGGCAGCTGTTTTCATCCCAAACTTGTCTGTCTACGGCTTTCCATCATCATCTAATTTGCATATGCTCTTGGCAGGCCCCGGCAGCCCAGCAGTCTGTGTTACAGGCGCAGCAAGCGGCGGCCATGGCGGCGGCCCAGATGAACCCGGCACTGGGAGCTGCACCAATGGGCATGGCGGCGGTCATGCCCGGCCATCTGGGACCCATGCACCCGTCCTTAATGGCAGGCATGCCCGGTATGCCGGGCATGCCCCCCTTCGGAGCACCGCCGGGCATGCCTCCGGGCATGCCCCATCCAATGGCGCCCCACCACATGGCAGCCATGGGTGAGAGTGAATGACACTCCGTAGTTCTAGAAAAAAAAGTACACACACACAGCACAAGCCCTCTAATAATACATTGCTAATCAATATGTTTTCCGGCATACAGTCAAACTTGATATAAGGAAATATCTGTTACACAAAGTAAATGAAGAATAGTCTTGCAATAAATATAGTCTTAGGAATAAACCTCTACAACAAATTTTCAGATATAACGAATTCTTTTCATTCTAGATGCAACCGTGTTATAATGATGTTTGAGTGTATAACGTATGTGATGTGCGCTCTTGACGAGGAATGTGTACAGGCACCTATGTGCAATTGAAACACGATCTAGCGAAGTGATCGGGGTGCTCAAATCATTTCATTTGAATGGGAAGTTCATCGAGGAAGGGATTCTCCGGCTCTCCGAAGTTCATAATTGTAACGTAGACCAAGTACTGTGGCCTCTAGCACACTCCGATACACGAGAGTGCTAGCCACTGCCAAATCCATTGCTCTGTGCGCAGGCGCGGCATGCAGCCTTGCTAAGCTAAAACTGCAGGGCAGTGAGTAGGGCTCCTAGGCAGTGGCAGAGCCTGCGCTCGAATATAAAACTATCTCGTCGAAATTGGCAGGAAATCACCTTTTTTTTTACTCTGGTGTTCAATCGCGTTCGCAACTAAGCTTGTTCATTAAATCAAGCTGAAAATACCGAGTCTTATAGGTGTTTGTTGGGGAATATAAGTTTCTTTGCGAGATAGGGAACTTTGCAGATCAAGTATCATCAGGTGAAATCAGACTTTCTCTGCTAGAATCTTCTACAGTAAAATCTCCTTAAATCAACACTCGTTGATTCATAAAATCGAACAATTGGGACATCTGTTCTGGTCCCATTTATGAGGCCAGCATTTGGTTGATTCGGACTATTCTTAGAGCGCGCAAGTGTGCAGCACAGCATATAAGCGATGAAAAATAGCAAAACTGTTGTTCACCATCTGCAACCATGTTGTTCGTAGGAAATGAGCTACAAGTTCAGGGCACCTTTCGGCTTAATGTGGCAAATAAATTCTACTGGTGTAGAGTCGCATGCAGTCAGGTATGTTTTATTGTTTAGCAGCCTTTTTCTTCCAGATTTTAACCACACATTCTCATTGTACATTTTCCAGCTACTGCTTTGTTTTTTTTTCTGCAGCCTTATATAATATGTATTAGAATGACTGTGTTTAGTGCAGTTTTGTTTTGAGTGGTTGATGACTCATTCATTAGATAAGAAAGCGACACTTTTTTTTTTTTTTGTCTTTTACAGGAATGGCACCACCATTCATGGCACCAGGGTAAGTGAGCAAATGCTTTCCTCATGGTACCATTGGTGGCGTGGGTTTTCTCCTACACTCAAACCTCGATATAATGATCACGGTTATAACAAAGTAAATGAAAATTTGTCTTGCAATGAACACGTTAGGTATATACTTTTATAACTACTAACTTATTTTTGTGTAAGATGCAATTTCACTAAAAGGAAGTTTGTGTGTATTCCTATGCCATACGTTATGTTCCAAAATCGGAGCAGCAGCATTCTTGAAATTTCTCTCATTGTGTAATGATCGACTTGTGAGCTTTAGTCTAAGCTTCGTTCACTTTCTCAGTGGTATTCCGGGGGCTCCCATGCCCATGATGGGCGGGCTGATGCCACCACCACATCCAGCTCCACCCCCACAGCCGCCTGTCACCCAAGCACCACCCAAGCCTCTTTTTCCAGCGGCGCAGGTGAGTGAGTCATCGTGGGGGCATGGATTTTGCGTCTACTTCCCATTCCATACGCCTGGTTCAATGCTGTAAGCGCTATGCAAGAGTTTCAATCAGCAAAGTGTTATAAATCCCCATGTCTCGCTTGTCATAAATTGAACCTCAGTGATTTGTTTCGGCTGTGCGCTACTGGAACTGATTGCAGAGGTCGTGATACAAGAAGAGAATAAATAAATGCTAAAATATCCGGAACCATCTATTGGCAAGCACGATGAGGTTGGTCCATTTGTAAAGCACAGAGATCTTCAAATATTACTCAGTCTAAAAACAATCATAATAAATTGCACTGCGAGTGGTTAAGTCACCTAACTATGTCTTGTTGCGAACGAAGTCTTGCTACTTACCATAATGTGGCATAAGCATGAAACGGAGTTCCAGGAGAGAAATGTATTAAGAGTCCTTCTTGTCGGACACCTTCTTTTCTTTATTCACTATAATTTTCTTGATCTTTTTCGTGATTTCATTTTTTCAGTCATTTGTGCACTCTTCACAGAAATATGTAAATGAAAGCATGAGCATATTTTGTACGCCTATATAAACGCCTCAACGGGAACACATGTATTTCATGACGATAGTTATAACGCGAGAACAAAACGACACAGAGACATGAAGGACACGTGTCCTTCTTGTCTCTGTGTCGTCGTTTTGTACTCGCGCTATAACTATCGTCATGCCATACCAACTAGCCCAAGCTGCCACACTTCTAAATGTATTTCATCCCCGGTTCGACTCTGTCTTGCTGGCAGGCGGTTGCCACGGCGACTACCACAGCCACGAAGCCCACTTTCCCTGCGTACAGTACGTCCTCGCCAAGTAGCACCACTGGATCATCCACGCCGACATCCACAACAGGTGAGGGACGCAGGATGTTTAGTGTGTGCAGCGTAATGTTCTTCGTTATCCACATCTTTTTCAGAATATCTTTGGTTATTTATGCATAGTCTTTTGCGTTTATGGAGCATGCTCACTGTGGCACACAAAATACGCCGAGTGTGTTTCCAGCAATTTCGAAGCACACTTATTGTATTTGCTCGCGTAATCCTCGCACTCGCATAATTCCCGCACCTCTGACATCGCCCCCAAAAAAAAAACGATTTCTTTTTTTCCTCGAGTAATTATCGCGCCCCCGAAAACTGTCGCAATAATGTCGTCTGCTCATTCCAGCCACTGATGATGATAGCACGCGCCATCTGGCACCATCTCTTTATTATCAAGCGTGCTATTGCACGGAGATTCAATTCAATCCACGCCTGGCCGAAGTGGCCAGTGCGCGTTGCGGCGTGTTTTGTAGGTCGTGTCGGTAATCTTGTCACGTTTTGAGGCGATACTGAAGCTACGCGGCTGCTTTCAAGTTGAAAGTGATAGATCATGCACTAAACGACAACAGGGCCGTCGCTAGGCCCTTCAGAGTTTACGAGTTTTGTGTTCGCTACTGGTGACGGCAGCTGCAAGCCACCAAGACGCTTGGGCCTGCCGTGTGCCTAAAACTGGGATTGATGGTAAACTTTATTTCTTTCAGAAGGAAACTGCAGACGATTCTGTTAAATAGGCATCAGCCCAATACTGACATCCTACGCTTACCTTTTGAGGGCTCCTGTTGAGCGGCGAACGCTACCGCTACGCCCGCAACGTCCACAAGTTTTGCGTATGGTATTCTAGCTCTCGACTATTTGCTTCCACTTTTTGTGTCTCAAATAAATCTTGTCTTGTGTTAAACCTCTGCTTTTATTGTTGAAATAAGTTTTAATTAGTACTTCTTAAAGCTTGCCGTTAGTTTCTGGTGTGAGAATCCCAATTTGCGGCCACTTCGTTCTTTTTTTCGCTCTGTACGTATTCGTAGAAAGTTTTCCCCGCGTAATTCTCGCACCCCCCAACTTTGCATCGGTATTCCGGCAAAAAAAGTGCGAGGATTATGCGAGTAGGTACGGTACTCTCACATGGAGAGTGAGTCTAGCATGTTTCCTGGTTTCTTACAGCATAGTCTGTGTTGTGTGCCGAATAAGCCGAGTATGTTTCTTCTACTGTTTCTTTAGCATACTCGGTGTAGTGGGCACATTAGGTCCAGCACATTTTCTGCATTTTTGAGGCATACTCAGTGTGGTGTACAGATGATTCTGTACTGGAAAAGGCATTGGAAACTGTCAACCCCCTGCTTTTTTACGCAATTCGCACTGTGTGACGCCAGGTTGTTCCTTTACTCTTCTAAAGCACTCCATTACACAATAATGTGATTCATTAAACCAATGTGAAGCTTGCACAGGGTCAGTTTGCAACGGAGTTTCAAGCACAGGGGGTGGGGCTTTATGAATACTGGGCAGCCGTGCAAAGGATGTGGGTTCGAATCCCTACGTCTTCCGGGCATTGTTCATTTCTTTCTTTTTAATTTTCTGAATTTGGAGCAGCCAACAACTACGGCGCCAAAATCTGCCCGTGTTGCAACCTGATAACAGCTTTCACTGCAAACCGAAACGAGCCGCATGGTGTGCATGTGTTCAGACGAGCAATCGAAAGAAGCGAAAGCCGGTGCGCCGCTTTGGAAATAAAATAGCAATGGAGAGACATCGGTGCATGGAAAAAATTCTATGTATTCCCGAAGTGTGTAAGCACATGCCACGCACGAGAAACGATCATAAAGGCACTCGGTTTAAGAGTACAGGCAATGCTGTACATCTACGGAGAAAACTTTCGAAGGGTTAGGTGATTTCGTGTGAGTGACCATGCACGTGACTGCGTTTGTGCAGAGACTGCGTCCAGTACGCCTCCGACCAGCAGCGCAGTGGTCTCCGCACCGCCGGACATCAAAAAGCCGGCGCTTGTGGTTCCCGCCGGGGCTTCCAGCAAGATCATCCATCCAGAAGAAGACATCTCCCTGGTGAGTTGGTTGTCTGAAAGTGGAGCTCATAGGAGTGTGTTTGGGGATATTATTACAAGCTAAAGCTAACGTGAAATATTGAGTGTGAATTGACTAGTACTGGCTAGGAATCGAATCACCTTTGAGTATGCTTCAGGTTGTATGTTAACCATAGAAAGCAACCGCACCGACTGGCTCATTAAATTGACTCGCTGTAGTAGTCTAGACGGCGTTCTGTTTGGTTATTAGGCATTGTGTCGAAATTTCAATCTAGGAAAGCTGCAGAGGTTTCCGACTGTAAACCCTGTTCTCTGCACACAGGAGGAAAAGCGCATGAAGCTTCCCCAGTATCAGACGGCCGAGTCGAGCCCACCTGCAACCAAGTCAGCAGCATCTCCCTCGGCAAGCGCATCTCCGACCGTCAACGGAGGCCTCCGACCACCGGTCCCCCCGCCTCCCCCTGGTGAGGCAAAAAGCCTTCCTGCCATTCAATAGGCTTTTTTGTAACTGAAATGCGGTGCACTTAGCCCAACTAAGGGCAGCTATAGTCGGATACAACTTTTGTAGTTCTCAGTATCTCCTCCTCAAAGGCGAGTGCACACGAGCCTTTGTGCATCATACCGTATTTACTCGATTCTACCGCGCCCTCGATTGTAACGCGCACCCGATTTCCACCGCGAAAAAAAAAAAAAAAAAACGTAAGACATCGATTGCAACGCGCACCCACTTTTTTTTTGCTGGCCCGCACGATCACACCACTCGAAAAAACGATTCCTTTCGGGATTGTCTTCCATTTAAATATGAGGTACGGGCGAAGCTTGTGCCCATCTGACGTGTAACAGAGCATTGCCGTCACTGTAGTTTTACCGTGGACCGATGTCAGCACGCGAACTTGCTTCGCCCCCTTCTTCTCGACAGTTGTGGTGCCAGGCATGTCGAAGTAAAGAGGCGTCTGATCGGCATTCCAGATTTGCCCAAGCAGGTAGCCGTTGTTGCGCCGCAAGTTTAGGACGAACCTCTGAAAACTGTAAAGCTTTTCATCGTACTTCTCCGCAAAAGTTTTCGCATATGCATGTACCCCTTCGGAGGGAAGAGCCTTTCCTCTTCATATAGTTAATTAGCCAGCACCTGCTCGCTTTAAACTGGCTCCGCATTAGACCTTTTTCTAAGACTAATTGCATAGCCCGCACTTGGAGCCGTTCTGTCGTCACGGGCCGCTGTGCCGCTCGCTGCTCAAGCACATACTCGCCGAGCAGCTCTTTAATTTGCGGAAACTGAGCATGCTGTGGTCCACTGAAGCCTTTGCGTGAAGCTTTGCTGTCGACAATCTTCTGCTTTTGTTTCCACCGGTCCCGCACGCACGTTTCGGGAACTCCGAACGACCGCAATGCGGCCCGATTTCCCTCCGTTTCTGCACACGCGATGACTTTTCTTTTAAAAGCGGCATCGTGGTGCACTCGAGTTTTTGGAGTCGGCCCTTCCACGTCGTCGATGCTAATGCACTACTAGATGACGAACTCCTCAGCACACGTACGAAGTGTCGCACATGGTAAACACATGGGCAGAAATAGCCGACGCACCATGCCACGGAGGAAGCCTCCGTGCACCATGCCGACGCACGTAGGGGGCGGCCATCTTGGATTTGCGATGGCAATAGATTGACCGTAATTTTTTTGTTCGTACTCGATTCTAACGCGCATGCGATTTATGAACTCGCTTAACCGGAAAAAAGGTGCGCGTTAGATTCGAGTAATTACGGTACTATGGAATGACAACACTAGCCAGTCAGTCGGGGATCCTGCCTTTGGAGAACGTTACCGATTGCATGAGCAGGCTTGTCTCTTCATTCGTGTAGGTGACCGGCTGTTCTGCTTTGGTCGTCAGGGTGAGGCCTTCTTGGACTTCTCAAGTTGTATCTAACTACAGTGGAATCTCGATGATACGATCATGGCTAATACGAATTTCCGGATGATACGAATTTTTCTGTGGTCCCTGCCGAGCCCCATTACTTTGCAATGCGCTAGAGTACGTTTGTTACGAATCGATTTTCTGCCCGCGTCGTTTGATACGAATGAACGCCGCCCACTGACGGCCGCGAAATAGAACAGCGTTCAGTCGCGCACCGGAATGCGCGCTGCACCAACGGTTTGGCATTTTGCCAACGGTGCCTGCCAGCAGCGCGTGGCGGTCTCCAACATCGGCGCGCGGCGTGCGCAATATCGGAGACCTCAGAGACCGCTTGCGCCCTTTGATTTCGGTTTAGGTTCAGAGATGGCGCTGGGCACGGTTTCCTTTCTCTCTCGCTTTTTGGGTGCGGCGGTGGCGGCGGCGCGGACGCGACGACGCGGCGGACTGTGCGGGGCAATTGGGCCGGTGACGCTTTTGTTGCTGTTGTGCTTTTCCTCTTTCTCTGCGTGGCGTTGGACGGAGTGGTTGCAGTGCTGGGCTTCGGACCGCGTTCTTTGTGTTTGCGCCATTTTGCCTAGTCGCAACGAGCTATGTCTCGCAAGCGAAAAGCGCTCTCCTTTAAGGAGAAATTAGACATCCTTCGCAAGTTCGATGAGGATCCTAAGAGAAAGCGGACGGAGTTGGCTAAGGAGCTAGGCCTTGCAACGTCAACACTGAGCACAGTTGTTGGACAGCGAGAGACCATAATGAAAAACGTGCTTTCGTTCAACGTCAACGCAAAGCAAGCGAAGACCGCTCAGCACGTGAAACTTGAAGAGACTCTGCTGACCTGGTTTAAAGAAATAACCGCAGCTGGCGTAAATATCGATGGCAAAGTTTTGCGGGAGAAAGCCGACGAGTTTGCGCTTGCTCTGCATATCGACGGATTTCAGGCCTCAGGTGGGTGGCTGCAGCGCTTTAAGACTAGGCACGCTCTCGTTTACAAAAGAGTCTGCGGCGAAGCGAAAAAAGCTGACGAGGCAGTTGTCAGCGACTGGTTAGAGAAGCTGCCGTCACTCATTGCAGAGTATGAGCCTCGTGATGTTTTTAATGCTGATGAGGCAGGTCTCTTTTTTAACCTGCAACCCGAAAAGAGCCTCTGTTTAAAAGGCGAAGCATGCAGAGGAGGCAAAAAAAGCAGAGCGTATTACTGTGCTCTTGTGCTGTAACGCTGACGGATCGGAAAAGCTTAAGCTGACCGTAGTTGGAAAGTTCCAAAAGCCCCGGTGCTTGAAGCACGAGAGTCATTTGCCGTGCGTCTATCGCGCAAATAAAAAGGCGTGGATGACGGCGGCGTTGTTTGAAGAGTTTTTGTCACTCCTTGACAGGAGGATGGCTTGTAAGAATCGGAAGATTCTTCTTTTCCTTGACCAGTGCGCCGCCCACCCGAGGCAAGTAACGCTTCAGAACGTCAAACTCGTCTTTTTACCCGCAAACGCGACGACGCACCTGCAACCCCTTGACGCTGGGATTATTAAGAATGTGAAGCACCATTTTAAGAGCTTTCTTGTGCGTCGCCTACTCGCAAAAATTGACCGAAAGGACGAAGGTGACCTGCGAATAAGCCTCTTGGACGCCATCCATTTTATAGCTATGGCATGGGATCGGGTAATTCCGACTACCGTAGCGAACTGCTTCGGCAAATGCGGCTTCTTCGGGAGTCCAGAAGAGGTGCCCCCAGAGCCGGAAGATCCTACAATTGAGGACTGGGAACAGCTCAACGTCGAGTGCACATCTGATTATTTTTGCACGGCAGATGACAATCTCGCCACCTGTGGCGCGCACGGTCGAAGATATTGTTGAGGAGGCCACGTGCGGGGCTGCCGATTCCAGCGATGATGGCGACGACATAGACGTGGGCGACGGCGAAGGACCACCACTGGCGGCTGAAACGCTGCACGCGCTCGACGTTCTGAGGCGCGCTGTGGCCGCGGATGAAGTCAGCGGCGACACGTGCAGGCGTTTTTATGCTTTCGAACAAAGTCTGCTAGGTGACCTGGCGAAGAAAAAGAGGCAGAAGGACATCAGACTTTTTCATCAAGAAATAAATGCTTTTTACGTACTTGTGCCTGGATGAGTTCACGTCTGACTCTTTGTTAATTTAGCTAGTTTTATTTGTTTCGATGATACGAATTTCGGCTAATACGAATATTTTTCGTGACCCCGTGAGATTCGTATCATCGAGATTCCACTGTATACTCTTCAAACACCGCGTTCGTGTTCAAACGCTGTTTTGATACCAGCACAAACATTAGTTAAGGGGAGATGCTACTCGAAAAACGATTTTCTTTAATAAGAGTCTGAATTTAACACAAATTGGCATGTTAATAGAGTTTTTTCTCCTCTTTTCGAATATGTCATTTATTTTCATGTAGATTGCTTGGTTTTCTTTTTGCAGGTCAGATACTGCAAAATTATGGCCCTTGTTATGCAATAATTCTGACCTATAAAAGTTTGAGATAAAGCATGCAGATATAGCTGACTATGATCCTTTGGAACTGTAGAGTGCAAAAAACTATATAAATTTTGTGTGTAAAAAGGCGAAATACAATAATAAAATAGAAAAATTTACTATGGCTCTAGTTGCCAAGGGCTTTCAATGTTATGTAATTTTTGAAAAACATAATCAAGCAGCACTGACAATCTGAAAAGATTGTCAGTGCTGCTTGATTACTCTATGGGCCTTCATCATGCTATGTGCAAAATTTCATAGAGGTATGACAATTCTAAGTATACGAACTAGCGTGTATAAGAAGCACAGATCACACAAAACTGCAAAAGGAGAAAAACGCATTTGAAAGTTTGAAACCTTTTTTTTTATCACAGAGTTGTTAGAAATGCATAATCTTTGGCCATAATGTTCAACAGAACTTTGAAAAGCACTGCAAGTTACTAGAACTGTCCTGCAGCATACCGTAATTACTCGAATCTAACGCGCACCTTTTTTCCGGTTAAGCGAGTTCATAAGTCGCATGCGTGTTAGAATCGAGTACGAACGAAAAAAATGCGGTCAATCTATTGCCATCGGCAAATCCAAAATGGCCGCCCCCTACGTGCGTCGGCATGGCGCGTCGGCCATTTCTGCCTATGTGTTTCCCATGTGCGGCACTTCGTACGTGAGCTGAGGAGTTCGTCATCTAGTAGTGCATTAGGATCGACGGCGTGGAAGGGCCGACTCCAAAAACTCGAGTGCACCACGATGCCGCTTTTAAAAGAAAAGTCATAGCGTCTGCAGAAACGGACGGAAATCGGGCCGCATCGCGGTCGTTCGGAGTTCCCGAAACGTGCGTGCGGGACTGGCGGAAACAAAAGCAGAAGATTGTCGACAGCAAAGCTTCATGCAAAAGCTTCAGTGGACCACAGCAAGGTCGGTTTCCGCAAATAAAGAGCTGCTCGGCGAGTATGTGCTTGAGCAGCGAGCGGCACAGCGGCCCGTGACGACAGAACTGCTCCAAGTGCGGGCTATGCAATTAGTCTTAGAAAAAGGTCTAATGCGGAGCCAGTTTAAAGCGAGCAGGTGCTGGCTAACTAACTTTATGAAGAGGTAGGGCTTTTCCCTCCGAAGGGGAACATGCATATGCGAAAAGTTTTGCAGTGGAGTACGATGAAAAGCTTCACAGTTTTCAGAGGTTCGTCCTAAACTTGCGGCGCAACAACGGCTACCTGCTTAGGCAAATCGGGAATGCTGGTCAGACGCCTCTTTACTTCGACATGCCTGGCACCACAACCGTCGAAAAGAACGGGGCGAAGCAAGTTCGCGTGCTGACATCGGTCCACGGTAAAACTACAGTGACGGCAATGCTCTGTTACACGTCAGATGGGCACAAGCTTCGCCCGTACCCCATATTTAAATGGAAGACGCTCCCAAAAGGAGTCGTTTTTTCGAGTGGTGTGATCGTGCGGGCCAGCGAGAAAAATGGGTGCGCGTTGCAATCGATGTCTTGCGTTTTTTTTGTTTGTTTGTTTTTTTTTTCGCGGTGAAAATCGGGTGCGCGTTACAATCGAGGGCGCGGTAGAATCGAGTAAATACGGTAGGTTGTGCCCTCACGGTCCTTGCGAGCACTCTCTTCTAGCCGTGCCCTTTTCACTCCACGACGACGGTGGGCCCTTGCTTCTGCTGTCAGACGCTCGGACATTCTCTTGATGCACCTCGCATCGCGGGAATCACTGAAAGTAACTAGATCTCTAGATGGCAGTATGCTGAGCTCTTCCAGGATGTGCTCGAAAGTAGCATGACCCTTGTCGAACCACAGGATTGCCATAGCTGCGGCAGTCTCGACAACCGTTCGGGAGACAAACTTAAAACTTAGTCTTGGGGCAAAGTAGCCAAATTTTGCTGTTCAGGGATTCCGATGCGTTCTGGGTTTTCCCTTTGATGCATCGAGCAAGGAGCTTCTCATCCGTTAGCCGCTTATAAATGATCAAAACAGCAAATCCCTGTGCTTTTGTCAGGAGAGGTGTGTGGCGTGGTGCAGGTTCACCAAGTGCTTCAGCGCGTTGATGTTTGCACCACGACTGTTCCTGCAGGGCAAAACTTGTGGCTGCCAGCATTGTCAGTAGAGCATGAGTGGAAGTACGAAGCCCATACTGCAGTGTACATATCCCGTACACTCCCCCTGTTGCTTGTTATGGCAATCTGATAGTATGTTTGGAGCTTCCGAATGGCTGGCTCTTTCATTTTCTGCCCTCGTGGTAATGGCACATGCAGCTTTCGTAGCGCGGTGCCAAGTCTCTTGGCCACATGATTAGTGCAGTCTTCTTTTTCTGTATTGACAGCACCATAGACTTTTGACTCTGCAACTGCACTATATGCTTTGCTGTCACCGTCACTCAAGAATGTCATGAAATGCAGTGGGGTGTCATAAGTCAATGTTCTCTGCCAAATGCGCATTGCAGCCTCCGTTTCCATGGCATGGGAGGAACAGTCTGCATTTTTTTCGCAGACTGGGCCGTGGAATGCCTGCCACACTTCCTCGTCTGGGCCCATATCCTTGTGCCTACTGCATGTCAGGCAGTAATTTGATATGACCTCGAAGTCTAAGCAGAAGCCAGTATCTAAGGAGATAACTGCACCAATCCCGTTGTGGCTTTTGTGGCCCCTCTTCTGCCAAGTGCCGTCGAACATAACAGCCACATCAGTTTCGCCTGTTACTTCTTTCGTCAACTCTCTGGATCGGCGCAAGTTTTCACTCACAGCTGCCATGGCAGTGGTGTGCAACTTCTTTGCTATCGAAAAAAGTCCTCGGTGGTGCATTGGCTTTGGGAGTCCAATAATGGAGCAAAATCTCGACAATTGCTCATGCCCAATGCCGACAGCGCGTGCAGCCACCACCGCCTTCACATTTACAGCGAAACTATCTCGGGAGCTCCCACTGTCGTACCGTTGGCTCACTCGGCTGCTGCCGTCCGCCGTAACACGCAGTGACGTATAGGAGCACGAAAGAACAGTCGCTGAGCATTCGCTGTTTTCGCAATGCCGTTCGGGAGCCGGCAGAAAAGCACAAGGGACTTTCGTCGCTCCTCGAACTTCAAGTTTTTGAATACCGCAAGCAGGGCATGCCGCACCTGCCAGAAGTGCCGTCTGCAAGAGGGTGTCGCACAAAACTGTCTTTGCACAAACCTCATCGCGCTGTCTTTCGTCTTTTTCGAAGAAGCCGAGCTTCTTTTCCGAAGCACTGACGAAAGAAAGCGCAGCGTCAATCCCTTCATCGCAGCCACTGTCACTCGCGCACTCGTCGATGCCGCCGTCAGGCCTAGCACACGTAGGCGCGTTCTCGTTCGTCGCCGTCCCTTGAACTTGTGCTTCGTTCGAAACTTCTGCGGTCTCACGTTGCACTTTTTCGGGCTTGTCATCGCGTAAATATGCGTAGACGCGCAGAAAAGCAGACGGACCAAATGCCGATGGCCGCCACCAACACAGCTGACAATGACTCGGTAGCCAAAGGCGATGCGGCTTAGTGTGCCGCGCGTTTCAAACCGCTCAAACCACGGATAAAAAAGCCTCGTTTTTTATTTATTTTTTTGCCCACGTACGAAACTGGCGGTCGCCGGAGCTGTAAGAAGAAGGCCGGACGCAACTTTCCCAACCGATCGCGATGGCGGGCGGCACTGCGACGGGGAGCAGCGCGCAGTCAAAGATGGCCAATATCGGCGCAAATTCACGAAATTTTGAGCCACCGCGATGCGTTCATACACATTTTTTTGCATTTTGCGGTTCGAATTCAGTTGTGAAATTTTCACATATGAAAGAAGGTTTGAAGATTACAATGCAATAAAAATCGGAAATACGAGAAATTTTGCTAAAAACGCGATTTTTCGACTCGCATCTCCCCTTAAGCTTAAGCACGTGCAACTAGGACCCCTGCTGCACATGAAGCACGACAGGTGCTTTCATTAGTAGGGTGAATATGCAGTGCTGCAAAGAACACTTGTGGTATATGAAAAGAGTGTTGTATTATTAATTGAACTTGTACTCAAAACGTTTCCTTTTGACGCACAGGCATGGCCCCCGGCATGCCACCGGGTGTTGCTCCGGTGCCGTACCGACACGCGGGGGCGCCACCCATGCCGTATCCTCCGCAGCCCGGTGCCGCGCCTCCCATGATGCCCCGGCCATTCTAGGCCGCCATCTCCGCTTTGTCACTGTCATCATCCATTGCTCTATCGTCAATGCCACGGAACAGATAAGTGGTCGGCGACATCGTCTTCCTCTCTCCCCCTCCCCTGCAACACACCCTCCAGGGGTGGGGGTCTGAAGAGGGGGAGACGGGTCTGCTGCTCAACAAGGTTTGTTGCTGTGGCGATGTCTCCTCACCTCCGACCAACTTCACGAAGTTCCCTTCACTGACACACGCTCTTCTCTTTTTTTCTCTCTTCCTGTTCGAAACTATGCTCGCTGTCAAAAACCTTTTTTTCTGTGGCCGTCATCAACTGTCTGCGGGCACAAACGACACAGTAAGTCTCAAAGCAGGCAAGTGTTTCATTGTTAATTGTATATTATTTGCACTTGCGCCCGTATTTTTGAAGATTAGAACCACAGGGAAGTGAACCGTGCGCGCACGCACACCAGTTGTGGGGTTTGTGATCAAGAGACGACGTGGTGTTCCTGCGAACGAGCTTGTGCAGTCAAGGTAGGGGTGTCATGCATTGTGTGCTGTCAAGGTAGGGGTGTCGCGTGCCGTGTGCCGTCAAGGTAGGCGAAACTACATCAACCTGCGAAGTTTCTTGTGCGTTAGGCGCTGTGACTGCAGTGATGTGATCATCTGGAAGAACACTCCAAGGTTTGTGCAAAGGAAGTCATCCTTTCTTTGCCCCCGTTGTTTGTAACGACCATGCATTGTTTTCTTTTTCTCATTTTATTTCATCACCTGTCCTCCCATCTCCTGATCCCTGTAGTGTGTGAATGTGAGAAAATGCGAAAAAGCACTTATTTTGCTTGGGCTTTGTAATTCCTTCTGCTTGTTGCCATTTTATGCTCAGTTTTTCCATTGTCACTTGCGACGACGAGTGGCTTTCTTGAACTTGTGTAAGCAATAAACGACTCCCTTTTGACTCCCCTGGCGCTCCACCTAAAGGTGTAAGTACATACACTTATGTTTGGTGCATTGTGGACCACTTCAAGGCTGTCCCAGCCAAATGTAACGGTGACAACTAGGAATTAAAAAAATATATCAGACTAGTTCTGAGCAGCTTATATATCAATTGGCTGGGGTGCTTCATTGAAATAGCTTTGACATTCTGGAGCACAATCTTTAAGTGCGCAATTTCCTCTATCATAGCCGAAATTTAAACTTGGCCAAAAATGAAAGCATTCGCGGAGAGGCCAGTAAAAGGGTGAAGAGGAAAGCAGATTGTGGCTTAACGCTTTGGGATTGCACAACAGTATAGGCAAGATTTGAGTGTGTCTGCCTTTCAATGAGGTCTGCCGTTCTCTAAAATTGTACCCGGCTTCAGTAGTGTGCTATGAGTGGCTGTTCATGCAGGTTCTAGTTTTGATCTCTTTAGGTGCAACTTTTCAAGAACTCTTTGTAAACACGTCCGATTTACAAGACATCCCTCCAAAGCACTCGGTGGTCAATTGCAACACCAATAATGTCGTAAAACTTCAACTCTGTGTCTTGCATTGATGTTCATCTCTAATTGAAGGTCTGGTTATAAAGCTATTCGTATTGCTCTTGTACTAAGGGCATCAAATCTCAGGCTAGAAGTGTTATGCTATTTTGTTTTTGGTTATATTCAACCGAGAAACACAAAAATGCTTTAGACGTGGTTTATGGAGAGTGGCATGACGAATAGGGTGGGGCCTTCAGCAAAATTATGTTAATTGCAAATTGTGAAATTAAGTTAAATGAAGACATCCCTGTTTGGTGGGAGGTCCATTTCGTCCAAGCGTCAATGTATGTTGCATTTTGCTGCCACTAGCAGACTCAACTGTGTACATCGTGCCTGAAGCTGTGTTCACTGCACAGCTTGGAGGGGGGGGGGGGGGGGGGACAGTGAAAGCTGTGTTTTGGGGAAGTGGGGCATAGCCTAGGAGTGGTCCGCAATCGCTGTGTACGGTTTTGAGGGTGCCAAGAGTTTTGCTGTGGGGGGAGGGGGTGACGCAGAGTCACACCGACACGGGATCTCTCTTGTCTCTCTCCTCCTCCGTTGGTTCCCCCTCTCCTCCGTGTAGGCTTGAGGAGGCCCACTGTGGGGATGACCGCCAACCTCAATCCCCGCGCTGTTGAGCGAGAGTCGGTGAGCCACGCCGCCCCGGGAGGAGGCAAGTGTGTTGTCCCTCTCTATGACGACGGGGCCGTGCCACCTTTCACAGTGGCTCTCCTGAGTCTGGGAGTTTTGCTGCTGTTGGACCCTCCCCCCTCCTCGGATTTAATGGACGGGGGAGGGGGTCCCCAACCCCTCCCATCTCGTGGGCTCTGGGGTTCGGCGAAAGGCGGCCCCCCCTCTTTTTTTGTTTTCTATTGTGTTTTTCGTTCGTGCTTTGCATTCGAAGCATTGAGTTGGTAGTTAACAGAGGGGGGTGCCTTACGCGACTCGCCACAGAATTTCGTCTGCCTCACCTGTACTAAGGATGCGACGCAGCTTTTTCCGGAAGGCATCGCCCAGAGACACAGTTGCTTATATCGAGGACATCTCCCAGCTAAAGGTGTACTTACTTGAAAATAATTTGAACTTAAGCTGTGTAAGCCTTAGCTTTGTAAACCCTGGCCAACGCAGTAATATTCTCATGCAGACTGTGCTGTAAACTAAAAAACAAAATACTGGAGAGAAGGGATGCAGCTCTCTTACGGGCGCTGCCAAGACACCTGCTGAAAGCTGAGACTTCCAAAGTAAATGATGTACTTCATTGTAAATCGTTGTGTCAATCCTAGTCATGTAAACCCGGGCAGGGTTTCAGTAATATTCACAACCAGATTGTGCTTCAAGCGACAGAAAGGAATACTGAATCTGATCTAACCAATGTGCATAGAGGAGCTTTGCTTCAGGCATTCCGCTAGCGAAAAAGCGTAACAACCTCGTCAGTTGCATTAGTCGTACACCACACCGCCTGCAGTCCTGCTGTATTATTGACAGGCTGTAACACTAAACGGATCGCTAAGTGAGCTCTGCCTTCCAAGAGCTCAATGAGATGTCGGTTACCACCAACAGGCCAAAGTTTGCCTGTGCCACAGCTTTTTTTTCACCATAAGTCATTTTTAACTCCCCCTTTCGTTGAGCCCTGCATTGTCTAACTGGCCAACCATTTTACTTCTCTTTCACAAGCACATGCCGGCTATATACCCTTCAACAGCACCTATTTTACTCCCTTTCCATGAATTCCAACCTGCATCCTTACTCTTTATGCCCTAAACAGAGCGTTTTTATTTCGTTTGGTGATTTTTTACTCCATTTGGTGATGTGAACCACCTGTGGTTGTCATGCAAGTGAACTGAAGGGTGTCATTGAGGCATGGTGACTTATGTAGTGCCAAGTGTGTAGGTTCACTGGCACACCTAGTAGCCCCTTGTGCAATGCGAATTGGCCTTATTAGTATGCACAGTGACACAAATAGTAGTTCTGTCAAAATTTTTTCAATGCATCCCCCCCCCCCTCCCCTTATGTTACAGTGGAGTCACTATGCTTGGAGGCAGTTCCCGATAAAAGGAATATATTAGCATGAGTATCCACATGTTTTATTAACTGAGAAATCAAAGGAAAAAATAATTGTGTTTATTTGCCTGATGTTCACAGGCTTGAAATTGTGTGGTGGGTCTTGTACGATTGCTGTCGTACGTGCTAATGGATGAAGCCTTGTTATCAAAAACAGTGTCTGCATTCAAGCTTTTACGAACAGGAGGCTTTTGTTAGTTTGGCATGCCAATTGTTTCATATCGACATTATTATAGCAATCTTTGGGCAGGTGTTTGCCATTACACTGCAGTGGCTGTCTGTATTCTGCGAGGTCCATGGTAGCTATACCCACCTTTGAGGAGCAGTTTGAGCTGTGTCTGTCCTGTTTACATATTTGACTCGAGCAGCGCTGAGAGTCTTACGCTAAAGTGATTTCCTGACAATTAACTTTGCCAAAAAAAAAAGTTGTTGTGAGTATTGAAAGTTGTCTTCAAAGTAACTCTTGCAGAAAACGGGACTGCTAAATTTTTGGCATGCATATATGAAGCTCATGTAGTGTGAAGGAATCATATCGTTCTGTGGTAACCATCTGACAGCACTTGAGTGCAGTGCTGGGGTTCTAAAGCATATTAGCAGTCTGCCATCCACTGCAGTGCCAAGAGCGTTAGCGGAAAGTTCGTGAATTTCAATTACAAGTCAGATTTCCCAACAAGATCCATTATTCTGTGCTTAGCCGTCACCTTTTTTCATACAAGCTAAAAGGCTTGCATAAAAACGGTACTACATAATATGCTGCATTCACGTATGAAGCCAACTTGCTATAAGAGCATGACATTCTGTCAATTACTTTTTGCCAAAACTTTATGCCAGAATTTAGGTGCAAAGGAGCACTTGCAAGCCAGGCACCTGTGGCGTAACAAAAGCCTCCTGTTTCCTGGTGTTTGCTTTTTTTCATTGTGTCCGTCACTGCTGCCGAGATCTGTTGCAGTGCGCATGTTTTCTGCGTAAGCCTATGCAAGAAGAGCACCCTTTCTTCGGAATCATTAAACATACAGTGCCACCATTACCGAAGAAATGCATTCACAAACCAAGGGCCGAGCATCGGCAGTGTCATCATCTCTGAACATGTACTTTTAATGATCGCTTGTATCACCGAAAGGTACCCAAGGGCACGGGTCTCCTCCGCAATCGTGTTGCCAGGCAGACCAGTGTCTACATGTTGTGTGTCGGGCGAGCTTGTGGGGTGCCCGCGGGGTTCGGGCGATGACGCGGCAGTGGCGACAATAAATGGCTTCGAGTTTCCTCCTCGTGTGATGAGTCTTTTTTGGAAGGAAGTGGTGGTGACGATGAAGTGAAAGCTTATTTGACCACTGTTTGCGGTTGCTGATGGCTTCTTAGTTTTCATCACCACTTCCCCATGGTGATGTGGCGGGCCATTGACTGGGCTGCCAGCGGTGCGTCAGCTGGAACCTGCATGATAAGCAGGGGACCAAGTGAGTGTTTTACACGAGACACAATATACAGAAGAATCTCTTGTTGAATGGAACCTGATTAAAACAGAGAATTGGCGGCGTATCTACGTGCCTCGTTGCAAATGTCGTTGAAAGAGATGCTGCGTTAGATATAGGTGCCATCTGGCAATAATGCTGAGAAACGAAACCTTGTGGAGAACGCACAGCCGCTGGTAGGTGGCAGCATGGCGTTGTCTTAGTGAAGCGTAAGAAATGCCCATGTTTTCATGCATAGCGTGTCATTGTCAACTCTGCATAAGGGTATTTATGCATTTTCTATTAAGAGACTGTCTACCGTCTTCCACTGTTTTTCTGTTTCGTGTCGGAATATAAAGAGTACCATCTGAAGTCTCCCACCTTGTAGCAATTTCTCCGTAAAGTGTCTGTAAAGTGTGGACGCAGCGCTCGCGTTTCTCCGTTTGCAGGCAGAAATGTAGGAAACTGAACACAGCTCCGTCGGGCGCCTCTGAACGCGTAAGAAAAACAAGCCAAAATTGCTCTCTGGTGCAATCTGCAGCTGCCTCAAGTGCGTAGGATACAATTTAAAGTTATAAATGTTTGTTTTTAAGCAAAATGACTCTGCCAGTAGGAATTTCTTGTCCTGCCAGTAGATTGAACTGCATTGCTGTTGGTTGACGCTAGTGGTCCTTCTTTGTCAACTTTCAACATTAAAAAAAAATAATTCCTTTTGTATGGGACAAACCATGCTCGTATCCGCCAATGTGATGACCGATCTACCCATTTTGACCACAATCATTTGAAGACGTGCATCTTTTCACGTACCAAATCAAACTACTATTCTGACCATTGCTTCCATTAGCGTGCGCGGGGGGGGGGGGGTGGCCGCCTCCCCACCTCGTTAGCCACTAACGATGGGGGGGGGGGGGTAATATGGCTCAAATTGCCTTATATACTTTTGACTTGAAGGGGGGGGGCTGCGATAAGCTTTTGCCCCCTCCCCCGAAGGGAAACGGCGCGCGCCTATGGTAATTACTGTCGACTAGCCGGGTCACATGGACCACTTCGCAAATGTATGATTGGAGGGTAGTTCCCACGCTGCACACATTTACAACCCGGCATTGCACAGTACTGCTATATAGTGGACTGTAGTCAGAAAATGGGGTCGAGAGTGAAGTTGCGGGCATACCATGTGCCCTGCCTTGAGGACCCAGTAGAGGGTGAGGTTCTTGAAGGACTTGTAGTAGCCGGCAGCCTCGCCTTCGACTACCATGGGCTTCTTGGCCGTCGCTTGGAATTCCTTCATGCCTGGCCACCTGAGCTGCTCCATCCACTGCAGCGTTCCTGCACGCATGCGACACGGATGTCAATCCGTGTTAAGAGACAATGTAGGCTCCGCCCACAGAACCGCAGAGCGTCCGCCCTTCTAAAGAACAGTCGTGCTAGCCGATTTCCACAAGAACAGTAATAACGCTCTTTCTCAGCTATTATTAATACTGCGCGTAAAAGGGCCACTGCAGCGCGTTTGAAATGAGTCTGTGCTACCTCGGCACCGCCCAAAGACGGCGCGTTCGAAACGTGTTGGTGCTGCATTGAAGTCGACGGCAAGTCAAGACAAGCAGAGTTTCTGAATACGGGGGTTATAGAGGTAAGCGACTTTTCTCTTATTCCAAATTACTGTCATGATTTCTAAGTCGCCAAGATTTCCGTGAAGAGACTAGATAAGCGGGAAACTGCAGGTGTCGACTCCATCTTGAAATTACTGCGTCAAATGGCGCGACGTCAGATTCCGACGGCGTCTGCTAGGTACTACAGATTTTCTAATGAGTCAAAATGCAGTGCATTGTCTTCTGAGTGGACCATGCAACACTTTTGGAGCATGGCCTGAAACGAGGCCTAACGGTAGTCGGGGCTCCCGAGAACATGCGAGCCAAAGATAGCGCAGCACGCGGCTTGGAATTAACAATTCTTAGTCGGCTGGAAATCACGGCTGATTGATTTGAGCGTCGCGGGCATAGCCTCCGAGATTACCCAGCTGCTACCTTAAGAGTTTCCCAATGTACACTAGAGGGAACTCTGGCGCTAGTGTCTATGGGAGCTGCAATGCACAGCGCTCCAGCGAGCATGGGAATGATGGGTAGTACACACATTTCTCTAAACTTCGTACTTCTGGCCTGCTCTTAGCTCCGTGTGTGTTCCTGTGGCTTGAAGCTGTTTTCTCACGAAACAAAAATCGGCAAATGTTCAGCGATTGCGCTTCACCACACTATTTTTTTCGAATTACCTTTCCAAATTGGGTCACTAAGTTCAAAAGCGTTGAATCTTTCTTTTAAAACAAAATCGAAACACCGCAATAAACGAAGCCGCAAGTACGAAGACTAAGCAAATGTGTGTACTACCCATGATTCCCATGGTCGCTGAACGATCGCAGCGCCAAAGTGCCCTCTAGTTAATTTTGAGAAACTCTATGGCTGCTACAGCCGTCCAATTTGGCACGTCACCCAGCGGAGAAGTGCGCTCATGGCCTCCGAGATTGCGAGCGCGTGGCGGGGTTTTCTCAAGAAGGATTATATATAAAAAAAAAATGCTGGAGTGGAAGCTCCCGCAATGCCTTGCCAGAAGAAGTGAAGCCACCTTTCGCCACTGCCAAGATGGCGGAAACATGCTCTTTTCTGATAGTGTCCACTTAAAGATCAATTGGCTTTGATATGTTATGTATATGCTACGTTAGTTCTAAATTAAAATATAGTTGTTCCCGACGAAATAACACGCAGAAACGAGTATGGATGACTGGATCTTCAAAGAACTTTGCCTCCAATTAGAGGCTCGCTAAGGAAAACTAGTAACTGTAATATGCACTTAGAGCTTTAGGTGACCCGAAAAAGTTCCCACATTAAACTCGTTGGGCGTGCGAAGGAAACACTTCGTTTTTAATCGCTCAACGGTGATGATTTATCTTGGCCCTAGCAAGATGGCCGCCGCAGCCGCCACCTTGCCTGAGGAACGGCTTCACTTCTGCGCAATCATTTACACTCCAGCAAATGTTTTAATCCATCTTGGGTTCTCTCAGGCATATTAACTCTATGCTTTCCGGCCGTACCAATCGCCACACTCCCCAGCAACACCAGCGAGTATTGCCTCACGCGCCCGGCTACCGCGAGGGAGTGCGTTTAGTGTAGTTCCTTGAGCTGTGGAGAGCACGGCAGAAAGCAGAGCGCGCGGGATTTCAGCGTGCGCATGATTTTTTATTTTATTTTTCTCACGTGTGAGCAAAATCACCGACAAATCTGACTGCACTGAAGGCAAGTGTTCTTTTTCTGTTACTGCTTTTTGATGTAATTGGCGAATAAAACCATGACAACTGCTGCATTGTTCTTACATAGATCATTGCGAGGATGTATTATTTCGTCTGCGACAAAAGCATTCTAGCATTCCCCCTTACTGGAGACGCGTATGTGGGTGAAGACTTGGCTAGTTATTGTCGTTGAATCTTTATTGCCCTCCTATCGTTAGAGGTCGTTTTACTATTTTATAGCGTACCGATCTTTATCAGATGGTCAATTACCCGAATTCCACTTACGCTCTAGATAATTAAGAGTACCGATCGTGCCACTTATTAATGTAATAAGTAATTTTGCCGGAATATTGTAAAAGGCTACGATGAGCCGACCTGCATTTACTTCCAACATCCTTCCCAGCGAAAGTGCTTGAGCTATCATCGTCTCCTTTTTTCGTCACCTGTATTTTGATTGTAATTTGGTAGGACATTGACAATGTCAGTATCGGGATCATTTGCAATTATCTCTACTGCATCCAAGTCAGAGGGTCGCACATGCGGCCGAACGGCATCTTTCACAAAGCCAAGTATTTGTCGAGGTAGACTACTGGAGAATAAAAAGGATCGGGCTACCATATTTCTTTTCTTTTTCACCACTGCCTCCCCCCTCCACTATACAGACCGCGAACTTCAAAGTATAGTTTCAAGCACATGCAGATCTCTTGCAGAGGCATCGCAATTTTAACTGCTCTAATATAGGCAGCACCAATCTACAGCAAAATAAAAACCCCATGTGAAAACAAAATGCCCCAGCGTTCACTTTGCCTCTCGTACACCCTGACCCAACATTTCCAAATGAACACAAAGTTATATAAAAACTCCCAAGCATTTCCCCGAGGGTGAACATGGTTAAGTGCGAATGCACAGGGTAATGCTATGAGGGGGGTAAAGTTAAAATCCGTTGGCATTCGCCAGTGAGTTAACGTAAATTCCCCCGTGTGATCACATTGCAATTCCCAGGAACCATTGGACCCTCTCGGGAAATCTTGGTGAGTTTACGCGTATATGTGGGAGTAAATTCGCACTACAATGATGTTTATGTCCGCGGCCCGCTTGCACTCGGCATCACGGGCCCTTCGACGCACTGCCTTGTCGTCAACCGGCGCGACATTTTCGACGACACGTGCAATGCTCGCATTCGATTGCGTTGTACTCGTTGTTGGAGGTATCGCAGTCGAGGCGGATGCCTGCGATGGATCCATATTTATGACGACTTGCCGATCTCGAGCAAGTCGTGGTTGCGCAGCCACGGAGCGGAGGGCGGAGCGCGCGCAATCACGTGGTGTGTGACGTCGCTGCGTCGTTGCTACAGACGCTCCTCTACGCTCCTCGCGCCGTTGCTAGGGGAAAGGAAGAGACGCACCGCGGACGGCGAATTCAGGGTCGCTTATAAAGTGCAGTCGCACTTAAAGCGCAAAACAATTTTTTTTTTCTCGCCACATAGAAGCTAGAAGCTTCGCCAACAGCGCGGCAGCCTTTTCGACCGTAAGGCAGCGCCGCGGTGCGGAGAAAAGAGCGGGCCACGCCCACCTCCGGAAACACGCGCTCTCTGCGCGTTACTTAGAAGTGTGGCAGTTTGAGCTAGTTGGTATGCCATGACGATAGTTATGTCTCTTTGTCGTCGTTCTGTTCTCGCGCTTTAACTATTGACCTCTCTGTGCGATTGGGACGGCCGGAGAGAAACCCACCGCGCGCCCGCAATCTCGGAGGCCATTGTGTGTTTGTCGCCTTCTGAAAGCGCCGCGAGGTGGCGATATTTTCCCATAAGTTTAGAGTTATTGTATAAGTAGCATATACCGTAACTCTAATGAGTCGAGTGGTGCTCGTCTGCCTGCCTACAGTGTACTAGAATTCTATTATATTACACTGCAGCTCTGCGCACGAATGGGACGGCCGCAGCAACGGCGCGCCGCCGGCACATCGGAGGCCACGTCGCGGGCTGCGTAGTCACTTAGAAGTGTGGCAGCTTGGGCTAGTTGGTATGGCATGACGATAGTTATAGCGCGAGAACAAAACGACGACACAGAGACAAGAAGGACACGAAAGACACGAGCACTCGTGTCTTTCGTGTCCTTCTTGTCTCTGTGTCGTCGTTTTGTTCTCGCGTTATAACTATCATCGTCCTGCGTAGTCACCGTAGTCGCTGCGAGATGCCGCCACGTGCCCAGGCGCGCCTATTTTCGCCCTGAAAGTACTCTGCACGTTGGAGAACGATACAAGTGCTCAAGGTAGTGACGCGTGCGGGCGAAGAGACGCATCTTGACTCTGTCTTTCCCCCAGCGTTACTTGTATCTCTGCTCGTACCTGACGCATTATAAATATGCTCGTGGCATGTGGTTCATGAAGCGTCATGCGCTTATAGTAAGACCTGTCTATTAACTTTTTTATAAAAGTGTTGCGGCTCCCTTACATCCGAAGCACGAGTGACCAAAATGTGCTCATAAAGCGGATGTCTTGTACGACTGTCTTCTGCGCTCTGGTTTTACAAAGAAAGTAAGCACCTACGTATACTGTGGGCAATGTGCGAGATCTAAAAGTTACAGTATCGTTTCGTGACTACTAGACAACGAAGCACGTGACGTCATCGAAGAGCAAAACTTACCGAGAGCATCGACGATGAGGTCCAGCTGCCCGCTATAAACAGCCACCGTGACGTCAGTCTCATTCAGCAACCTGTCCACTGCATAATATGGGAACAAGATTCACTTTATTTCGGCGCAAATGAGAGAGAGAGAAAAAAGAAAAAAGCGTGTTGGTGCCTCTTTGTCTCAGTACTTCTTTACGAGAACTTTTCTGAGTACTCCCGAGAACAAAGAAAATTCGTAACAATGTGTCTGATGACGATGATCATTTGGAAGTAAAAACGCCCTATACAGGGTGCAAAATTCTGTGCTCTAAGAAAGAAACTAGTATTTGGGGAGTAATATGTCCTATGACGGTTATCGTTGGGGACTAAAATGCTCCCCAGAGGGTGCAAGCTGGCCTAAATTTTATATATCCAACTAGTGGAACTGCATTTTAAAGTCTTGCTCTCTGACTGCACCACTTTGATTCACCAGCTGGGTTTTTGACGCGGTGTATGGAGGTGTCCGCGTGCAAATAGGGCGCCATCAACTCCTTATATCTTAGGGGGTTCTTTAACGTGTACCACTGAAGTAGCCGGGGAAGAGGCGTTAGACGTTCAGCCCCCCGCCCCCCCCAAAATTTTCTTTAATTGGTTACGGAAAGGAAATGAAGAGAAAAGTGCCACCTGTAACTGTCTATCTTTCAAAAGTTTGGCGCAGGAATGGGTAATGGAAGTCAAAGCACGCGCGCAAACTAACGCATCGAGCAGCCAACCGGGAAAGCCGCCGAGAAAGACAAGGCACAGTGATGCGGACTATTCAACACGGGCAATAAGAATAATCTCAACTTTCTTTGCGTTTATATACACGCACGCATTCAAAGCACGCACAAACATAAAGTATTGAATCCTCCTGAAAAAAAAAGTGTCTGGTTACTCCCCTGACGAGTACCTAAATCTAAGTACGCGGCCTCTAGCATTATACCTCCATCAAAATGCCGCAGGCATGCATGCCATTAGACAACCTCGGCGGGTACAGTGACTCACCTGCGTCAACAGCCGGCAGCATGAAGTCGGCTTTCAGTGCCTGGAAGACTGCACCTGACTGACCTGCGTGCCATAGAAGATTGTAAGAACCGTGAATGCATACAAAAGCGGTATACACTGGAGCCACTAAATACGTAATTATATCTAAAACAAAACGAAATCATGGAAGATTAGGCGAAGACCACAACGGGTGGACCAGGAGCCAGCACTTTCCGTATGTGCAACCTTCGTTCTTGATTCTTGACGATAGGCGTGCGTAGGGTCGCGTCCATTGGGGGTTGAGGCAAATGTCACCTCAGTGCCTTCGCCCCCTTTTCTTGATTCTGTTGTTTGAGTCCGAAAACGGGCATTGGAATACACGACAGTAAAGCTTGTTGGGCTGTAGTTGATGCATGATGCATGGAATGAGTAGACGCATTACACTTAAAAAGAAGAAAGACCGTGCAACAATGCAGCGACACAGAGCAGGCGAAAGGACATATTGGTGATCCTACTCCCCCCCCCCCCCCCCCCCTTTTTCCCTCTTGGAGTAGTGTGACATCTTATTGCATGAAGCTTCGCAATGTATGCAACAATGAGAATGGAACGAATGGCACGCTTCCCAAAACAACTCGGCCACCATAACAGTCGAGGATCGGCGTCGTGTTCGTCAGCACAGAACCGACTAAGTAAAGGAGGTAGGTTTGAACCTCTTTGTAAGAGACACTGATGTAAGAGACAAATGAGTATAAGAGGCACCAATGTGCCAACATTAGAACAAGGGTTAGTGAGAAAATGCATAGAAGGTACCCTGCTTATTTATAAAGAACGCCTTACATAAAAGACAGGAATCGCTCCTCGGTGCAGGTCTCTTACAAAGGGGTTCAACTGTAATTAAAAAGGGCACCCTCCAATTCCCCCTTGGTACGCACGCTTCTGCTCCCGACGCACTGTTGATTCTGTTGATCGAGTCCGCAAACAAACTTGTCTGCACATCGGGAGTCGTGGACGAAGTGCGTACGCGGTAAACCTATTTACACCTTTTTGGCTCCGGGATTCGCGTCAGCGATTATTTCCCTTGCCAAAAAGAGGCACTCATCAGTCCGCAGAATTTTCGTTTGACTGTTCAGAAAGACCGCACAACAATGCAGCGACACAGAGCTCATGGGATTGCGCCGTCCTCACCTCCCCAGGTGACGTTCTTTGGGATGCTGCCGAGCTTCTCCTTGATTGGTCCATTCATAAGCTCGGTCAGGGTGCCAATGAATATGTTGTAGAAGTGCGCCACATGGCGGACGAATGCGCGGCCTGTTAGAGAGGAGAAAATGGCATTACTATACAGTTCGCTGAGAGTCGAGGGGGATCACAAGGTACAAAGAAAAAAGAAGTCTAGGAAAGCGTTAATTGGCGCATCAGCACAAACCAAAGCCCTGCCAACTCGCCCAACTTTCGGTGAAAAGCCAACAACGGCTATTTTTCGAGGTCAATGTATCTCAATGAAATTCACTGGGTACGCTCATTTGCACGTTTGCGCCATTCATGCCAAATTGCAGGCTTGGGAGTTTCGCAGATTTTTTTTTTCAAATGAATTTTATAGCTTGTGCCGAAACATTCACCTCGCTTTCTAAAATTAATGGCAACATTGTGTGTGTGACGTTGAGTTTTGCCTGGGCGGAAGTGACGAACTGATGTGCTACTGCAGCGTCTGCCTGTCTGCTATGGATTGTTTGGGTTTTGCTGGCGCTTCCTTGGTTGAGCGTACGATTTCCTTTTTCGTGTTAGTGGGCGTGCGATAGGGGCCAAGTAATGTTGCCTTGTGAGCCACACACGATTCGTCATATATTCACCATAACAGCGTGAGCGTTTTAGCCGATCGCCGTGGAAGGCGTCGACAGAAAGTGCCATCTGGCGGGCATTATGTGCAATCAAAGGGTTCCTGCAGCGCCAGGCAAGTCTTTACGTTACACGTAGAAGCGCACTCGGTTGGGTTGCGGTTTCGTTATTGTGGTTTTTCGGTAATTAAAAATTATTTTAGAATTTTTTTTGAGAATTTCAGTTATAGGTCGCGTGAGAAGAGTGTCCAAGGAACATAAAAGCACCATTATCCTGACATGGTCATAAAATCGCCGGTGTTGGCCTTTAAGTAGATGATTAGTTTAATACGCGAGCAGTCACAATTCTTTCGAGATCATCTGGACTTGCAAAACAATACAACATGCCGTCGCCTGTTTATTGTCGATTCTGACGCACAGCTTAAAACCTAATCACGCTATGTACACTAAGCACTTTATACATAGAGTACTCAATGTATAGGATAGCGTAGACATGCGTATATATACGCACCGATTGTTTTGTCAGACGGCAGGGACACTGCCCCCAGAGAGGCCGGTTGTTCTTGCTGGGGCAGTAGGATGTTGTACCAATCGATGCCATTCGTCAGCTATAGTACCGGTATTGGAAAGAGAATCATAAAAAAAAGTCAGTAGATCTTACAGGTTCGGCTAGCGATAGCTACCACGTATAGATAACGAAGCAGCACGTACATTTGAAGAATTTTGAACTACGTTTTAAACCGATGGCCCTTTCACTGCAAACCTCAGAGGTTTCCCACCTGTTCGACTATGTCTTCTGCCGAGGCCCACAAGGACGTCGCCTTGGCTCCGTCCTTCGCGACCAGGGCTTGACGGATCTCGCCCACCACTTTGTTCAGCGTCATCAGGTTGGTCTTGTCCAGGAAAGACTGCGAACATCACACATGCAGCGTATACTCACAGCACCACCTCTGTACATTGGTAACCACTCCCTACGGTTTACAATTAATGCGTGTAAATTCTACACTCTAGCGAGTGCACATAAATTGATTGTATACTGTAGATAATGTCTATGCATGATTTTTCGGGCCCCCTCCCCTGCTTGGTGAGGAAACATATCCTGTGTAAATGTTTTCATGCATATAGATTGTGCATTGTAGGGAGTGTATATAAATTGATTGTAAAGTGTAGATTATGTTCATGAATAGACAGCGAACGAAGGGGACAACGAGGACAAGCACTAGTCCTCGTCGAGTCCTTTTTGTCTCCTTTGTCGGCTCTCTACCACCCGCTTGCAAACCTTGCACTGTCACTCCACTTTTTCTGGACAGATGCGAGGACTCCTCGTGGCAATCGATTAAAAAAAGCAAACTTTGATACTCACATTACATGAAAAATTTAGAAGAATAGTTCAGGAGTCTGGACCCTTCCAGTACGACAAAAGAAAAAAAAAGTTGAACGACATTGATATCCTGCCTTATGCGTACTTCAACCGCTTAGTGCATGCTTCTTATTGTATTGTTTGTTACTCAAGAAGTTCCAAATGTGGATTACCACAACACAATCGATGATGTTGAAATGGGCTCGTGCCACTGAAGCTTTCGCATATGGCTTCATTTTGTGTAATGGTGAGCATATGTTTTAAAACCATGAGCAATTATGCGCAATAAATCTTTTTGCCTTTTTCTAATGGGCGGTAAGCTTTAAGCCACGAATTAATTTTGGTAATCGCCTGTTCTGAAGCCCTATGGCAATGTATACGCTTGTATCACGTCGTATTATTGCCATATTACATGTTGTATTGTGAGTTCTGTATACAGGACGCGTGAACATTATTTTCACAGCATTTCCAAGCAGATGAGTTTTTTTTTTTTCAACTTCATACACAAGCACGGACTCGTACACGGACTCAGAAATTTATTTGCATCTTTTTGATATTCCGCTCACTCACAAGATGATTTTACGCTCACAATCAACTACGCCTACGCCGCCGCCGGAATTTCTGAGAAACGAGTCTTTCAAGGCACTAGCATTAAAACACGTGACGTTAACACTAAGTTGTTCAATGCTTGGCACAATGAAACTGGTTCACATTTAGTTCGTCGTGCTGCAGCCTGGGAACCAACTCTCCGAAGGCTGTTGAGTCCAGAGTTTTTGACCGTAGAAGCGGCAGCCAAGAAATGGCGACAGGTGGATCCGGAACACGCTTGTAATCGCTGTCCCCGACCCGCGGGTAAGGTGTCTGGCAGTTATGACGGCAGCTCAGCGCCGCCTGTTCATAGGCGCGGCGGTGGCTTGGCTATTTTTGGCACATTTCGCGCACATCTGTGGCGGTCGCTACTACAACGATGCCGATAGAGTTTGTGTTAAAAGGACACTAAAGTCAACTATTAAGTCGACGTTGATTGTTGAAATGGTGATCCAGAAACCTCGTAGTGTTACTTTTGTGCCAAGGAAGGGCCTATTTTGAAATAAAGTCACGTTTTAGTGGTCCGCATCAGGTTAGCGCACTTCGAATTACCCGCCTCAAGAAGCAAACCGACCGGTCTATCTCACGTCACTGTTGCCGTGCACAACGTTGCCCGGCTTTACTGCGCTAGTAACAGCAGACCGAAAGCAGGGGGAGGCACAGTAGCAAAGACGGTCATTGACCAATTTCCCTCCATAGACTCCGAGATTGCAGACGTTTTTGTTTCAACTGTGCTCCGCTAGATGGAATCACCTGTTCTGTATAACCACGCGAAAATTGAATTTTTGAACCGCTCGCGCGATTCTCCATAGTAACGTCTGACGGTTCTTTTTCCCATAAAACAAACAGAAAAGAACAAGCAGCATTTTATTGCGTCTCTTGATGCACGGAAAGTTCTTCATTTAGTGCAGTCAGACCGATTACTAGTGATTAATTGTAGATGGTCCATCTGATGTCATCAGGATCATTTTGAAAATGTCCTACTGCGGCGCTTGTGTTCTTGTGCATTCACCTTGATTTCTCGATAAGTAGGGCACTGTTGTTGATAATATAGTCGTTTTAGGTGTTGTCATACATTGAGCTTTCTTTCTGACGTAAATTGCTATTTGACTTCAGTGTCCCTTTAACGGACGTCTTGCTTTCAGCTTTAACAGTTTCGCTGTAGAAAAGACAGATAAGAATGAAACAGCGAATCACTCACCATAGTGTACAGGTATTGTCCCCACGTTGACGTTGAGTCCAACGGCGACAGCCAGCCGTCCCCGAGTGCGACGCCAGACAGCTTGCACAACACCTTGCCACTAGCATGGGCCTGTTTACAAAGAACTAGGTACAGTTATTATTGTTCATATCTCGCCACACACGCCCCTTTCTTTATTTCTATGTTTTACATTGGTGGTCTGCCCCGCCGCGGTGGTCTAGTGGCTAAGGTACTCGGCTGCTGACTTGCAGGTCACGGGATCGAATCCCGGCTGCGGCGGCTGCATTTCCGATGGAGGTGGAGATGTTGTAGGCCTGTGTGCTCAGATTTGGGTGCACGTTGAAGAACCCCAGGTGGTTGAAATTTCCGGAGCCCTCCACTCCGGCGTCTCTCATAATCATACGGTGGTTTTGGGACGTCAAACCCCACATATCAATCACACGTTGGTGGCCTATTGCGCGTGTTAGTGCTTCACGCAAACCGTGCCAGCATGTGTGAGAGCATCGCAGATTATTTCAGTATAATCTGATGGGCTTGAGCACACTGCAATTCATTCTCGAACAAACGCAGCCAACAAGGATAAGGCTCGAATGTTTGCTGCCGGGTGCTTAGATGCTGACGCGCCTCTCCGCGGATTAGTTCAACCAACACCACCTCGGTGGTGTTGGTTCAACGATGGCCGACGCCATGTACGCTGCTATATATGGGTGTCAGTGCGTATTGCTGCATTTACCAGCCAAATCAACAGTTTCATCTTGGGCATAAAGACTCCTGCCTTCGTCTACGTCACGACCACGTGACAATACTGTCCTCAGCGGCTTCCTCCCTACGCAACTAACGGAAAACTTTGTGGGAATTACTATAGATCATCTGTGACCATACTTATCGGCGAGACAGACCAATCTTGTTTTAGTGGCACAATTATAGTTATGATTATAGTTATGGCGCTAGTAATGTGTCTTCGAAGTAAAAATTCTGCCGTCAGCCTTGTGTACTAGTGCACTTGGTATTAGCAGGTCCCGCGACTTCGATCGATTGCGAGACGTGTTCTGACTGCAAGACAGACTCTGCATCCGTATTTTACGGGGTCCTTAGCTCATGAAGAGCACCTGGGATGTTATTGTGGAGACACTCAAGTTCCTCAATATCGTCGCATTTCGCGGGTGGCGCGACGTTTATGCGCACGCGAGGCGTCGACGTCTGCATGTCATGTTATGACCACATGTAAGTTGCTCTTGAGTGAATACGATGTTGGCCTAACGCAGACGATACGGCCGTTTACGGGCCTTCGTGTTTCATGTCAACTTTGAAGTCACGACGTTTTCCATGCACCGCCCTCCATACGTCCACGCTGCATTCTACTTTTTGCCTTACCTTGTAAAGCTGGAGGGCGAATTCGGCGGCCATCTTGCCGCCGTAGGACTCGCTGAATATGTATAGAGGCACGTTCTGCAACGAACAGAAAGAGTTCAGTCGTTAGCATTTGAACACATTTCTACTCAGCGCGCGACGGAAACACGAGAATGGAGAAACTGCAGCGCTGACTCGCAACAAAAGTTTTATTGGAAAACATAAAGGAAAAAGAAACATTTCAACCTTCACACCCATGTGACCACACTAAAGCAAGAAAACGGCAGGTCAGCTAACAGCTTGAATAATGAATAAACCTTGATACACCAACTGCCCAAGCTTTCAGTCCTGCTACAGTCGTCACGTATGTGTGCATTGCCGCATCGGTACGACAATGATTGATTGACATGTGGGGTTTAACGTCCCAAAACCACCATATGATTACAAGAGACGCTCGCTACAACAAGCATGTTCAGACTGTCGAAGTGGCTGATGCTTATGTAGACATTCGATAAAAAAAAATGAGATTCCTTCACAAGTTATCTCGAAGGTAATCTTTGGTGATCCACTCAAGTATATCCGTCAGCCACGCCCTGAACTGGCTGCTTAGTTTGGAGTGATATTTTGATGTGACGTGCGTCACAATCTTTTTTTTTAAAGCTCAAAAGTTTTTGTCCCGAGCTCGATTTTGTCCGCAGCGGTGGCATTTCGATGGAGCTGAAATGGTAAATGCTCGAGTATTGTGCGCCGCTGGTGCACGTTGAACAACACCAGGTGGTCAAAATTCCCGAAGCCTTCCACTGCGGCGCCTATCATGATCATTTCGAAGTTTGCGCGCGTAGTACCTCACATGTTATTATTATTATTATTATTATTATTATTATTATTATTATTATTATTATTATTATTATTATTATTATTATTCGTTTTTTAGCTGAACTTTTTTTAGGCAGACCGTGTTGTGTAGTCTCCAGCTGACCATTCATCCTTCTCTTTCTTACTCCTTTTCTATCTCTTTCCTTTCTAATATTCCCCCTTTCTCCCCCTCCCCAAGTGTAGCGTAGCCAACCGAGCCAAGCTTGGTTAACCTCCCTGCCTTTCCTCTCTATATGTATCTCTCTCTTTGCTGCCCCGCCGTGGTGGTCTAGTGGCTAAGGTACTCGGCTGCTGACCCGCAGGTCGCGGGTTTCAATCCCGGCTGCGGCGGCTGCATTTCCGATGGAGGCGGAAATGCTGTAGGCCCGTGTGCTCAGATTTGGGTGCACGTTAAAGAACCCCAGGTGGTCGAAATTTCCGGAGCCCTCCACTACGGCGTCTCTCATAATCATATACGGTGGTATTGGGACGTCAAACCCCACAAATCAATCAATCAATCAATCAATCAATATCTCTTTGCTGGATTGACTGTTTCGCACGAGTGGACGATATGCGACCCGGTGACGTCACCGGCACACACGTGTATGTGCGTGACGTCAGTGCAGATCTCGAACTGTCACGTATGCCGCTCCAACTTCTTCTACGGCATATCACCCTTATATTTCGCCCGAGAGCTGATTACGAAAGCAGCCCGATAAGAACTCGTCGTTTGCGATTGTTATCAAACATCAGGATAAGCAATTTGCATTCCTTGACCTGCTAGCACTTGAACGATCAGTTGTCTGTTGTTATTATGTAAAATAAAAAAAAAGTGTACTTAGAATCTTCATTACGTAACTCTCCCATGTGTAACTATACTAGACTATTTAGGTTTCGCATTGTAGTATCGGACACGCCGTGAAGCTATAACTTGTGTTTATTATGTTGACCAGAATCTCTATTAAACGGATGTATAAAAATATGAGATGTTTTAATTATGTTCAGTACGCAAAACCTAAACCTGTTCAACTATTGTGTATAAGTTAAATTTTTTTCAGTATATTCTGTACGCTAAGTTAACACGTCGTTAAATTATTGCATTACATTGTCTCCTGCCTGTATATTTATGTTTGTTATAGTTGCACGGATCCATACTAGCACTATGCTAAGGATACAGATGTTTCCAACATGGTTTTTGTTTAACAGTATTTCGTTCAATGAAGTTCACAGTTGAACTATCTCAAGAGTCACGTTGACTCTCTTTAAGGAGAGTCGTGGTGGTTTGACTCTCTTTGAAGAAACTCGAAAACTCTCTTTTTAAAAGTCGTATACGCCTTATGACTCTCTCTAAAGAAAAGTCAACCTATATGTCTTGCTCAAGAGATTACACGCGAGTCGATAGCAGGCCCGTAGCCATGAATTTTTTTCGGGGCGGAGGCGAGGGGGGGGGGGGGTTAGCTGAATGCCTTGAATTTATTATATGTCAAAACGAATAATCTTCGGGAGAAGAATGGAGAAGCTCGTCCCCCTCCCTCCCCCCCCGGCTGCGTGTCTACTCGTGAAGCAAGAAAGAATCAAAGTACAGCTTTTTTTTTCTTTTTTCAGCGTGTACTGCACTGGATAAACAGTTCTTGCTTGAAAAATTGCTGGGAGAAAGTTTGACGTTGCCCGAGATTACCGCCATTTTCGCGTATAGTCTCTTCCTCTGATCTTGGTATCTTCATTCCGAGTCGGTGCCTCGATGGCTGAACCGAAGGTTGTGGGATCGAATCCGTACTCTCGATGGAGGCGAAAATGCCTGGTATACGTGCACTCTACTTGAGGCACGTGATTTGTATGCGCGTCAAAAAAAAAAAAAGAAAAAGAAACATCACATGGTCGATATTTCTGGCGCCTTCTGCTACGGCGTTCTTCATAGTCATGTCGCGGTTCTTGGACGTCGAACCTCAAGAATTTTTATTTTTTTATTATTTCAGAGCCGCGCAAATTATTGAGAGAACTGTATCAGTACTTCAACACTGCATCCGCTTCGAAAAAGGCCGCTCTAAAAACGTGCGCTGTGGTTTCGGTACTATTTATTTATTTGTTTGTTTATCCTAAGGTCCCACTAGGGGCATTTCATGGGGGATGTGGGTTAAACCCGATACTGTTTTCACGGAGAATAATTATTTGCAGGTTAACACAATTCTATAGTACAGAAGTTCACGAAACATAATGACAAGATAAGCAATACAAGAATAGAAAGCATCGGACAAAGCATAATCGTTAATGAAAGTTACAGGGCCCGAAATACGTGAGAAATTCTGAAGTAAACGAAGGCGCGGCTCAGTTATTGTAGCAATCCTGAAAAAGTAATTCATTCCATTCTCTCATTGATAATGTTAAAGGCGAAAGCGACTTTTTTCTTTTCTATGACGAGAATGAACTGCACAAAATCAACCACTATGCGCATGCATGACTTGCCTGGAACTCCGGCATCTTTGCGAGGAACACGGAGATCATGGTGACCAGGTCGGAGGCGATCTGCGAGTTGTTGACCGCGAAGCCCGTCTCGTTGGTCACGAAGCTGTAGCCCGATCCGACGGGGTTGTCCACGAACAGCAAGTTGGCGAAACGCACCTGTTTGACGCAGTGAAGTCAGGTATAAACAACAGCGATAATAGAGCAAACTATGGAACTAGCATTGCCATCAGCTAGTATGGTGAAAGAAGTACGAAGCCCTCCTCTCGCCTGCCCCCCCTCCCCCGCCTCATTGCCCTTTTGAAAGAACTCAATTACTGTTCCCCCCCCCCCCCTCGTTAAGGTAACCCTGGCGCCACTCCTGAGAAGGACACACACAGGCTTTCGCCTACCAGTCGTGTCAGGTGAATGCATAGGAAACACCGTGAGTTTTTTTTTTTTTTTCCGATCAAAGGGAGCGCGCGCAGAGAAAGCACAGTCGTTTCTATAGAAGTGGATTGGGACACCACTTTAGGGGATGTGCGCTACCGAAACAGTACGACATACCCAGCTGTGGTTCCTCGGCAACAGCTGGACGTCCAAGGGTCCTATCTCGGCGAAGTTCCCAAAGCCGGCCGAAGAGGCACCTGGACCGCCCTGTGGCACAGGCAGCAATTGAGGGTCAGCAACCGTGTACGACAGCACATTTCATTCATTCATTCATTCATTCATTCATTCATTCATTCATTCATTCATTCGATTTAAAGGAAGCAAAACACGAGATCAGTTAATTTGGAATTAATATTGTTCTTTGTGAACTCTAACGTCATTAATTTTTCCATCATTGGTTCATAATTAGAGAGGAAGTTAAAGTCGGCACTTTTTTTAACTATTACGCCGAAAAATGTCAACACCTTAATGTCACTGTGACGTCACTGAAATCCATAGTCAAGATGAGAGCCGACAGATGGAAACTCACAATACGAATAGGAAGTAAGTCGAACGGGCTGGAGAAAGTTGCTCAGACAGGCTCCAGCTCACTTACCCTCTCCGCACTGTGACGCCATTGATGTGAACGCCACCATTTTTTCACCCTCTCCCTCCCTCCTCCCTGCCGACGACTGATAATTGGAGTGTTAGGAGGCTCCACTACGTCACTGAGGCTATAGGAAAGCGCCGAATTAAATGATTAAGTGTCTTTTTCACAACGTGCCTGTCTTGTCACCCTTTCTCACACATGCTTCAATTTATGTATATTTACATTTCGCATATTACTGTTTTTTTTTGTTGCATGAAATGCCTCCCAGCGTCATGGACCAGTCAAGTGTCACTTATACATATTTCATACATCGCAAAACTATGTATGTATACATTTGTCATTGAAAATTGCCTCGAGTGGAAAGTGTATAGCCGCGTATGCCCACCCTTTAGTATCGCTTCACGAGAATTGGAGGTGTGGGCGCCTCTGAGGTTTTAAGTCAAGTCGTGTTCAATAATTAAGAGCCTTTTTATAAACACGAGCGAAAGAATAAACCAAGAGCACGTTGTCAACGCTAAATGTCAAAACACCCCGAATTATTGTTATTTTTTTTTCTTTGCCCACACTTATCCCCTCCTCAATAAGGAAACAACCTTTTCACGACGTAACTGTTTAGGCCTTTCAGTGAATCAACAGCCTTCTTTTATTCACAGTTAAGCCCGAGCGGACACATTTGAGAGATTCGGTAAACACTCCAGCTGCCACGCACGAAAGAACGGTGACGAAATCGACACCGCCTATCAATTAGGTACGTAGCTACGTAAGACACTGTTGCCGTGTCTAGCTCGATCGCCGAAGTCTCGTATTCAAAGTAACCCCCGACAAAGTAACAGTCAAGGTCTGCCACGATTGAGATTACATCGTCTAACACCTACAACCGCCGAAGTCTCGTATTCAAGGTAACTCCCGACAAAGTAACAGTCAAGGTCTGCCACGATTGAGATTGCGTCGTCCAATACCTACAACCGCCGATAAAGAAATAAACCGGCAAGGACGCATTACGTCACACACAAGGCCTCGGTAACTCCCGACGAAGCCATTAATTCCAGCGTTGGATTATCTGCCCGTCGCACTATGGGTCACGTGACCTCCGTGAGGCAACGTATTGGTTGGGAGCCTTTGTTCCTTTGCGCTCTTGTACCGTGGCTTTGTCAGCCCTGCGCGCTATGACGTAAGTATTACGTGCTGGGCCAATACGCACCCCCCCCCCCTGTTACTATACTAACAATATACCTCCGCCCCCCCCCCCTTTTTTTTCGGAATAGACCGCGCTGCTTTCGCGTTTTACGCGACAAGCATTCGAAGTTTCTTAGCACGCGTGTTTTTCTTTGCATGTAGGTTGTTTGCGGGCGCCATGTTGTCGCGTGGTCTTGGAAACAGTCGCGCGTGTGTGCTCTGCGTCGGCGTCAGCTGGCTGCCTGCCCGCCAACTAATCCGTCTTTGATCCTTTCTCGACGACGTGACTCCATTACGGTGGCCGCCTCGGACACCTTGTGTGCCTAATCCGAAGGCGTGAGGGTTGCAGACTTCGCGGGCCGTGTTTTTTTTTTTTTTTTTTTTTTTTTGAGGCCGTCTGCTTTCTTTCTAGAGCGTCGTCTGCTAGCTGCTCGCGGTACGCAATGAGCTTGCGCAATGTGTGTCCCGAAATTTTTTGAAAAAAAAAAAAGAGCAGTATAACTCTACCAAACTGTACTTGAAAGTTGGGCCCACGCATGCACAACACGAGAGCTCCTTGCGACGCGCATAATGTGTGTAAACCCGGTCTTTTATTTTTTTGTTTGTTTCAGAGTGTTTGATCGCTCAATTACCCGCTTGCCTTGCATGTTTATTTGTTCGCTCACTGGTATCTGGAAAACGCGAAACCTTCTTTTTTTTTTCCCTATTTTTTCACGGGGTGCAGCGAAGGTTAGGAACGTACGCCCGCTATAGCCTCGCAATACTGCTCACGGACACCTCATCAGGTTACCGATCAATAATTTATGCCGGAGCAAGGGGTCATTCATGCGAGATGATGGTGTCGAAAAACATCGGAGGCGCCATCACTGCCCACCTCTTTCCACCCGAAGATTTATATATATATATATAAATATATGATATATAACGCGCTTGGTCACGGCTTATACTGTACGCATTGTAATGAATGCACGGAGCTAAGCCTAACGGGAACGCCTCTATCGGTGCGTCGTCTGCTTGCTGTTCACGGCAGCAGACGAACACCTCTGCGGCATCAGCTGCTACCAACACGCGTGTGTGTGTGTGTGTGTGTGTGTGTGTGTGTGTGTGTGTGTGTGTGTGTGTGTGTGTGTGTGTGTGTGTGTGTGTGTGTGTGTGTTCACTATAACGAACAAACTTGGTGAATGCTAAAGCATCCTACATTTAACATCGTAGACAAAAAAAAAAAATAAACGACCAAGTTTATACGGAAGGTAGTTATATAACCTCTAGGTCCATATAAACCGGAGTTCCGTAAAGTGCTTGCTTTGTCATGCGAGATAAAATTAAGTGGTGATGAGCTACACCATCACGCACATGTTCGCAATACAGCACCTTCCCCTATAATGGTATCCCATCTATTGCTGCAAATATTGCCGAAGAGTACCCGCCCCTTCTTGAATTATTATAACTTATAGTCAGCTAAGCTGCCAAGCTTGCGCAAGTTCGGTTGACGCAACAACGTACGTGGTAGAAAAGGAGCTTGGTTTGCAGACTTAGCTCGCTGGGAGGCACGTGACGTGGGTGACGGCGCAGGTTACGTGACATTGATGGATTTCGAGTCGTGCAGCGCAACGCAAGCTTGCATCGCTTTTTCTTAGTCTGCTTTGCAGTCTGCGAGTGTTGTCATGCATGCGAGGTATTGGACTGCACAGCACAGCAAAAGCGACACGCTGTACGATTGAATAACGAGCCGAGTTGAGTGTATGTGGCAAAGGTGACGTCACTAGATGTGCGGATGTACAGCGTTGTAAGTGTCGATAAAGCTGAGAAGTTCATGAAGTTCATCCTTGCTGTGGATATATATATATATATATATATATATATATATATATATATATATATATATATATATATATATATATATATATATATATTTACACGGTAGAAAAAGAGGTCGACAAACGTGCGAAAAAACACTAGTTTTACTAACGTTTCGGCAGGTGGGCCTGCCTTCGTCGGAGTGAATAACGCGTTCGATGAACGCGTTATTCGAAGGTCGTAGGTTCGATTCCTGCTCACAGCTGGTAATTTTTTCATCCACTTTTCTTTCTTCTTATTTACATTCCATTGGTTCTAATAACTTCCCCTGTACATTCCTTGGCATTACTGTCTGTTATATCTCATTAATATTGTGTTAAAACACGGAAATACGAGCCCTTACGTATACAATATACAATTTTCTCCCTTATATATATATATATATATATATATATATATATATATATATATATATATATATATATATATATATATATATATATATATATATATATATATATATATAGCGTAGCTCTTTTGCAGCAGTGCTTTTGTACAACTCCCCTCATTGATAACACCCAGAATCGACCACCTACAAAACGTCTATGTTCCTCAATGCAGAACCATAACCCATTCGCACGCTTTCATTCCAAGAACTACATCTGAATTCTGAATGGAATCTACTCCCTCAATCAGCTACCACAATCACCGAGACATCACGTTTCAAGGGTTTTTTACGAAGCATCTTTGGATTTCCGCTACGTTATATATATATATATATATATATATATATATATATATATATATATATATATATATATATATATATATATATATATATATATTGTGGGCATTTAGTATACCAATCCTCTTCATCTGTACATTATCATCATTATCATGTATTGCTTATGCATCCTCATCGTTGTCACGTATCATCATCATCTTGGTTCGTGCATCTCCGCTGTCGGCTGCCGGTTCCTCGGGCCTAATAAAGGTCTTCCAAACCAAGACTTCATAATATATATATATATATATCGTTTTGCGTGATGGTGGTGGATAGTAGCCACCAAGGTCGGCTGTTGTTGTGATCTCATATCAGCTTTCGCTGTATAAAAATTAAAAAAAAGTTGCTAGTTCAGCGCTTTCGTTCTCCTGACAATCAGCTCCGAGAGCTAACACTGGCGTCGCTGCATTCGCGGCCAAATGACGTCACTGCGGCAAGGACTCGCATGCTCCGCCGCCACCGACGCATGCTGGCGGTGGCTCCTTTCCGAACCCGCTCTTCCGTGATACGGCGGTGATCTTCCCTCAGTTTCGCGGTGTGGATTTCGGTACAAAGTAAAGTTATTCATTACTATCACAACTAGACTAACCCACGTATTCTAGAACGTCCCTTCACTCAACGCTTCACCTTCACTCGAGAAAGCCGATGGGAGCGCCGTCTCTAGGCGCGGCAAGTCACTCCTCATCGGCGATAATCTGCTGCGATTCTCGAGTAGCGCAGCGTCATTTTCAGCCGTGCGGTGGCGCAGTGCTCAACTTTGTCAAGTGAGGGGTGGAAATCGAGTCAAGGAGCGTTTGTGAATACGTGGGTAAGATGCAGAAAGTATCAATAATATAGCTTAGGACGGAGAACTACGGCTGTTCGAACAGATTATATCACTTTGGAAAGGGGGGGGGGGTGCAGGACAGTGAGACATTCACCACGCACGTAATGCGCGAAATCTTGGTTATTTATTTATTTATTTATTTATTTATTTATTTATTTATTTATTTATTTATTAATACCCCTATAGGCCCCAGAAGGGGTATTACATAGGGGAACAGACACATGAAACAAATTTTTGTACGCTTATACTATGTAAAAACAAGATTATACAAATAATGAAAGCGAGCAGAAAATATTCGTGCTAAATGAGTCAAACTTCATTACAGCTTGGCATAGACTGACGCGATTAAACGTGTGTCGAACTATTACAAATGAAATGGGGACGTTTTCAATTTAGGCCACTAACAGAATCGCGATTTACGTAGGTTGTGTGTAGGTGCAAATAATGTAGGTCCTCCGACAGAATTACGCTTTTTGATGCCGGATATTTTAGATTAATGCGTCTAATTTTTTACACAGTCACTTATAATATTCAGAAAATAAAAGTAACGCTGCAACACATACTCAATGGTTTCCGGAATATTGCCCCGCCGCGGTGGTCTAGTGGCTGTACTCGACTGCTGACCCTCAAGTCGCGGGATCGAATCCCGGCTGCATTTTTGATGGAGGCGGAAATGTTGTAGGCACGTGTGCTCAGATTTGGGTACACGTTAAAGAAGCCCAGACGGTCGAAGTTTCCGGAGCCCTCCACTACGGCGTCTCTCATAATCTTATAGTGGTTTTGGGGACGTTATACCCCACATATCAATCAATGGTTTCCGAAATACTGAGACGCCGGTATACTCGATTACCATGTACAGATTTGTTCTCAACAGTACATAGTCGGGGATTATGTAGGCGGAAACCCACATTTAACTCGATCTACTACCGCCAAGTCCTATAAACGGTACTGTCCACTTCCCGTGGGAGCGCTGCTGATCGTTTGCAAAACAGACGCCAGAAAGTCGAAATTAACTGTTTCGATGGCGCATAAATTCGTAGCCCACGTGACAACGAAACATTCGATGCCTCGACGAAGCAACGATTGGTCTCGCACGCCATGTTCATACAGAGACTCGTCTGGGGTAATCAAATGTGGGGAAAACCTTATCAGGTGGCTATCTAAACGGCGCCACTCGAACTTCTCGTGGCTAATTCCGTTCTTCGTCTGCGTCGTGCCCCCCACCACTCCCTCCCCCCTCAATGGACAGCGACAGTTCTCTGACTGACGAGCTCGGTATAACAAGAGAGAGCGCTTACCGGCCGATAAGCCACGTGACTAAATGAGCCGATAACTCCTGTTGTTTTCCGCGCGTGAACGAGAAGCGGATATGTTACAGCGACATAATGACCTGCGCAACTTGAAGCACACGTACACACCGCGCTCGTAGAGAAACATACTACATAAAGAGTGGCCACGGGAGCCTTTTCACGGCCCAGCAAGAAAGGGTCTGACCAACTGCTAGATGGCGCACCCGTCCTCGCTTTTACTCTTTTGTTAAGACATGTAATAGCCTCCTCAGGAGGACATAAAACACCCAAGTTTGGCATCAATTTTTTGCACAGAAGAAATTTTAGTTATTTGTGTTATTTTGAAATAAGTTCTCCAGATCATGTGCCGCTGAGGACGTTTAGTGCCTCACAACAGAAAACAGTAAAGTATGACTAGAAAGTGTTGTCTTTCTGCATTTGTTTTGCACAAAGAGGCTCATTCATGTGGTTTAGATGTACTGTACATGTATTCTCATTGTGGACGCATGGGCGGCATGGGTGTGTAGCGTAGTGGTAAAAACACTCGCTTTCGGAGCATGAGGGCACAGGTTGAAATCCCAGCGTCGGAGAAAAAAAATCTTGTTGTTTTATTTATGCTGAAGACATTATCGGGTCTGTCTAACCACTCGTGGCGCTGAAAGCAGCGCACTATAGCTGGGCCGCAGGGCCCTACGAAAGTATCCGCTTTTTATATATATATATATATATATATATATATATATATATATATATATATATATATATATATATATATATATATATATATATATATATATATATATATATGTGTGTGTGTGTGTGTGTGTGTGTGTGTGTGTTTCTCTATGCCACGCTTGTGTGCGTGTTTGCTTGTAACAATGATGGGGGGTACGTTTTACGTCCCAAAACCACGATATGACTATGAGAGAGGCCGTACAAGAGGGCTCCGGTAAATTTCGACAGTACACGGTCGCCTCTATTATTTCGTGTCCATCGAAATGCGACCGCCGCAGCCGGAGTCGAACCCGCAACCTTAGAGTCAGCAGCCGAGTACTACTGATCCACCTAGGTGGACATGTGTGTGTATGTGCTTGTGTGTGGTGGAGAAGATAGAAGTTGCGCAGAGAAGGGCACGTCTAAGGGGTCGTTTTGCTCTGTTTAGACATAACGTTAATTGGAACTAACAGACAAGAAAGCCGTGGTTTAAAATCGTCACGTAAAATGTTACAAGACCGGACGAGTGTTGTCTTTATTTGTGCCCGTGTTAGCACGGCCACGTCTTTCAACACGGATTCCTACAACCCATAGCTGCGCTCTCTGTTATGCGAAGATGAGAACACACACTATAGACAATGCGATTACACTCCACACGGTTTATCAATCGGACCTTGCGATCCAATCGCTTATCGCACGTGGGCTTATTAATTTCGACGATTACTTCGATAGCCATTGTCACAAGGGCTGTCAAATGTTGCTTTCATTCGTACGAATCATGCCGCTCCACGAGGGCAACGTTTTGGCGTAATCGAAGATATATCACTGCGATGCACAGCCGTTAAGTCGGTTCACTTACGCGAAGCACGCACGGTGACGTGCAAGCTAAAAATCGCGTGACAAGAGGGCGGACGTTGATGTCACGTGAATACACTGTATACAGACCCTTATTGAGGCGACGCAGGCGACTCTGTGCTTTTGTGACACCGCCTTCCAGGAGCGTACAGTTCATTGTTTTCTCCTCCTGATAATACCATGACAGCATTGTTTTGCGTATGGATATTTCCTTTATTCATTGCTCGAGGGGGCGGAGGCGAATCCAACTGCTACGGCAGCTGCATTTTGATGAAGGCGATTTGCAAATAACACGTGCTCATTGATTTAGGTGTGTAATAAAGAACACCAGGTGGTCTAAATTTAGTTCTAAGTCTCCCACTAGCGCGTGCCTCATTATCATATCGTGAATTTGGCACAAAAAACACCGGATAACATTCATTCATTCATTCGTTCATTCGTTCGTTCATTCATGTTGAATTCGAAGCACAGCTCATGTCAAAGACACGAAATTTTCGCGGAAATTTTACCGACTTATACATCGCAGTTTGATGCCGCAGTGCCTCAATGAACCCATGCGTATACAGCACTAATTTCTAATAATTCAATACCGTGTTTATCACCGCTAATTTACAGCAGCAAGACGTAGTTACACAATACAACATCATGCCAAATCGAAAAGACGTGCGCGATCGCAAATTTCGTACAATCTTCAGACTCACGTGTTGTGTTCAGTCCTGCGCAAAGGCCTTATTCGACGAGCCCTCTTGCCCCGCCGCAGTGGTCTAGTGGCTAAGGTACTCGGCTGCTGACCCGCAGGTCGCGGGATCGAATCCCGGCGGCTGCATTTTCGATGGAGGCGGAAAGGTTGTGGGCCCGTGGGCTCAGATTTGGGTGCACGTTAGAGAACCCCAGGTGATCTAAATTTCCGGAGCCCTCCACTACGGCGTCTCTCGTAATCATATAGTGGTTTTGGGACGTTAAACTCCACATATCAATCATCGACGGGCCCTTTTCACACCGGAACATTGGCTGTGTGCGCTTGCTTGCACGGTAATCCCGCACTCATGGCCGCTCCCGTGACCAAATCATTTCCAAATTGGCGTCCTCGGTGCAGTCGACAGCCATTTCAGTGCTTGCCTTTTAAGAAACTGAAGTATGGGCCTGTATTCCATACTTTGCGGGTAGCAAGTGCGATCTGAAATTGCCATATGTTTGCGCAAGGGCACTTTTTTGACGGGCCGTGAACTGTAGGTGCAACCATGTTATGCAACATGTTTTTATTGATTGTGATAGCTGACGCGGAGGAGAATAAGTGGGGAGAGTATAAAAATATCAAAAATGTGTTTCTTTTTAATCGTCGTCAGACGTTACCCTTGCATGCTCTTTCCTCGTAGTTAGCGCGATTATATCTTTTTTTATTGAAAAGTGTTATGCATATGAAATTTAACAGTTTTATATTCAAGCATGCTGAGAAAGTAATGCGGAAATGTCACCGCTTTGTCGTTGGTTACTTTTGAAATAAAGGCCTGCAAACTAGGAAAAAAAACGTTTTTATGTCAAATTTGAAATTTTTCATTTAAAAATGTACAATATGCATAGAATCGAAATATAATTGAACGTAAACGAAAGTACGCCTATATTTAGCTAAACGAATTTGAAGTACCAGAATAATATATTTCGTGTAATTCATCGCCAAAATTCGAAAAAGAAACAACAAAGGAGCAGGCAAGCGTGGCACTCCAACACTTCGTCATTATTGATTTACTGCGCTTCAAAAATTTTTTTCCAGCAATACCAATCGCGGATATTTTCTTTCCACTCATCAGGCAAAAAAACAATATCACAAAGTTTTGAGAGAAATTTAAGAGGTCGACCAGCCATTCGATCTTACGTGGACTCACCCAGATAACTAACTCGCGAGGCTACTTAATACATTGCGGCGATGACATGCTAAAGGGAAGGGCACGTGATATCTCGCGGAGTTCGAGATAGCAACGGCATTCTCCGATAAACTCGCATGTGATGTGCGCCGGCAACCGAAACGATAAGGCGCGTGCTAGCGCGGCCGTTTCGCATACGGGACGAGGATTGCCGAAAAGGACTTGTTTTTGGGCTATAGTTGGTGCATACTTGGTGCAGAAGACTGAGACGCAAAACACATAACGTGAAGCAGGAAGAGCAGGAGAGAAGAGAGAACAGCGCCAACTACTTTTAGGTCTTCTCTCCTGCTCTTCCTGCATCACGTTTTGTTTTTTGCGCCTCAGTCTTCTGCACCGAGGGTTGCCCCTTCGCGAAGAAAGGACCGCGTACGCAACACCCTTTTAAGGAGCGATGTCCTCGAGAACGAAGGTTGCTCATGGGCACGCTCTGAGTATAGACGCAACGTCGTGGACGTATTTCTGCCGTGCACAAAAAGAAATCGCAGCAAGTCCACCGAGTGAATCATGATGAGTGGGGCGAAGCGTCTGTCCGTCCGTTCGTGCGTGCGTGCGTCCGTCGTTCGTGAACGCGTCCGTGTGTCCGTCCGTACCAACGATCCGCCACGTACGGGGACGATCCAGGAGACAGAGAGGCACTGCACCTAAAACCCCTATACCTTCGGAAAAGTACAGCGTTCTTTTGACAGACGGACGGCAAAAACTTTATTTAAAAAATAAAAAAAGGATCCCTGCAGGGTTACCGGCCCGGGCTCAGGCCACCCCGACGTTTTGTGCGGTGAGGCGTTGCCTTTCCGCCGCTGTCCGGGCCCGCTGGATTGCCCACAGTTGGTCGTGCAGATGAGAGCTAGTCAGCGCACTTAGCCAACGCTCCTCAAGAAGGTCCGATTTTATATTGTCCTTTCGGTATATGCGTCGCTGCCTCCTCTCACCGGCTCGAAAGCAAACTCCAAGCTCGTGGCGCTTTACAGGGGGCGCCACTGTCTCAAGCGAAAGAAAAACAGAAACGCCGGAAAGGAGGCGGCGAGGGGGAGAGCAGATGGCGGTACTTTTACGAAGTATAGGGGTTTTAAGCGTACCCAGGCACAACCCGCACCGCAACCAATCGGAGAGTAGCGGTACAGCGCCATCTAGAATGTCCTCACTCAACTGCAGTTTGTATGTACTCTATGAGACAGCGCCGCCTATTATACTGTTCGGGAGACACTGCCATCTTTTTTTCTCGTCTGTTCCTCTCTCGGTTACGCCTTACGCAGGACACGGTTAGACTAAATGGAGCATCGCCCCTAAAACGTTTGAGATTAAATGTAGCTACACCCTTTAGGGCGCATTTCTGACACACTTATGATTCACTTCAAGGAATCGAGTGAAGAGGGTGTATTTTTCTCACACGTACAACAATCGTCATCTACCTTGCCTTCCTGGCCCCGCCAGACTGCTAAACCGAAGGTCGCGGAATCGAATTCCAGTGGCGGTGACTGTCAATGGAGGCGATAATTTTGCATTTGGGTGCCCGTTAAAGAATCCCGGGTGGTCGAAATTTCTGGAGCCCTCCAGTACGGCGTCTCTTATAATAAAACAATATAGTTGTCTTGGGACGTTAAACGCCACATAATATTGTTATCTTGCGTTCATTTCTTTGCATTATCGGTGGGCGCCTGGCACTTCCATGTCACGGTCGACATGCGCGATATCAGTGTGATAGCCTTATTGATAGGAAAGTGGCCAGTGCCGAGTTTTTAGGAAAAGAAGCGCAGGCAAGCCGGATGACGATTATTGTTGTGCGTGAAGAAAAAGACACCCTTTTTACTTGATCACAGTTTAGAGTGAATTGTCTTGTGGTCCTTTTGTGGAAAACTTCGCGCTCGTTGCTGTCATACCCTGCATGACTTTCCGCATAAAAGCCACGTATTCGAAGAAAATAAAGAAAAAGTGCTCAAGGTCACAAGGCGCACGTGACGTATTTTCTTTGCCCCTGCCATCCTCCGCTGCTTAGTCTCCAGCACTTTGGCCGTGACGAGAGAAGGGAAAACGCGATTGCAGCATGCGACAATTCTTTGTAACTCCACTCGTACTGGACGGCTTTTGAAAATTTTTGCAGCGTTGAATTTGTGAGGCTTTTTTGGTGAATCCACTCTTTGGTTAGTTGAAAAGTCGTTTCAGGGTCCCTTTAATGTTATTTCCGTCATTTTACGTTCCATTGCACGCCACGTGACGCCCTTGTTTTTATCTAGCAGCTTTGTTATCGTGACAATAGTCGGATAACGTGGCAGCTACAACAAAGGAGCTACAAATAAACTTTGTATCATTTGGCCTATTACCGCTGTTGCCGAGTCTCCCTCTATCTTTTTTGTGAGCGGAAGACGCCCACACGCACATGCGTGCGCACGTATACATACCTGAAGCCAGATGATGAGTGGCGCCGCCTGGTATTCGGGGGTGTCGGCGAACATGAGCCACCAGAACATGTACGCGTGCTCGCGCACCTTGACGTAGCTCCACGCCTCGCGTATCTCCGCGAGACATCCCGTCGGCCCCTGCGGCTGGCCACCCAACAGCACTGCGCATGCGCGGAGAAACGACGTCAACAGAGGCTGCATGGATTACACATGAGGTAGTCAGCAGTACACGCAGAAAACGATACCGAAACAAGCCAATGGGCACACAGTGTTGTCGTTGAAACCTACGGTGGTTCAAAAAGGTCATGAAACGGCCGCTTTACTATCATAGAGTTTCCTAAAATTAACTACAAGGGACTCAGGCGCTGCGATCATTCAGCGACCATGGGAATGATGGGTAGTACGCACATTTGCCTAGTCTTCGTACTTGCGGGCGACGAATCTTACTTGCGGCTTCGTTTATTGCTGTGTTTCGGTTTTGTTTTGAAAGAAAGATTCAACCCTTTTGAACTTCGTGACCCAATTTGGAAAGGTAAGTCTAAAAGAATAGGGTGGTGAAGCGCAACCGCTGATCATTTGCTCATTTTTCTTTCGTGAGAACACAGCTTCAAGCCACAAAAAACGCACACGGAGCCAAAAGCAGACCACAAGTGCGAAGTTTAGACAAATGTGTGTACTACCCGTCATTCCCATACTCGCCGAAGCACCGTGCGTTGCAGCTCCCATAAATACTAGCGCCAGAGTTCCCTCTATAGTGTATATTAGTAAACTCTATGCTTACTATAACAATGCGGCGCCATCGGCAACCACATGCGCTAACTGTGTCATCTGCCCGAGTGGACCTGCACAGACGCTTTGCCTATCGAGGAACGCGGAACTCTGTGGCATATCGAGCACGCGCAAGAGGCGCTCATCGGCGTCTGCCACAAGCGATCCGCGTGCCACAAGGACGCTGCTTAATATGAGGTCAGAGTTTAAGTTAGCGCCAATTGCGTACTACAAAGACGCTGATGAGTGTCCCAGCTGCACGCACTCGCGAGTACCGAAGAGTTCCGCGTTCCTCAATAGGCAAAGCATAACTTATGATGACGTCACCTAGTTAGTGCCTGTGGATGCCGGTGGCTTCGCATTGTCGCTTTAGAGCGATCATTTCACGACCCCTTTAAAGGCTAATAATACTATTTTTTTGTTGAAGGACGTTTGAGCTTCGCCTTCGAGAACAGCTATAAGCTCCTCCCTCGGAACGCTGGCGCGCCTGTCATTCGTCCCTGCAAAGAGATAATATATTGATAATAAAATGTAGGGTTTAACGTCCCAGAACCACCATATGATTATGAAAGACGCCGAAGTGGAGGTCTCCGGAAATTCCGACCACTAGGGGACGTGCACCAAAATCTGAGCACACGGTCCTACACTAAACCAGCTCAGAGGAGGAGTAACGTCAAGTTTAGTCCCCAAAATCGTGTTGTTAGTGCACCAAAAGACCAACTGTGGTGAATTGCGCGTCGTGTGCGAATTTGGAGGACTAACGTGAGGACGAACGGCTCGGGTGGCGGTTGAAAAGACCCTTTTTCTGCAGCCCTTGTTGGTTGCACGGGTCAGCAGCCTTTCAACGGTGCGTATCTCGGTCAGGTGCACCCCGTTGTTCAGAAACACGCCTTTCTACTTCGTCGGGGTGTGGTGATTGCACCCGGCGGGAGAAAAATACAGCAAATGCATGTTCAGGGGTTCACTAAACTCATATGACAAGGCTCGTCTGCCTACTTACAGTTACGATGAAAGAATATGAAGAGAGAAAATGTTAAATTGTCGGGGGTTAATACTGAGCCGTCCATTGTAAGTATTTGAAACGTATAGTTCAACAAGCTTCACAATTCTGACGGACGTTTCAGCGCGTATATTGTGTATCCATCCGCGCCGCACTTCGGAGTCGCTCAGCGCATTCAGGAGTGCGACTCGTGTTCGCCACTCGTCACGATCTGTTTCGCTCCGATTCCACGGAAGGCGAGTAGCTGTGAAGAACATACTTCGCTGCATGTGCTGCGTTGCATGGGCTGCAATTGAATACAATTCGAATGGTTCTCTCTAACAGCAAGACAACTGTTTTCAAGGGTCGCCCAGATTTCTGCAACTCTTTTCATTTCAAGCAAATACGCACGAAATTGAACAAAGTAGCACTATCGGTACCGTTAACCGACTAGCAATACCACAGTTATATGTAAGCTGACGCACAATGGCGACTACAGCCTTCTAGGTGTCTTTACCTACGCATTTTTATAGCGAGGGTACATGCAGTGCAAACACATCACATTCCTGATAGCATTGTTCCGAAGTCACCGCACAGAGCATCTCCGACACGCGTTTCTCACTGTTCATCGGATGCGGGTTCGAATCCCGGCTGCGGCGGCTGCATTTCCGATGGAGGCGGAAATGTTGTAGGCCCGTGTGCTCAGATTTGGGTGCACGTTAAAGAACCCGAGGTGGTCTAAATTTCCGGAGCCCTCCACTACGGCGTCTCTCATAATCATATAGTGGTTTTGGGACTTTAAACCCCACATATCAACTGTTCATCGGATGATACGAACGCTTCTGCAACATACGACGATCTTATTAGGCTTTTGCATTTATGTATTTATTTTAACCCATTTCGTTACAACCTCCTCGACAATTAGCCAGAACTTATCAGATTGACGAGCCGCCTGGTTCGGGCACTCTAATGTTTATTTGTTTTCCATGTTGTTCTTTCGTTTGCGGTATCAGGAATCGGGCTATACATCTGGTCATATACCATCTGGCGTAATGTCATCGTCGTATTATAAGTGTTTTCGTTTTCGCCTTGCTTCATCTACCACGTGTCACTAAGCACACTGTACCACTGGGCCCAGTGGTACACGAACAAATCTGTGCCACTAAGTATACAGAGGTGATGTTACCGTTTAGTTCAACGGTACGTAAGTGAACCAGTACAGTACACCTGAGTGTTGAGATCAGTGGTATATGAAAGCAACCTGTGCCACTGAGTGTACCGCTTAGTTCAGTTTTACATCGACCAATCCTCCACAGCTGAGTGTAGCCTGAGCTGAGTGGTACATGAACCAACCAGTGCCACTGAGTGTACCACTGTGCTGAGTGGTAAATGATCTGTGCAACTAATTTGTGAAACTGTCCGTGCAGAGTGTACCGCTCGGTTCAGCGGTAGATAAACCAATCCTCTACAACTGAGTGTACCCTGAGCTCAGCTGTGCGTACATGAACCGACCTGTGCCACTGAGTGTACAAAGTGTACCAAAGAGCTCAAATGGTAGATGAAACTGTGAAAATGAGTGTACCACTGAGTGGTACACTAAACGAGTCGATAGTCGAAACGCTCGTAATACGATAAAGACATTGCACCACACTGTCACGATTAGCGACAACTGAAAACGAAAGAATGCTAGCGCGTTTCCGAACTCATTAGCATGTTTAAATGTGCACGCACTATAGTTGCGGCCGACCAATTACAGTATTCCACTCAGTCAAATGCAGTCAAAATTCAGCTTCGAACGTCAAACGATCTGCAGTATATACACCGAGGGACCAAGTTTATGCCGCATTTAATTTGCCAGCATTATCAACCAGTCTTGAAGTTCTCGTGTAGCGTATGCTTTTTTATTGGTGTTTATGTGGCACTAACGGCGAGATTTATCGCAAATGAAGCTGGAATTCGTTGCATAGGCAATCGTTAAACAAACGAAACGCGTACTCACGTAATGCGACGCAGAGGCCCGCGGCAGTGGTTGCGAGTGTAGGACGCATTTTGTCTCTACCCGGGCAAGGCAGTAAGCGGCCGACGGTTTGACGCGAGCGATGAGCGACTCCGCGCGATAATATCCGGGCTCCTTTTATGAAATCGCGCCTAGGTCTGCTAGCTCACTGGCGCCTGCTGAAACAGCGTTATCACGTAGCGCGCGCGACTATCGTATGTACGCACAACAACCGACCGCGCCGACGGTGTTACTGTTTCGCTTTTGAACTTCGCCCGCGCCGACTTCGAACTTGTAGCTCGCATGTTGTAGCAGTACTATGAGATGCGTAGAGTGTGGCGGCAGTGACGTAACAGTTTCGAATACGGGGTATAAAAGCTTTCTCCGTGGTTTTGGTTTCGAAGCTCTGAGTACCCAAAAGCATGTCCTTCGAGACAAGCTTTTAGTGCTCTTTTTAAAGAAAAGAGCAAAGCATAGAGGAACAAGTAATGCCGTGGAAGTCACGGTATTTTATGCTGCTGCCTGCTTTTATATAAGATGTGACAAATTATAGTTCATTTTTTGCGCAAAAAAGTGCACCAAATTTGTTAGTAAGTGCACCAGCATCACCTCAGAGAATTATGCCACGTTACACTCTAACCTTCCATACAATTGTATGAAACTCAATAACTCTAACATTCAGAACAGTTTGTAGTAATTATTTTTTAAAAAATTTGTTTTTAAATGAAAATTTTTTTGATAATTACTGGTTTAAATTTATAAAACGCTTTGTTTTTGTTAAAAAAAAAAAAGTTGCCGCACTTGGCTAGATTTAGAGAAAATATTTTACCAGCTGGCTTTCACGTTGACTTCAAACGCGCCAAAGCCAGCCAGCCAACTCAATCCGGGATCGATTCTAGGAGGTGTGCAGCAAAGTCAGGTGCCTTTCGTACGACCTTTCAAGGGTAAGCGCTTAGGTTACGTTTACTTCGCGCACTAGTAAGTAGTGATTATCGGTAGTATCTCCATCTAAGAGCAACTGAAACGATCTATTTTCTAACTAACGCCCCTAGAAATTTCCGCACTAGTAGTCGTCGGGTTAGGCTTCAGGCAGTCTATCGCCGGCAGTGTTTTTTTGCAGTTTCAGGGTCAGCTTTGAGGGTATTTTAACTCGACATGTGTTGACTGCGCTTAACTTCGAGTTTTTGAGCTGGTATCGCGCCTTTAGTTACGGATGGATTGCGGCGTGAACTTTGACTTGCGTGCGCGAGCGTGTAATCTCGTTTCATTGCAGGAGCCCTGCGAGAGGAGCAGCATGTCTGAGAAATTCGAGCTGCACACCGTTCCCTTTGACCCCAGGTTCCCGAACACCAATCAAACGAGGTCAGTGTGCTCTGAACACCCTTCTGTGGTCGTCGTTATCTTCTCGCCGCGTTCTAGTTACTGGTTGGAGCTTGGTAATCACGTGAAAGCACGCCACATGAAACTACTGAAACTGGCGTATCGACAAATTGCAAACTGTAGGGACCTGGATAGCCTCCACGTTCCAGATTTCGTGGCTTAATGCGGCGTTCGCCAGATCGAGGCAAGAGCCAACGTTGCTTTTGAAGCATCATACGCGAACTATACGATATAAACTTTGCGGTGGCCCCGCCGCGGTGGTCTAGTGGCTAAGGTACTCGGCTGCTGACCCGCAGGTCGCGGGATCGAATCCCGGCTGCAGCGGCTGCATTTCCGACGGAGGCGCAAATGTTGTAGGCCCGTGTGCTCAGATTTGGGTGCACGTTAAAGAAGCCCAGGTGGTCGAAATTTCCGGAGCCCTCCACTACGGCGTCTCTCATAATCATATGGTGGTTTTGGGACGTTAAACCCCACATATCAATCTATCAAACTTTGCGGTGCCTGGGATGGGTCGCTTCGGAGCGCCGTGGTTGCACTATTGAGTGTAGTCACACCGCTTCTACAGGGGGCGCTTCTCGGTCGGGCTCGAATTTCTCGATCGCGATTGGCCGCTTCGCGTGAAGTTCGTAAGAGAGCCGATCGCGGTGGAAAAATCAGATCGCGATCGAAAGTACAGCGTGCCGCCAAGGACGAAAGTGAACCGTTGGACACCGGCGCAAAGAAACGGTTATGCTGTACTGCTGATATAAACCAGAGACTCAAGTTACTGCGTGTAACACTTACATTTCAGCCCTACCTGTTTTACACATTTCATAGAACAACCGTGAAACCAGATTGAGTTAGCACTAAAGCATATGCAATAATGATTGCAAGTGACATCAGGAAAAGATTTGATTTGATTGATTTGTGGGGTTTAACGTCCCAAAACCACCATATGATTATGAGAGATGCCGTAGTGGAGGGCTCCGGCAATTTCGACCACCTGGGGTTCTTTAACGTATCGGGTAAAGATCAGAAAAGGAGACAAGGTCATCAATATTTCATGCAGTAGAGGTTCCGTCATGATATCCCATTGGCCAGACATTTTAATATCAAGAACGTAACTGAAAACGAATACCTAGGACATTTAGCCTGTCGATGACCTTGCCTGGAGCTATGCATATTTCAGCCGTGAAGGAGTGGAGCCTAGTTTTTAAGCCACTAGCTAACTTTGCATAAGCTAAGTGAGAGCTGGCAAGAAAGGGCAGTACCTTGTTGGTATTACTTGTCAACTTCAACCAAGTTTGCTGGATACAAGAGGTTGAGTGGTAACCGCGGTAATTACTCATGCAGATGTGAGCTGCTGAGTTGTTGAAACTACGATGTAATTAAAATTGCTTGTCGGATGGCAGCATGTATTTTTCTGAGTACTCATTAGAAGTTACAGAACCATTTCTGCAGCTGTCAGTTTGAGCTACAACAGTAGCATGAAGGTGGTAGACCGGTATCCTAATTACCTGACACTAGCCACCAAAGGTTGTTAATTAATGCAGTGGGCTCAGCAAATGCTTATACGGTATAATATTTTCATATTAAAGTAAATTGTCCTGTGGCGCGCTCACCGACATCGACACTAGATTGACGTGTGAATGCTGGTGACCTCATGCAGCAGTAGGTGTGACGATGTCGGGTACCAAAACTTGTAAAATAGCCTCTTGCTTGTTACTGAAATGTTCAAAATGGCCACGTGTGCATTGCCATCGGAGCCTCGGTACGTAGTGACTGGAAATTCCACAATATCTTGCGGTAGCACGTGACGAAAAGCTCATACGGCAGTGTGACATCAGAGTACACTAAGAACCAAAAACAGCTTTCAAAAACACTGTAATTACTCTTTCAGAATGCAGTCACGCTTAGTGGTCCACTTTCTTGGCACTCAAGGCTCTGGGCTTTTATTTGATGCACGTAAATGACAACCCAAAATTTCTGTGTCAGTGCCCGTTTAATCCTTTCATCTCAGGTTTGTGTCAAACACTTACACATGCATGAAAGCGTTTCACTCTTCTTTCACTGCCTTACTATGACTTGTAACTATATAGCTCACTTTGCTCAAATCACGCAATGACTGAAAACTTGGGCGTTGGCATCGTTTGTTAATGAAACAAGGAACAGTTTCGTGCTGACAGAACATTAATTGTAAATTTCAGGCTGCGTGATGCGCTGTGCTGTTCAGTTTGCGTGTTCTCAGGAGCCTCGACCGCAATCACCAGCAGTTTCTTACTATGCTGAAGAAGTGCTGTGGGGCCCCTTCAAAAGGACTTGCTTCTCGAATTTCTTTATGTTCGCTGTTCTGAGTCGCTTGTCTGCCTTTGCTATGCATCCAGGAACTGCTGGCAAAACTATGTCGACTTCCACCGCTGCGAAAAAGTGAAGGGCAAGGACTATGAGCCGTGCAAGTACTTCCAGCGAGTCTACAAAGCGCTCTGCCCCAACGCCTGGGTAAGGAGACAACACCTGTTTGTTCCATCTTGGGGGACTCCCACCATTGTTTCCTAAAGTTCATTAGCGGGGACTCTGGCACTGCAATTTTTCAGCCACCATGGAAACTATGGATAGTACACAAATTTGCTTAGCCATCGTGTGCTTGAGTGTTTCGAACCCACTTGTGGCTTTGTTTATTGTTGTGTTTTGGTTTTGCTTTGAGTAAAAAGACTGACCATTCTGAACTCAATGGGTGAGCCTAAAAGGTTGAAGCGTTGAAGTGCGTCTGCTGAAAATTTGCTGATTGTAGTCTGGTGACAAAGTGACTCCAGGCCAGGAAAAGCCAAACGGAGCCGAAAATAATGAAGACAAGACAAATCTGTGTACTACCTATCATTCCCATGCTGACTGAAGCGCCGTGCATTGCAGATCCCATAGACACTAGCGCCAGAGTTCCCTATACTCTACTTGGTGTTTCCCATAATCATATGGTGGTTTTGGGACGTTAAACCTCGCATATCATCCCTCTAGTGTACTTATCGGACAAACTCTATGACCTCCAGAGGCAAGTTGTCAAACTCGCGCAACATAGTTGTCTGTGTCATTCATTGACCCTTTCCCTGAATAGTTTTTTGGTGGAAAATGTTACAAAAATACCAACTCTATGTGGCTTGAAACAACTAACAAAAGAAGGATACATACAAAATATTACTTTTCTTTTTAAGTATGCAGAGGACTTCTCTAGTCTTTAGTGCAGAAAATCTCTTTGAAATAAAAAAAAAGTAACATAGTACGAGGGCCATCGAGTCAGTGAAAGCAAACCTTGGGATGCGGGAGTTGGTTTGCTTCGACCTAATAGTATCCACTACCGACACGTCGAGACTTGGTTGTCGTCCAGATTCGATAATTTAGACCACACTGCAATGTGTAGCCTCTGCCACACCCGCAGGAGAACTGCGATTCATTTTGCGAAACTTTGACTACCAAGTGCATTTTAATTTATAGTCGTGAACGCAGAGCCCTTTCTGGCACCTGCCTTGAGAGAAAGGACATTTTTTAATTCTAGTTACTTGAATCGGGTCCTTCCTTGACTAGAATGCCCACTTTAGCGTGTTAAATTCTTCGCTGCACCATTTGTTGAAGCCGAAAAGGCTGAGAGAAGTGAATTCTGGGCAGCCTAATTGATGTGGCTCCAAAGGCTTTTTTCAGGGTGGGCAAGCCGAGCTAGTCTTCAATAAGAAAAAGTTTAAATGAGTACTGACACAATTTGGAGATCTCAAAAGAAACATTTTTGGTTTCCTTGGCATGCAGTGTCAACGCTCGCCACACGCCAGAGTCGGACAACACGCATAGAATATTTTTATTTTAAATCTTTTGTCGCTGTACGTCTGCAAGCCAGATCCACTGCAGTTGACATTATCCCGACGAGTCAAGACAGTTTATGAGTTTGGAAGCTGTCTCTCCTGCATGTAGCCTTAATAGCAAAAATTGCATGCTCGTCGTCACTTACCTGTACCATGAGCAGATGACAGATTCGCCGTTACTACATCACCAGTTGCTGTCGTCCTGCAATGTGACGCTGATTAATCGGTCACAAGCTCCCACATATGCAGAAACAATCAAGTTACACGAGAACCGCATGTTGACGATTTTGTTGTCTGTGTTCGGAGCTTCTCGTGAGGTTTATCCCTTGCAAACAAACACGCATGTGACACGTTTTTACTCGGCAGTGATTGTGCCTGCAGAGTGCGACACGCCTGCATTGCATGAAAATAGTCGGAACGATAGCGCGCAAGGAGTACGACTTTGAATGAGACAGGGAAAAGTGGCGTGTATGCATGCCTGTGTCACACGAGCGCTCTGGTGTGTCCGTGGCTGCTCTCGAGTTGTGCAAGCACACTTTTCTAGACTGGTTGTGCAACATGTGTGGTCATGGAATGCGAGTCTGTTTCTTAAAGGTGCACTAAAGAGAAACAGTGACCTAATCTGTGGCGTATTCGGTTGGCCACTCTGGCTCGGAGTCACCAGATATATTCTATGCGCATGAGGAACCACAGCTTAGGGTTCATAATTGTAGTTTTGTTTCTTGAGCACCGACCGGGAAATAATTAAGATTTGCGTCGTGGTACTCTCTTGAGGAATATATAAATGCTTGTCTGTTCCTTACTGGGTCTGAAATTGGTTCCTCTCTCATCTCTCATTGCAGATCGAGAAGTGGGATGAGCAGATAGCAAACGACTGCTTTGCCGGCAAGATCTGAAGAGGTCCTTCGGAACATGGGCCTCGTTGTGATGATGTAGAGTTGCAAACTTTCAATAACACAGTTCAGGTGGACCATTGGTGTGTGTGTGCCTTCACTTCAGTCTTTTGAAAGGTTCCTGTTGATGCTGCAATATCTAGAGGAGTAAAAAAAAAAATGCCTGGCGTGTGCTGAACGTGCAGCACACTGTCACAACGAAAGCTGGAAGAGTGACTTTTCAGAGCCTTTTTTAAACACTCTGGGCGACTATCATGCACACTTGCAGGGTACCCACTAGGCCATTAATCATTGTGTAGTGGGCAGGCATTCACTATGCCTTCTTTCGTCATTTTTCGGAGAAACCTGGTACCTGCTCCACACTTCCGAGGAACTTTGTGCAATTTTTTTTCTTTTCGGGCTGTGCTTGATGAGGATGAAGAACTACGGCAGAAGCTTTTGTAATGCCCACAATTCGCTACAGTTGGTATGCACCGCAGTCGATATGTGAACAAGATTGAGCTTTTGTAAACAGTTGGAGCATTCGACGGCCCATTATTTGTGCAATTCACATTATTTGACACCTGATTGTTTCTTTGCTGTTCTAAAACGCTTTATTACTCGATGAGCGCGTTTCCTTTGCCGATATCAAGCCTGCCTAAGGCCAGTTTGCAAAGGCCTTTCAAGTACCGGCATGGCTCACTGGTAGAATACTGGGCTGGCATGCAGGAGACCCTGGTTTGAATCGCATTGTGTCCGTAATGTTTTTTGTTTACCGAGTTTTTCTTATTTCGTGCGATAGTGGTGATGGACACCGGCGGTGGCGGCGAAGGACAACTCCGGCGCGCACGTGAACAGTGTTGCGATCTCGTAACAGCTTTCACTATAAAAAATGGGGTAGAGTGCATTTGCCAGGCAATCTCCGATCATGAAGTTTACCACTATTTCCTCATGAAAAAGGTATATAACTGCTGCATTTTACCAGTGTTTACCTGCACAGCTGAAACCTTAATGCTTGCAAAGATGTTTCGTCTGGAGGCTTCTAAAGAGGGTTCAACTTAGTTAAAGACTCAGCGAGTTATGAAAAGGAAAATGTTAGTGACCTTAAGGGACAAGAGGAGAGTAGGGTGGGTCAGGGAACAGTTGGTCTAAATCAAGAAGAAATGGGGAGGAGCAGGGCATATAGTGCAAATGCGAGACAGATGGTCATGAGGAGTAAAAAACTGTATTCCAAGAGAATGGAAACACGGTATCGGGAGGCGCATAGGTAGGTGGTTAGATGTGATTAAGAAGTTAACGAGTACAACATGACTGCAGCAAGCACAATACCGGCTAGATTTGCAGAGTATAGAGAAGAGGCCTTTGCCCAGCAGTGAGCTCACTCAGGCTCATAAATATATATATTTTTTTGTGGTTGTGACTGTAGTGACGGAGGCAGGCAACAGCGTGGGATACAGTTGGCAGTGGAGCCTACGAGTAGTTAAAATTGTCTTAATGGAATGTCACGACTACACATGAAGGCTTTAAAGCTGAGGGTTTTCACAAACCCTGGAGATGGTCAGTGAAAATGGGTTGCAAGTGGCCATGCATATTGTTACAATTCTTATACCTTAGAGGTCCATCGCAGGACAATGACTCAGCAGAGTATAGTGGCTGAAAGTACAGTGAAGGAGAAAAAAATTCAAGCTGGGCGACATTGAGAAAAGTTTGCTTTGGTAAACGGGATTGATTTTGTGTTCTATTTACTGTGGTTGATTGGGTTTTCTTAGATTACTGGGATTATTAGGTTTTTCGGATAATGTAGTGACGAGTGATCAGGCTTGCCGTTTGTATACTTCTGTGGGCAAATGCTTTGTTTTGTCAGGTTTAAATAGTAGCTCTTGCTCTGCGTACCAACTTGAGCACGGCCTTAAGTGCAAGTTCGTTCACAGTGTAAGCGGCGAGGAATAAATTGAAAACGCATTATTTCCTGCTTGGAGCCCTGCTACGCCATACCGTAGAACACTTGCTGCGAAAATTGTTTTTAGTCAGCTTCGTAGAAGTGCCATTTGTCGCCTCTTTGTGCGCTGTAACTTTGACTGGGGCGGATGACAGAGGTGCAAAGGACTACATTTGCGCGCCTCTGTGGAGCGGTGGTCATCTTGCAACAGCATCGGCCACCGGTTGGAGAGCTTCTGGGTTCGATTCCTGGTGGGCTTCACTCATAGTCGTGCGTAGGGTTTTCCTTCCAGGGGTCCGAAGGTTCGTGCAGTGTCCCTAGCTTTCACTATCATGTCAATGTATGAGGCTGACTTTGCACCCCCCCCCCCCCCTCTGCTAATGTGACTGGGGGGTACATGCTTCCCTCCACCCTATGCGTTTGTTGCATGTATGAGTGCCGTTTAAACCACTTTCTCGTGGGTTTGATCGAAGGAACAGAAGACTGTACGATAGGGTTGTTTCTTTGCTAAACAGCCTAGGAAATCATGGCATTGAAATTTTTGACTGTTCGACAGGAATCGCGACCTGAATGGAAATGGAACGAACACATCGCTGTCGGCAGATCTCTGTTTCTGTCACGTTTTTCTGTAGTTCGCACGCAATGTTAATGCCTAGCTAAGAATTGGGTTGTTTTATAATTGTGGAAAGTATTTGTAACTTTTTTAAGGAGAGAGGGGGGGGGGGGGGCACTTCATTTTTCTTTCTTCGAACGTATTCGCAAGCACGCAAGCTACAGACTCCGACGAGCGCGCCGCCGGCACGTGGCGCCACATCGCGGCGACGGCAGTAAGTGCAAAGCAGACGTACGGAAGCGCCATTTTCGTGCTGAAGTGTGGCCGTGCTCCGTGAAACTGCTTGTGTCCTGAGTAAGCTTGACGAAATGACATTAACAAAGTACCGGTACGCATTTAGAAGCGATTTTAATCAGTTCAAACGCCTAGCAGTGTGTGTTAACGTGTCTAGCTCGCGAGGCGCCCAGAAAATCAGACGAAGTGTGCACCGGCAAGCGCTTCCCCGGTGGGAAAGCAACGGTCGTACTGTGCTCTCGGATCTCTACAAGTGACCGGGTCAGGTGAGTAATTGTTTGACGGGTTATGACGGGTGTAATACTCCGGGTGCCACATCACATGGAAGTAGGAGTGAAAGAAGAGATACAAGCAGAGCACCGTTGGGCCGAAACCAGAAGTACAAAATAAGGTGGCGGGTACACTGGGCAATGTAGCGACACGGGCGAGTTTGTAGAGCAGCATGAAACATCGCGAATACATGAAAAAGAAACTGATATTAGCAGTGGCTGCCTACCAAGTTTTCTCAGTCAACACAGCAGCATATATTGGCCGGTGGCCGACGCCCTAGTCATTTGAATGAGAGTGGTTGCAAAGTCTGCCCAATACTTTGCTTCAATACTTTGTCCCCCCCCCCCCCCTTTCTCTGAAGGGGTACACACGTCTATGCGAACTAGTGACTGTATGCGCGAATTCAGCAAGAACACCGCAAGACAGTTCACGGCGTTAGCGTTTCTTGGCTACAATGTGTTTGTAGCTTCCTAACGTACCTTCGAGAGAAGCGTATGGGTACCTTCGAGACCAGCGTATGACGCAGGAGCAGCGAACACAAATGATAGCGTACACAAAGCTTTGGGAACTCTCAAACCTTTACAAGATCGTTTTCTGACCTGTGCCGTTATTCGTGCCTTTTTTTTTTCTCTTTCTTCTTTCAACGTTTCCGAAGACAGGGACCGGGAACGTTTTTTTGCTACCGATCATGAAACAATGGCGCAGGCAGAAATTTTTTTCGGGTGCAGGGCACCTCCTTGATTTAGGGGGGGGGGGGGGGGGTGGCGTGCCTCTTTGAAATGGTCATTTTTCGCTCTGCCACGGCGAAAACATTTTCGGGGTGGAAGGGGAGGGGGACATTCTTTGAGAGTACTGTATATACTGTACGGAGTTGCGCAGCATAACTTCCCCTTGCGCAGCTGTTCCGCCAGGGGTGGCGCCAGGATGTTTTTACTGGGGGGGCAACCACGAAAAGTGAGTTCCTCCGGGGGGGGGCAAGCTAGCTCTGCTCCTTCTAGGTTTTCAATATATGCTTCCGGGCACTTGGGTGGGCATAGGGGGGGGGGGGGCAGGCGAAAATTTTGGGGGGCTCCAGCCCCCCCCTTGCCTCCCCCCCCTGGCGCTGCCCCTGTGTTCCGCGAGCGGAGTCACGGTGTGCGAAGTGACGTCAAACGTTCAATTTCGCGCGGCGAAGCCGACTTTACGTGCACGACGGCGCACTACCCGCGCCGATTAGTCTTCGTCAGTCTCACGTCGTCGATCATTTCAGCGTGCGTGTGCGTGTCCAGTGTACGCTTTGTTTATGGGCTCCATACCTCGGCGAGGTGTTTTAGAGTACGTCGTGCTGACAGTTGGGCGCAACATACGACTGGGGGTAGTTGACCTACTGCCGGCAGCTATTTGCCATTCATACTATTTATACCATTGGAAAAATAAAATTTCATCGAGAAGCTCTCGTGTCTCTGTCTGTTTTACACCATGAATTGAAATTTTCAATTCAAATTTCCAATCGCATGCTAAGATGACTGCGAAAGCCAGTATGCATTCCCATGAAGATTCGCTGCGATGTTGGTTACGTTCTCAGTTCCCTTATTTCATGCTTGATTCGCTCTTAATTAACTTTTGTTTATTATGTACACTTGGCTAACATGCCTTATTCTCATAATTATCTTATTCTTGTTGATTTGCTTTAATTTTTAATGCATTCGGCACAATTCTAACGGAGTTAGGTATGCCTTAATTGATATTTTGTGTATTACACGACGCATTACGAGTATTGGTAGCACTCGAGTAGTCGCCAAAAGGCGGTCCCTTATTGTGTTCCAAAAAAAAAAAAAAAAAACATATCAAGCTTTCGACATGACTGTTAGAAGTTATACTGCGCGATTCACGTGGACATTTGAAATGAGCTTGAAACTAGTTTTCTGCGGCACTTTTTCGAACAGTGAAGCAGCTGTGAATAATGGTTAATCACTGTTTGTCAGTGGTTGTCATCGTAATCGTACGCGCACTTATATTTTGTCGACGGCCACCGATCAGCTGACAGTGGCGGCCAAAAGGCATTCTGATTGTCGTCCGTACGTGCGTGAATTTCATTCAAACGCCCTTCGAGAATACTATTCCTTGCCTTCCGGCCAAGGGATAGAGCAGGTTTTGTGCATGCTGAAAGTAATCGCGAAGTAAGCAGCAAATTACTGCTCAGAAAAGCGAACTTTTTGAGCTGTCAGATCGGAAGCATGCATCTGAAAGATGTGATGGTGGAATCTGACAACCGCTGTAAAACTGTTGTTAAGTGCGTCGTTGTGTTTGCGGATACCGTTAGTTAGAGCCTATAGCAATATACGGCTTCACCGCAAAAGTGCAATCTTATTCGACACACGTCGCCCGCGCCGAAACGTCGCGCTATAATGATTGATATGTGGGGTTTAACGTCCCAAAACCACCATATGATTATGAGAGACGCCGAAGTGGAGGGCTCCGGAAATTTCGACCACCTGGGGTTCTTCAACGTGCACCCATATCTGAGTACACGGGCCTACGACATTTCCGCCTCCATCGGAAATGCAGCCGCCGCAGCCGGGATTCGAACCCGCGACCTGCGGGTCAGCAGCCGAGTACCTTAGCCACTAGACCACCGCGGCGGGGCACGCCGCGCTATAGCATTTGTCTCCTGTGCGCGCGACGAGTGACTTCACTGCAGAGCCGTTGAACGTAATGACGGACCAATACGCAACTCTGCTGCCGTGGGGAGCGTATACAGTAACTCTAGTTTCGGTGTGCCACGCCATGGACACGCCACTGACTTGAAACAAAGATATAGGTATATACTACTGAGGATGTTTTCCCGATCATGAAATCAGCTCAAGGCTCTGTTTTTGTCGCACCACAATAGCTGCCTGTCATCATGGGGAGATGAGAATGAGGAACGCCGTGTGGCCGTTTTTGAAGATGGAAATTTTAAATTCTGTAATGCGCCAATGAGCCCATCAATAAGCCCCGCCGCGGTGGTCTAGTGGCTAAGGTACTCGGCTGCTGACCCGCAGGTCGCGGGATCAAATCCCGGCTGCGGCGGCTGCATTTCCGATGGAGGCGGAAATATTGTAGGCCCGTGTGCTCAGATTTCGGCGCACGTTAAAGAACCCCAGGTGGTCGAAATTTCCGCAACCCTCCACTACGGCGTCTCTCATAATCATATGGCGGTTTTGGGGCGTTAAACCCCACATATCAATCAATCAAGCCCACCAATCAACTTTATGTCGTTTACGTCAGTGTTGTATTCGGTTCACGCGTTCACATGAGGCTCGGCCTACTGATACGAAGCGGCCTCCAGACCTCCCCCAAATACTTTTCGCGCGCCGTCCCTGATCCCACGCTACAAGTCGCTCAAGAAACAAAGGAAGTAGCGCACATTTGCGCGTGAATATATTCGTATAGCCTTGCGTTTTCACACAAAGCATGGTTCAAGCAGCTTGGAGTCCTTGTGCTTGGAGCGTCGTACTGCTGCGCAGTGACGTCACGTGCATAGTACAATCCAAATGGGTGCGAATACCAGTGGTTCGCGGATGTTGCTGCCACTGTACTCGATGGACGTTCAGGCGACGGTCATATGTGTGGCCATCCTGACGTGCGCAGCTCCATCTGGAGGGGAACCGCCATTATGTATCGCTCGTCGCTGACTGGTCAGGCAGCCACCTCGAATAGTTGTCGTCACTTGGTAGCCTCCTTTGATTCGTTGGAACCGCCTCTGCAGACGGACGATGCGCTGCCGTTGGAGTTCGATGATCGCGACTGGTACCTGGGGTGTTTTAATGATACATTAGAGCGGGTAATAGGGACAGTTCCACCTTTTATCGAAAAAAAAAACCAACCCTTCGGTGGGAGGTATGAGCTTCCGGGAGATTAAATTAGTTTTGAACGCAAATGATATGTCGGGTATTTGGCACGCAGCGCGATTTAATGTAACACTGCTTTCCTTCAGCAAAATAAACCTGATGTTGATGAAACACTACGAAAGGCGTCGCACGTCTGAACACATTACCGCCGCAGCGGCGCAGAGTGACGCATTGCCATGGCCAGCAGTCACAGCCCACCGCTTACCGTCACGGACTGACACTTAAGGCTGGTGCACACCGGCGACTAGCAGCGGTCGCGCGACCATTTGCGACTGGCGACCAAAAAGCGACTGATGTTCACACCGGCAGGGGCTGCATGCGAGCGACCGGAAGTCGCAATACCGGAGAGTCGCGTCCGGATCTGGTTGTCAGCGAGAACTCTGGAGACCAGCGCCAATCAGCTGATCACCGCCGGCTGAGTGAGCGGAGCAAACCGAGCGCGCCGCATTTCTTGTTTTTATCCGTTTCTTGTTTTTAGCACCAGCTTTGCGACCGCGGTCGCAAAGCTGCTGGAAACAATCTTCCAAAGCTTCCTGACTGATTTTTCTGGGGCGCGACTGAAAATTAGTCAGGAAGCGACTAGCCAAAGCAGTAGCTTTGCGACCGTTCGCGACTATTTGCGACCAGTCGCAAATGGTCGCGCGACTGCTGCTATTGCCAATGTGAACCAGCCTTAAGAATGAGCGCACCAGAGATTCATTCATTCATTTATTTATACTGTTAGCCCAGAAGTGGGCCGTTACAGGGTGGAGGTACAGACAATTATTTGCGAAAAAGAAATACCGTACAGGTCTCGAGATAATTTCTCGGTATTATTGTGAGCATCAACTCGAAGTTATACATAACAAGAAATGGAACACACATGCAATGCAATACATACGCGCAGAACAGCACATGACGCATTAGAGGCGTCACTTTTGCGCCGCGCTGAATATTTGAAAGACAACTACTACAGTCTCATGCAACCAACAAAAAGTACACACGCACACCACTGTTATTCAGAAAATAAACGTTTTAGATTCTGTTCAAATGATGTAAGCGAGGAACAACCAATTATAGACTCTGGCAGCATATTCCAATCTTCAATAGCACGTGGAAAGTAACTAAACTTAAAGCAATCGTTACGTGGGACTAGGGGTGGTATGTACATATTATGGCGATGTCTGGAGTGTTCTTGTGTGTTGACCTGGAAGAAATCTGGATAGTTTAGTTTAAAATGATTATGAATTAACTGGAAGAGGAATTTCAGACGCTCAATCCTCGTCCTAAGTTCAAGACTATCCAGTCCAGCTTTTTTACAAAGTTCAGTAGGTGAATGATGTCGGCGATATTTATTAAAAATAAGTCTCGCACCAAGTCGCTGTATTTTTGCTATTTTATTGCAGTTTGTCTTTGTGTAAGGGTCCCAGACAATTTTAGAATATTCGATAATAGGTCTGACAAGGGTTTTGTAAGCAAGACACTTTATATCAGATGAGACGGTATAAAGGTTACGTCTAAGGCTATACAGTGCCTTGGTAGCCCTGGAGCATACATTATCAATATGAGTGTTCCACCGGAGGTCGGGCGTGAACCATAACCCAAGATATTTATAGTTTTGTACACGCTTAAGGAAAGCATTGCCAATCTTGTAGTTGTAATCTAGAGGTGCTTTCTTTCTAGTTATAGTCATAAAGACTGTTTTTTCTGTGTTCAAACTCATTTGCCATTCTTCGCACCAATCCTTTATTCTTTGAAGATTGTTGTTTAGATTAACTTGGTCATGTTCAGTCTCGATTCTGCTATAAACAACACAGTCGTCGGCAAACAACCTTATCGGGACCGTAACCCGATTTGGTAGGTCATTTATATATAACAAAAATAAAAGGGGACCCAGCACGCTCCCCTGGGGAACTCCAGAAATAACTGCAACTGCTCTACACTGTTTATTTTTTATTTGAACAAACTGCTGACGGCAGCTGAGATAGGATGAAAACCATTTTGTCAAGTTGTTATTTTGAAACGTTTTGTCAATTTTAAACAGGAGCTTTGAGTGCGACACTTTATCAAATGCCTTTGCGAAATCCAAATATACCACATCAGTTTGACCACGCCAATTGATAGTTTTTGAAAGATCATGAACAAATTCGATTAACTGTGTAGATGTAGATAAGCCTCGGCGGAAGCCATGCTGCTTCGAAAATAATAGATTGTGCGTATCAAGATAGGACATCAGGTGTTAGTTAATAATGTGCTCGAGTATCTTTGAACATGTACTGATAAGCGAAATAGGACGGTAGTTGCGCTCGTCCCGAGAGGAGCCACTTTTGTGAACAGGGGTAATTTTAGCCCGCTTCCACGCTAGTGGGAAAGAGCCACTGCGCAGGGACGACTGAAATATTTTTGTAAGGAAGCGAGCCGCCCATTCAGCGTATCTGTACAGGAATTCGTTTGGTATACCATCAGGGCCGGGGGTTTTTCTTGTATTTATATTAAGTAAAAGATTTAGGACACCCTCTTCGCTAATTACCACATCATCGATCGGCCGCTGCAATGATGACGTAGAAAACTCGGGCAAAATGCCATTATCATGAGTAAACACAGATAGGCGTGAACATGAGAAAAACAGATAGGCGTGAACATAGGGGGGGGGGGGGGGTGCCACCCTCTTGCTCACTCAAGAGGGGTGGAGCAATGTCAGCCCTATACGTTGACTAATAGGAGAGGGGCGCTGCAACTTGGGGGGGGGGCGAACGCAAAGTCAGCCCCCATATATCGACTTCGCTCCGCCTCCGCCCCCCCCCACCTCCGCACTGAACGGGTATCCTGCGCACGCCTATAGCACTGAATACTGGCAAGGTGTTCTGAAGGTGCTATGTATTCGCCTAAGATGACTCGAGACGAAAGCGCCCTCCTCGTTCTTGTGTCAATATGTTGGCTCCCTTACTCTATGTTAACTTTCTGCATCGAACGAGTTTATGCACAGCCTCCGTGATCGCCCCTACCTTAACGAAGTTACGATTTCGCGCGATGACGTCATCGAACGACATCGCCACCCAACACGTCAACACTCATGAGTTTGTCACGATAAGTTCGTCGCAACAAAATTTGACGTGACACAACAATTTAACGTCATGATTTGACGTCGTGTTCGTGCCACACATTTTGGCGATATGTGACGTCATGACGACGTCATTGCGTTATTAGGTTTTATCCTCTTGTTGACGGTGCCGGCAATCGATTTTCGCGTTTATGAGGCATTAATTAATTAATTTATTTATGATACCTTACAAGCTCAATGAGAGCATTGAGTAAGGGGGATACAAACTTCAAAGAGTAATAGGGCGGTCATCAATAACATGGAATACACAGAAAATAACACAACATCGTGACAAAGCGTGTCTAGTCACTGACACTCAAACAAATGTAATACGCGAATGTTTACCGATATGCAGAAAGCTTGAATAACAAGAAATTCAAGGTACATGAACGAAACACAATAAAGAAATTCGGAAGGCGTAGGTATAGAATTCAAGGACTTAATATAGAATTCAAGGCATTCTAGGACTTAATGACGCAGGAACTGTCGACACAGGAAGCTCGGAAGCCGTTCAGCACGGCCAGTTAAAGGGAATACTCATGAATGTCGAGCAGGGAAGGCGCACCGGAGTGCCTCGCTCGTGGCGGTGCGGGTGGCACCGTTGAACCGATCCTGGCTTTGTCTCTGGTGCGCCACCCGGCTCTGTTTGCGGACGGCGGCGCGCTCGAAGGCTGAAGCTTCCAACAGGCCCGAACCCGTGTGCTGGTCGCTTGTCAGCTGCAGGTACACAACACTCGTTAGTATGGGCGCCTATGCGTAGGTGCGATGGTGCAACGGAGGCGTTTTCTGAGTGAAACCATCGAGAACTTACTGCGCAACACCAGAAAAAATACAGGACAGGGAAGCAGTATTTTTTCTGGTGTTGCGCTGTAAGTTAGTTCTCGATGGATCCTAACCAACTGGCCCAACTTACCGTCTTACTTCTGAGTGAAATACTTACACGAAATTCTGTAGGCGAGATAAGCTGTGGGAGAGATTCGTGGGTTCGTAGCCATTTTTTTTTGGGGGGGGGGGAAGGGATTCAAGCATACTTTTTGTATCTTAGTGCGTGCGTCTCTGTGTGTGCATATATACGCAAGCAAAATTGAAAAACAAAATTCGGGGTGGTTTGAATCTACGCCCTGGATACCCACGCGCATTATCTATAACATATCAATGGCGAGTATTAACCAGAACATTTATCAGATCAGTTTTTTTTAAATGGCCCCGCCGCGGTGGTCTAGTGGCCAAGGTACTCGGCTGCTGACCCGCAGGTCGCGTGATTGAATCCCGGCTGCGGCGGCTGCATTTCCGATGGAGGCGGAAATGTTGTAGGCCCGTGTGCTCAGATTTAGGAGCACGTTGAAAGAACCCCAGGTGGTCGAAATTTCCGGAGCCCTTCACTACGGCGTCTCTCATAATCATATGGCGGCTTCAAGACGTTAAACCTCGCATATAAATCAATCAATCAATCAATCAATCAATCAATCGGTTTTTTAAAATGCGTGTCGCGCAACTGCACGAGAAACGCCCCACTTAATGACATCGTCACCAACCTTGGTTTAGTGTAAACGATCCAGAGTCATCCGCGCCACGAGTTCATGTTGGCTGTCATGAATCATTGCGAGCACTCTCTCCTAGGAGCACGCGTTTCAACGAAAAGAGGGGGCGTTTCCTTTATGGATTGGCACGGAAGTACAGGGACTGAAATAGTTGCCCCGACTGTATGCTTTCGGTGGGTCACGCATATTTACTACATCCCAGAGAGGACTGTCCCGGCACCTTCGGTGCCTTTGTTGAAAAGAGTTGCGACACTGCGGTGCTCATGTGCCCGTGGTTTCGTGTACAATTACGTAGCTGGGAATTCTTCCTTAAAACTCACTGCTGGTCCCGCCTCACTCGGCGCTTTTAGCAGCCGAAACTGCCTCTCGATGCTATATAAAGCTATCCAAGTAATCAGCACTGGAACAAACGAGGCTTTGAGTCGTGACAAATGGGTTGTTAGCTATACTTGCTGTAACAGAAAAAAAATGTGTAGTTTGTAGGGGTGAAGCTCCGTAGGCCGTAGGTCGTTCCGTCCTCCGTATGCAGTATGTAGCCACCCCTAGTTTATGACTTGCTCAATAGATGGCGTTGTGTCAGTATGTCCTTGGGAATAATGCAACTAGATGGCGTTAGTAATTTTCACAGCATATTCACGGAGTGAATGATGGGGAGCGGGGTGTACCGTCCATCCATGTGCCCAACCGTTCGTGCGTCCATCCGTTCGCCCGTCCATCCATCTGTGCTTCGATCCGTCCATTCGTTCTTGCTTCCGTCAGTCCGTCCACCCGTCCGTCAGTGCCTCTGTCCGTCCGTTCATCCGGACGCATGGACGGATGGACAATCGGACGGACGGACCAACGCTTCGCCCTACTAATCATCAATCACTCCGTGGGTACGCTGTGAATTTTCGTATCAGTACTCCTTCAAAAGCGAAAAGGTCTAACTGGTAATCAACTGGAAACAACCTGTCCCAGTCTGCAACAATATGGTTCCATCTGGATCCCGAGTGCAACCTGTAGGGGGTCGACTGAGAGCAGTAGCCTACCATCTGGGTATAGTTCGGGGCCAGCAATCAATTAATAGGACCAATCCAGCAGAGGTCCAACTGAGAACAGCTGGGTCTCTACGGGAACCAATTGGTCCCAGCTGGGGGCTGCTAACACTCATCCGCAACGTTTTCCATACGCTTATCACGGTTCATCATAATGAAACGTGATCATTCCGTAAGAGAAGTCCCATCCCGAAGCCGTTCGAAATTATATAAATTTCATACATCTGGTTACAGGCAGGGCGAGGCTTTCACTCTGAACGTCCCTGGATTTCGCGAAATGTCGCTGCTGCTTTCTAACACAAGTTTCCGCTTCCTTTCTTCTTGAATTATTAGTTCGCTTGTACTTCCCACTTCCGCTCCCTCTCATTACAACTCCAGCTTCCGCGTAATTTAGGTCGGCTGTTAACTTCCGCTCAATTATGGCTGCTTGAGTATGACCTCCGAGACAAGCTCGGTCGGAAGCGTCTTTCAATTTCGAGATCGTGAACATTGTACTTACTTACAGAAAGGGGTTTTTAGACAGGGGCGATGTTAGAGGAGGTGCGGGACGGGTGAGCGTATTATCTCTCTTCTTTAAAAAGATTTTTCGTTTGTCCTCCATTTTGCCCACCAAAGAGAAAGCATTCTCGAAACACAGCGTATTTTCAAGAAATTTTCGGAGCTCTCAACTATGGCGTGCCTTATAATCATGTGGTTTCGCACGATAAGCCCCAGACATTATTGAAGGAACCTTGCGACACTTTTTGAACGTCTTTAGAAAACGCTGCTGATGGATAGTCGGGACTCCTGAGGACACGAGAGCCGAACATTGCGCTGCGCGTGGCCTGGAAAATACAATTATTTCTCAAGATCATAAAGAAATTGCTGCTTCCTTTCTCGATAATAAATGTGATGAACCTTATTGAACGCGCTTAAAACCCGAAGTTAACGGCCACTGGCTGGTTTTAGCATCGTGAGGTGCATAGTTACCGTGACCACCACAGGATGCCGCTGCGTGCCCGTGCGCGCAATTGAGATCACATTGAAAGTAAACGGCGTGCTCGAAGAAAAAAAAAAGGAAGGACAGCTTGTAAATTCCCAAGTGCGATCGGCGAAAACCTGCGGCCATTCAAACGACTATGCCATGTCCTGTTTGTGCTCAGTTTTGTTTTTTATGCTCTCAACAATTATGGGATTGCTGCGAGAGTGTGAGGGGGAGAAGCCACAGTTGGCACCATTCCAGGGCACGGACGGAGGGATGGACGGACGCGAGTATGAGACAAACGGACCCCGTTTTCGTACCACCCCCTTGTCATCTTTTTTCTTTGCGTAGCTTCTAATGTGTTCGCTGGTGCAAGAGGTAAAAGAAAGCGCCTAGAGGGAGGGAGTGGAGGGTCCCTACGAATCCGTTCGTACTTGACGCACTGAGAAAAAAATTTGTGGGAGTTGATTCGCTAGGAAACAAACATTTTTATGGAACACCTTCTGATGTGTCGCGCGCACACACACACACACACACACACACACACACACACACACACACACACACACACACACACACACACACACGCACACGCACACACGCACACACACACACACACACACACACACACACACACACACACACACACACACACACACACACACACACACACACACACACACACAAGCGCGCGCACTTACAACGCTGTGCGCGTTATGGCTTCTGCTCCGTCCCGTCTTGGATGCGCTATAAGTCGGCTCCTATGGATAAACAACAAGCCCTTCCGCGACTTTTTAATGATGTCATTAGTTCGTTACATGGAAAGACGGTGCAGGTTTCCCTTAAGGAATACGTGCTTGCCATAATGCAAATCGCATCTTTCTCGGGCAGACGTTTTGAAAGTTCTCTCATGGCGTGCACCGTGAAGCACAAACGACGCGAACCGCGTGGTTTCACCGAGTCGACGCGGCTATGTTCTGCCGCGACAGATTGAACCGACCCGCATTTGCATCTCAATGACCCGTTAACGGTTTCGCGATCAAGACAGTCGCATTCACAGCCGGAACGTAGTGCACGCCGTGGCCGGGGGATCGAAGACCCGTTATATCGAAAAATGCCTTCGTCGCTCCTTACCGGTCTCACAAAGAAAGCTGATGCATTTATCCGTGACCTGAAAGCGTCTTCGTTAGCACTCTAATGAGAGACACGAAGTCCTTTAGAAGACATTCCTGGCCGACACACAACTGCGTCTCGTTTCCTTGACGAAAGAAGCATCAACAACGAACGATAACGACATAGAAACACACAAATGACTCTAATGAAAAGCCTACCGACTAACTCGACAGTAATTAGGTATATCGTGATTTCCGATATAGATGGGGCTCGTCAGAGGGTGGCAAAGTGCATTCAAAGGACCTGGAGGAAATAATGACGCTCGAAGAGAGCGTGATGCAGTAACACATAACTCGATGTGACAGACCAGTGTAATGGAAGCCCACGATATAGCACTGGCAAGGCTATGGTGCCTCGCTGCTGCAGTGGAAGCGCGCGATGCAGCGGTAGTGATTTACGTGGACTAAAATCGTAGGTGGGCAGACTAACCATTCAAACTAGTACGGAGTGTGTACGCCTTTGCAGTGTTCGTTTTATTTACTTTTTAGGTGTTTGTTTAAAATTTCTTTGGTTCTCTAACTAGAGGGCAAATCAATCTTGGCCGCCCGATACGAAGGGCTCACTCGTCATCGCCGATTATCGTCACCAACAAAACTTGCTGCTGGGCGAGATGTGGTTCAAACTTGGTAGGAATCATCATCATCGGATGACAAAATGTGATAATTGATTGATATGTGTGGTTTAACGTCCCAAAACCACTATATGATTATGAGAGACGCCGTAGTGGAGGGCTCCGGAAATTTGGACCACCTGGGGTTCTTTAACGTGCACCCAAATCTGGGCACACGGGCCTACAACATTTCCGCCTCCATCGGAAATGCAGCCGCCGCAGCCGGGATTTGAACCCGCGCCCTGCGGGGACAAAATGTGGTATTGAAAGAGAAACTCTCTATGGGGTAATAAATGCAAAAGCGAGTTCCTTCCCGTTTTTACTAAAGCCAGATCGGTTTGTCTATAACAACGCGCAGCAGTACAAGGGAAGGGATTCTCCAACGAAGTTGTTTTCAAAGTGAAAGCCTTGAAGTTAAACCTCACGAAACGCAACAAAGGACAAGCCCCGCCGCTGTGTTCTAGTGGCTAAGGTACTCGGCTGCTGACCCGCAGGTCGCGGGCTCGAATCCCGGTTGTGGCGGCTGCATTTCCGATGGAGGCAGAAATGTTGTAGGCCCATGTGCTCAGATTGAGGTGCACGTCAAAGAACCCCAGGGGGCCGACATTTCCGAAGCCCTCCACTACGGCGTCTCTCATAATCATATGGTGGTTTTGGGACGTTAAACCCCACATATCAATGTATCTATCAACAATGGACAGTCGGTGGCGTATGGCGTGAAAACAAGTGATGAAAAAATCGTTGCCACGTGAAGACGTCCATCTACGGTGTCATTACATAATGTGATTATCTAGAACCTCATCCTGGGATCACAGATCGCCTGATTTGTGACGTCATATTGGCGTGTCATAAAGTGACATCACACAACGGCGTAAAAGTGGGCCGAATCGCCCAATATAGTTCACTCGGGTACAACCCAAGAATAAACCCAAGGCTGGGCCCCATAGCTCCATGCCGCATACATCTATGACAGGGAGTCGTGGTAGATGGTTTCAGCGGTGAACATTAGTACTATTTAGCTGCTAACGTAAATACTGGGGTTATTGTGTTTCTCTGAGAGATATGCCGGAATACTTGCTCAAATTTGCCAAGTTCAAGTTCCTCCGCCAAAGACCAGCGAAATGATCGAAATGATTGATTGATAGGGAGGTTTCACGTCCCAAAACTACCATATGATTACGAGAGACGCCGTAGTGGAGGACTCCGAAAATCGGGTCAGTAGTCGAACACTATATAACCACTGCTCCACCGCTGCGGAAAACTTAGGCTTAATGCGGCCGCCATGGAGTCTGCGGCATCTGGGAAATCCGGCACGCATTTCCTGCATCATTCTCAACCACCTAATATAAACCTCTAGGATAAGTTTGTTTTCGTGTTACTCGACTGCATTTCGTCCGCTTCCTCTCTTGGGTTCGATGAGTCGGTGTGGCCAAGGCGCGTGCTCACGTCACGTCTATTCGCTTCCTAGAGTGAGTGAAAGCGCTCCCTCCGAAATGGACGCGTCCTTTAGACATAAAGAAAATAGCTCCCCCCTTTGTAGCCCCGCCGCGGTGGTCTAGTGGCTAAGGTACACGGCTGCTGACCCGCAAGTCGCGGGTTCGATTCCCGGCTGCGGCGGCTGCATTTCCGATGGAGGCGGAAATGTTGTAGGCCCGTGTGCTCAGATTTGGGCGCACGTTAAAAAACCCCAGGTGGTCAAAATTTCCGGAGCCCTCCACTACGGCGTCTCTCATAATCATATGGTGGTTTTGGGACGTTAAACCCCACAAATCAATCAATCAATCCCTTCTTTGTATACTCACTGGAAGCAGCCTGAGCGGCTGGTCTGTCGTCGACTCCACCTTGACCACGATGGCCACCTTGGCCGGCGCGCTGTCGGGCGAACCGAAAGTGACGTTGCTGGAAGTCACGGCGGAGTCTGTTCTCGGCGTCCTGTTCCTGCCGGCGTCGGCTGACAAATCGTGCGCCCACGTCCTGGCCAAGAGAGTGGCCACGCTTCCACCTCGACTGTCCGGCGTGTCCTGGCCACCTGCGAGCATTGGTGATGCAGATTACGGGCTTTTATCCTCTTCATGCCAGAGATTTCACGTAACTTTATTCAAATTGTTGATATCTACTTTTGTTTTGTACAAGATAACAGGAAAAATTTCATTTCGGATGATCAGAAACTGGCGAGAAAATTGTTTAGTTTTAACCGCTGCTAACCATAGCTTACAACACAGACTGTGCATAAATAGAGATCACAGCATATCCGCGGAGTGGATCATGATGAGTGGGGTGAAACATCCATCGGTCCTTTTGTCTGTCTGACTGTCTCTGTCTGTCTGCTAATTCGTCTGTCCGTCTGTCTGTGTATCCGTCCGTCCGTGCTTCCGTCCATACTTCCGTCTGTCTGTCTGTTCGTTGGCGCGTTCATCCGTGTGTCCGTGCGTCCGTACGTACTTTAGTCCATGCTTTCGTCCATGGACAAGGTTTGACTAAGAGGAGCTTCGCCCCTAAAATGAATCACAACTTGATTGGAGACTCTTCAATAGTGCTCTAACACTTACTGGTTAAAACAAATTACATAGTAATCTAATTACTCATCGTGAGGACGATAAAGTTGAGGTATGCAAGGAAACGCCAATTTCAAACCCGCCGTGCGTCATAAACGCCCGACATGGAATGCCATCTCGTTGAGCTCAAGTAAAATAATGCTCTCGACGCGAGAAATTCGAGGTAAAGGTAAAAAATAACAACAAAAACATAACATTTGCTTCATAAATGGCTGCGCTCGCTCGAAGCAATGACCCCAAACAGCATGATGATGGATGGTAGCGCAGACAACGAACACGGACAAGAGAAGGCACATAGACACAACACAGCGCTAACTTTCAACAACAGTTTATTACACGCAGATCTCCGTGGTGTATGCGATCCACCACGCCAACGTCGCACGTGCGTAGCTCTAAAAACCATCAAATATAACCAACGCGCGTGTTCCAATACTTTACAATTTTATATTTTTCAATCTTTTTTTACTTTTTCTTTCTTCCTTTTATCCCATGTTACCACAAACCCTATCGCGAATACATGTAATCAAGTTCCTTATCTGTCAACACCACTGATGGGCTGCTCACACACGTGTCACCTAGCTCTGCAATTCTGCCGGCCTCCAATACCAACCGCGTCATCTCGTGCCTACTTCTATTGATTATAACCGTTTCCTTGAATTTCGGTGTGCACTTACATCTCTGGCAATGAAGGGAAAGAAAACCATCAGGAACAACACTATTTACTTTGTTATTGTGCTCGCGCAAGCGATCGTTTATGCATCTACTGGTCTGACCGATATAACACTTTCCACAAGTAAGTGGAATGAGGTATACAACACACATGATGCACTCCACAAATAGGTTTCTATGTTTCTTTTGGCATACATTTGATTTTCCCTTGTCTGGTCTTGTGCTTCTGCAAAGACTCACCAACTTATTGGGTGCCGAGAAAACTACGTTAGTGCCACATTTTTCCGCAATCTTTTTTATCCTGTGAGAAACCTTATGCATGTATGGAATCACGGCAAAACTTTCCTTTCTTGAGCTCACCCTATCCATCCCTTCACATCTTTTCTCCAGCACTTTTCTGTGCAATCCTTCAGCAACGGACACGACGAGGCTCTTGGGGTACCCGGCATTGCTTAGCCTCGAGACCTGTTGTCTGAAGCTTTCATTCATGAGGCACCGGCAGGACTTCTTTAGTGCCTCACTCAAGCACATCTTCGCAATGCCTCGTTTTACCAGTTTAGTATGCGCTGAGTGAAACTGTAGTAAAGGCTTACTTGCTCTGGGCTCGTAACACCAGCATGTCTTTTCATCTGAGAATTGAAAGTTAATGTCAAGAAATCTGAGCCTTCCGTCACATGGCATTTCAAAAGTCACTTCAAGTGGGTTAAGCCCCTCACGAAAAACGCTACACACGCTATTACATTGAGTAGCAAAATCTGCAGTTCTGTCATTGATAAACACTAAAAAGTCATCGACGTACCTAAATACGTGCACAACATTGTATTCATTTAGGCGTCCTGCTAGCCTCCTGTCCATTTCAGCCAAAAACAAATTACTTAAAACTGGTGCTAAGCACGAGCCAATGCATACTCCTTGTTTTTGCAGATACAGGGTACCATTGTTTTCAATAAACGTTGACGACAAGTAAAACCTAAGTAATTCTAAGAAATTGTCGACGGACGTACCTGCTTGTGAGCTAAATCTAACGGCACCGTACTCATCGATGCATTCGCCAACACTTGTTAATACTGCTGATTGTGGCAGAGAATAGTACAGATCTTTTATGTCAGCCGAAAACGCTTTTAACCCTATGTTTTTTCGTTCCCTGACGAAACTTATCACTTGTTCCGAATTTTTTGTCAGGAAGGGGTCATTTATGTCAAGCAAGTTTAATGTTCTTTGCAGATACACAGCTACAGCTTTTTGCCACGTGTCCTTCTCCGACACTATCACTCTGAACGGTACTCCTTCCTTATGCGTTTTAGCACTAAAGAACACATCCAGACTGTCATTTTTACTTTTTCTGATACCGCTAAGCACACCTTCTAGATTCATCCTCTTACAAAGTTCTATTGCTTTTCCCCTCACTTTTTCAATCGAAATACTTTTCTTTTCGCTGAACACTGCCGTAATAGCACTTTTAGCCTTTTCTTTAAATTCATCATGCGAGAAAACTGCAAACCCTCCTTCTTTATCGACTGGAAGTACACTCAGAGCATGCTGTGTCAAGTAAGTTTCCACGCGTTTGAGAGGCAAACTGCGGCATGGAGGCCTACACAATTTTAAAGCGTCCACACCTTCGTTGATGATCCTGGTGGCTTGATCCTCGGGAACCCGCTTCGACACTTGACGTACAATTGATACGAGTTCCGGCTTGTTCTTTTGAGGTTGCACGGCAAACTTTGGCCCAAGTCCCAATACTTCTAGTACAAAGTCCGGTAGGCAGATGCCTTCTGCCACATGAACGTTGGAGGTTGCACTCCCGCGCACTTTGTCCACCAAATCACGTAACAGTCGTAATTGAAGCTTCCAGTGGAATTCTATCATTTGGTCTGCCAGACGTAGATGCTTTCGAAAGTGAATCTCCGCTGCATATGACTCGTAAGATCGATGCATCTGCGCCCGTAGGTAGGCTCTGAAAAGGCGTACCTGTCGAAGCCATTCTGAGCGCTGAATTTTCATGATCCTCGTTCTGTGCCCATCTGAAGGGGTACACCCTCCGAAGAGCGCTCGAACATCCTCTGGTAGAATCTTGTTCCTTATGGAAAAACTGAGCGTTCTTGCCTTGCACACGGCGTTGACGATGAGGGCTACAACACCCGAAGGATCTCGCAGTACATGAACGAAAGAGCCCGTTGAACGAGAAATGAAGTCAATGAGGGTGGCGATTTGGGCTTGTTGGTATGGTTGCATGATGATGGATGGTAGCGCAGACAACGAACACGGACAAGAGAAGGCACATAGACACAACACAGCGCTAACTTTCAACAACAGTTTATTACACGCAGATCTCCGTGGTGTATGCGATCCACCACGCCAACGTCGCACGTGCGTAGCTCTAAAAACCATCAAATATAACCAACGCGCGTGTTCCAATACTTTACAATTTTATATTTTTCAATCTTTTTTTACTTTTTCTTTCTTCCTTTTATCCCATGTTACCACAAACCCTATCGCGAATACATGTAATCAAGTTCCTTATCTGTCAACACCACTGATGGGCTGCTCACACACGTGTCACCTAGCTCTGCAATTCTGCCGGCCTCCAATACCAACCGCGTCATCTCGTGCCTACTTCTATTGATTATAACCGTTTCCTTGAATTTCGGTGTGCACTTACATCTCTGGCAATGAAGGGAAAGAAAACCATCAGGAACAACACTATTTACTTTGTTATTGTGCTCGCGCAAGCGATCGTTTATGCATCTACTGGTCTGACCGATATAACACTTTCCACAAGTAAGTGGAATGAGGTATACAACACACATGATGCACTCCACAAATAGGTTTCTATGTTTCTTTTGGCATACATTTGATTTTCCCTTGTCTGGTCTTGTGCTTCTGCAAAGACTCACCAACTTATTGGGTGCCGAGAAAACTACGTTAGTGCCACATTTTTCCGCAATCTTTTTTATCCTGTGAGAAACCTTATGCATGTATGGAATCACGGCAAAACTTTCCTTTCTTGAGCTCACCCTATCCATCCCTTCACATCTTTTCTCCAGCACTTTTCTGTGCAATCCTTCAGCAACGGACACGACGAGGCTCTTGGGGTACCCGGCATTGCTTAGCCTCGAGACCTGTTGTCTGAAGCTTTCATTCATGAGGCACCGGCAGGACTTCTTTAGTGCCTCACTCAAGCACATCTTCGCAATGCCTCGTTTTACCAGTTTAGTATGCGCTGAGTGAAACTGTAGTAAAGGCTTACTTGCTCTGGGCTCGTAACACCAGCATGTCTTTTCATCTGAGAATTGAAAGTTAATGTCAAGAAATCTGAGCCTTCCGTCACATGGCATTTCAAAAGTCACTTCAAGTGGGTTAAGCCCCTCACGAAAAACGCTACACACGCTATTACATTGAGTAGCAAAATCTGCAGTTCTGTCATTGATAAACACTAAAAAGTCATCGACGTACCTAAATACGTGCACAACATTGTATTCATTTAGGCGTCCTGCTAGCCTCCTGTCCATTTCAGCCAAAAACAAATTACTTAAAACTGGTGCTAAGCACGAGCCAATGCATACTCCTTGTTTTTGCAGATACAGGGTACCATTGTTTTCAATAAACGTTGACGACAAGTAAAACCTAAGTAATTCTAAGAAATTGTCGACGGACGTACCTGCTTGTGAGCTAAATCTAACGGCACCGTACTCATCGATGCATTCGCCAACACTTGTTAATACTGCTGATTGTGGCAGAGAATAGTACAGATCTTTTATGTCAGCCGAAAACGCTTTTAACCCTATGTTTTTTCGTTCCCTGACGAAACTTATCACTTGTTCCGAATTTTTTGTCAGGAAGGGGTCATTTATGTCAAGCAAGTTTAATGTTCTTTGCAGATACACAGCTACAGCTTTTTGCCACGTGTCCTTCTCCGACACTATCACTCTGAACGGTACTCCTTCCTTATGCGTTTTAGCACTAAAGAACACATCCAGACTGTCATTTTTACTTTTTCTGATACCGCTAAGCACACCTTCTAGATTCATCCTCTTACAAAGTTCTATTGCTTTTCCCCTCACTTTTTCAATCGAAATACTTTTCTTTTCGCTGAACACTGCCGTAATAGCACTTTTAGCCTTTTCTTTAAATTCATCATGCGAGAAAACCGCAAACCCTCCTTCTTTATCGACTGGAAGTACACTCAGAGCATGCTGTGTCAAGTAAGTTTCCACGCGTTTGAGAGGCAAACTGCGGCATGGAGGCCTACACAATTTTAAAGCGTCCACACCTTCGTTGATGATCCTGGTGGCTTGATCCTCGGGAACCCGCTTCGACACTTGACGTACAATTGATACGAGTTCCGGCTTGTTCTTTTGAGGTTGCACGGCAAACTTTGGCCCAAGTCCCAATACTTCTAGTACAAAGTCCGGTAGGCAGATGCCTTCTGCCTACCGGTTATAATCAATAGAAGTAGGCACGAGATGACGCGGTTGGTATTGGAGGCCGGCAGAATTGCAGAGCTAGGTGACACGTGTGTGAGCAGCCCATCAGTGGTGTTGACAGATAAGGAACTTGATTACATGTATTCGCGATAGGGTTTGTGGTAACATGGGATAAAAGGAAGAAAGAAAAAGTAAAAAAAGATTGAAAAATATAAAATTGTAAAGTATTGGAACACGCGCGTTGGTTATATTTGATGGTTTTTAGAGCTACGCACGTGCGACGTTGGCGTGGTGGATCGCATACACCACGGAGATCTGCGTGTAATAAACTGTTGTTGAAAGTTAGCGCTGTGTTGTGTCTATGTGCCTTCTCTTGTCCGTGTTCGTTGTCTGCGCTACCATCCATCATCATGCAACCATACCAACAAGCCCAAATCGCCACCCTCATTGACTTCATTTCTCGTTCAACGGGCTCTTTCGTTCATGTACTGCGAGATCCTTCGGGTGTTGTAGCCCTCATCGTCAACGCCGTGTGCAAGGCAAGAACGCTCAGTTTTTCCATAAGGAACAAGATTCTACCAGAGGATGTTCGAGCGCTCTTCGGAGGGTGTACCCCTTCAGATGGGCACAGAACGAGGATCATGAAAATTCAGCGCTCAGAATGGCTTCGACAGGTACGCCTTTTCAGAGCCTACCTACGGGCGCAGATGCATCGATCTTACGAGTCATATGCAGCGGAGATTCACTTTCGAAAGCATCTACGTCTGGCAGACCAAATGATAGAATTCCACTGGAAGCTTCAATTACGACTGTTACGTGATTTGGTGGACAAAGTGCGCGGGAGTGCAACCTCCAACGTTCATGTGGCAGAAGGCATCTGCCTACCGGACTTTGTACTAGAAGTATTGGGACTTGGGCCAAAGTTTGCCGTGCAACCTCAAAAGAACAAGCCGGAACTCGTATCAATTGTACGTCAAGTGTCGAAGCGGGTTCCCGAGGATCAAGCCACCAGGATCATCAACGAAGGTGTGGACGCTTTAAAATTGTGTAGGCCTCCATGCCGCAGTTTGCCTCTCAAACGCGTGGAAACTTACTTGACACAGCATGCTCTGAGTGTACTTCCAGTCGATAAAGAAGGAGGGTTTGCGGTTTTCTCGCATGATGAATTTAAAGAAAAGGCTAAAAGTGCTATTACGGCAGTGTTCAGCGAAAAGAAAAGTATTTCGATTGAAAAAGTGAGGGGAAAAGCAATAGAACTTTGTAAGAGGATGAATCTAGAAGGTGTGCTTAGCGGTATCAGAAAAAGTAAAAATGACAGTCTGGATGTGTTCTTTAGTGCTAAAACGCATAAGGAAGGAGTACCGTTCAGAGTGATAGTGTCGGAGAAGGACACGTGGCAAAAGCTGTAGCTGTGTATCTGCAAAGAACATTAAACTTGCTTGACATAAATGACCCCTTCCTGACAAAAAATTCGGAACAAGTGATAAGTTTCGTCAGGGAACGAAAAAACATAGGGTTAAAAGCGTTTTCGGCTGACATAAAAGATCTGTACTATTCTCTGCCACAATCAGCAGTATTAACAAGTGTTGGCGAATGCATCGATGAGTACGGTGCCGTTAGATTTAGCTCACAAGCAGGTACGTCCGTCGACAATTTCTTAGAATTACTTAGGTTTTACTTGTCGTCAACGTTTATTGAAAACAATGGTACCCTGTATCTGCAAAAACAAGGAGTATGCATTGGCTCGTGCTTAGCACCAGTTTTAAGTAATTTGTTTTTGGCTGAAATGGACAGGAGGCTAGCAGGACGCCTAAATGAATACAATGTTGTGCACGTATTTAGGTACGTCGATGACTTTTTAGTGTTTATCAATGACAGAACTGCAGATTTTGCTACTCAATGTAATAGCGTGTGTAGCGTTTTTCGTGAGGGGCTTAACCCACTTGAAGTGACTTTTGAAATGCCATGTGACGGAAGGCTCAGATTTCTTGACATTAACTTTCAATTCTCAGATGAAAAGACATGCTGGTGTTACGAGCCCAGAGCAAGTAAGCCTTTACTACAGTTTCACTCAGCGCATACTAAACTGGTAAAACGAGGCATTGCGAAGATGTGCTTGAGTGAGGCACTAAAGAAGTCCTGCCGGTGCCTCATGAATGAAAGCTTCAGACAACAGGTCTCGAGGCTAAGCAATGCCGGGTACCCCAAGAGCCTCGTCGTGTCCGTTGCTGAAGGATTGCACAGAAAAGTGCTGGAGAAAAGATGTGAAGGGATGGATAGGGTGAGCTCAAGAAAGGAAAGTTTTGCCGTGATTCCATACATGCATAAGGTTTCTCACAGGATAAAAAAGATTGCGGAAAAATGTGGCACTAACGTAGTTTTCTCGGCACCCAATAAGTTGGTGAGTCTTTGCAGAAGCACAAGACCAGACAAGGGAAAATCAAATGTATGCCAAAAGAAACATAGAAACCTATTTGTGGAGTGCATCATGTGTGTTGTATACCTCATTCCACTTACTTGTGGAAAGTGTTATATCGGTCAGACCAGTAGATGCATAAACGATCGCTTGCGCGAGCACAATAACAAAGTAAATAGTGTTGTTCCTGATGGTTTTCTTTCCCTTCATTGCCAGAGATGTAAGTGCACACCGAAATTCAAGGAAACGGTTATAATCAATAGAAGTAGGCACGAGATGACGCGGTTGGTATTGGAGGCCGGCAGAATTGCAGAGCTAGGTGACACGTGTGTGAGCAGCCCATCAGTGGTGTTGACAGATAAGGAACTTGATTACATGTATTCGCGATAGGGTTTGTGGTAACATGGGATAAAAGGAAGAAAGAAAAAGTAAAAAAAGATTGAAAAATATAAAATTGTAAAGTATTGGAACACGCGCGTTGGTTATATTTGATGGTTTTTAGAGCTACGCACGTGCGACGTTGGCGTGGTGGATCGCATACACCACGGAGATCTGCGTGTAATAAACTGTTGTTGAAAGTTAGCGCTGTGTTGTGTCTATGTGCCTTCTCTTGTCCGTGTTCGTTGTCTGCGCTACCATCCATCATCATGCAACCATACCAACAAGCCCAAATCGCCACCCTCATTGACCCCAAACAGGTTCATGGGTACTGAAGTGGTTACACTTGTGGAAACCCCAATATCAGTACTGCAGTAATAACCATATCCGAGATTTCACTTCCCAGAACCGCAATATGACTATGAGAGACAGACAACGTGGCCGGTGGTTCGCACAGACACCCTGTTAGTGGAGGACTCCGGAAATTTCGGCCATCTGGTGTCTTTTTTTCTCAAGGTGCCCTTACATCGCGAAGTACACGGGCTTAGACCGTTTCGTTTCCGTCGAAATTCGACCGCCGACGCCGAGGTCCAACCCCTGACCTTAGTGCTGTAGGCGGTCACAACCACAAATGTAAGCTCCGCCTACAGGCCTCGTTGCTCCACCCACATGTCATTTGCATTTTGTGCGGCATCCAATCGCATTTGCTTATTTCCGTGATGCGAGCCGTCACGGAGGTCTATTGCTACGGTGGCTCGCGACTTCCCACACGAAGATGGCGGGGTCGAATCCCGATTGCATTACTATGTATTCGACGTGCTACTGGCTCGTGTATACTGTGTGACGTCAGAGCACGTTGAATAATACTTGGCTTGCACTGACGTCACGGTGAGGAACCCTGGGATACCATTCGGCCATGCCGGTGCAGTGGTGCGGTCAGCCGTAGCGATCGTGCGTCCGCTGCCAGCGCGTCGCAATGGTGATCTGTGCAATTGTGGGATGCTCAAACCGTACTTGTTGGTCCAAATCAACAAACAAAAACTTCTTTCGCCTTCCGAAGGTAATCGAGCATCAGGGCGACCGCACGAAAGAGTTATGTGTGAAACGACGTAGTCTGTGGCTGGCGCGGATAAACCGCGCCGATCTCAACACCAAGAGGACCTGCATACGTGTTTGTGGCGCACACTTTGTAAAAGGTAAGCCATCGGCGTGTGACTTGGAAGCACTACGAAGAATCTCGTTTTTAAACATGCCCTTGCGTCCGTAGGCAGACCGTCCGAGCAGAAGCACTTTGTCGTCTTGTAGCTGTTTCGCCGAGAGGGACTTGACCCACCCGCTCGTGAAGTAATTATGTGCTTCGGTAGCCTTGAAAGCCTTCATCTCTTCTAGTGTCAGGAAGTTGGCAGAAAAGACGAGGTAGTTGAGAATGTCGCCGTAACTTATCTCCGGAAACAAGTCCACATCGCCGGCCGTGTCCGTGCCCGGTCGCAGTATGAAGCGGTCCTCGTTGTCGCACAGTCGCACCTTTTCCGCATACCGCACGCGTGCAGGCCCCGTAAGGTCTGAGCGGTAGGTCGCATTTAAAGGTTTTTTGCTCGCTACCAGCGGCATGCCGCAGAAAAAGCGCCAAAAGCAATTGCTAGCTCAGCAGCAAACGCGTGCGCTCCCCTAACTGCTCACGCGGCAATGCCGGCACCACTGCGCCGACTGCACCAATGTGGCTACCGCCGCTAGAGCGCTCGAGCGTGACGTCACGTGCAAGCTATCTAGTGGTCCAAATTACCGGAGCCCTCTACTACTGCGTCCCTTATAATCATATCGAGGGTTTGGGACGTGAAACCCCAGCGCATCAGCAATTATAGATTATTTGCATTTACCTTTTATTGCTTATATGCGATGTGTTCACATTAGTAGCGAAAGTGTGCACAGAGGAAAGAAACCGCTTGACACAAGTCTCTCGCACAAATGATTGACAGGCGCGCCGCAGGGGCGGAACTTGTGCTCATTCCGAGGTTGTAACCACGGTGGTTGTAACTTACGGCTGTAGTCCCCTGAACTTGTGACATTGTAGGCTGTCTCAACTTGTTAAGAAAAAAAAAGTGGTAAACTATTCAGAGTAGTAGGTATACTCTTCTATGGGAGAGCGTAAAGCCGTCCCGGGGACCTCACACTTGATGTGGAAGGCAGGCCTATCCAGCGCAAGAAGCGCATGGACTATGTATGTGAGCCTAACTGAAGTGTTTAGAAGAAAATTATTTACAGCATGTACAGAACACAAATGCTTCATACCATTCCAGTAACAGGGCATATACACCTTGGCACATCTATATTTCACGACTAACATCACTACGTTACAGTGAAGACATTTGCTCTAATATACATGACAATGTTGGCATATATGTACACAAGAACTCAATGCGATGTCATGATACAATGGTATAACGATACAATAGATGCAATGAAACACGATATGTAACAAATGAAATCATATAAAACAACTCAACGGGCGCTGCTTAGCACCAAGTCGGCCGAAAAATGAGTTGTATCCTTTCGTGTTCCACCTTGACGAAAGGGCACAACCAATGCCGCAGAAACTCTTGCTCCCCGAGGAAGAAAAGCTCCTCGGAGAGGAACGCGAGGATCTCTCGTCTCATTCTCCCCAGTATCGGCCACAAAGTACGCCGGCGGCAATTGGCAGCTACGACCTCACATCGGTTTCTCCAAAGGCTGAACAGCCCCGCAACTATTAACAGAGCGGAGAAGCGGCTACGCGGAAATCGGCCGTTGGACACGAAAGTTCGCACACTCCGTCCCCGAAAACCAGCATTAACCGCACGCCAAAAAAGGCGGGAAACCACACATTCCAACGTCGCATGTCGATTGGTCTCTACCATGACGCAGTTAGGGCAAGTGGAAGTGCGAACCACCTGCCATCGCTGCAACCGATCTCGCGTGGGGAGCAAGCCCCAGCCCAACCTCCAGACAAAGTCTCTGAGATGTCCTGGCAACACTGCGACAGTTATTGGTTTCCAAGCGCGGTTCATTAGAGATTGACGATGCTGGGACACCAAGGGCCGTAGAAGGGCGGCCATTGTGTCCACCACTTTAGAATCGGCCACTTCTATCTCTGGGCACGTAGCTTCCAAACGTCGGTGAAATGCCAGAAGGGCTCGATACAAAGATGGTAATTCGGTTGATTGGGGACCTTAGTTTATTTGGCTATCCGGCAAGAAGACACGTAGTGATGGCCCCAGATGGTAGCGAGCCAGTGTCTGAGCGGGCATGCCATCATTGCTTAGTATTCGGAATAGAGTGCGGAGGCACAATGTAGAAGCCGTGATGGAAACGTTGGGGAATGCAAAACCACCTTGATCTCGCGGTTGAGCTAACGCTGGACGCGATAACAATTCTGTGCCACCAGACCAAAAAAATTAACTGATGCAGCTTTGCACTCTCCTGCAGACGTGGAGCGGTGGTTTAACAGAATGGCAAAGGTACCAAAATTTTCCAAGGTACACCGTTTGAGTTAAGTATCGGCGTTCCAAGAGGGGGAATTCGAAGTACCTGGCTGCTTTGATATCAATTAGAAGAGTTTCTACAACGGATGACCAGATGCTATCCTGTATACCAAATGCAGTGAAAGTAACTCCGCGTATTGAAATCTCAGGAGACCACTGTAAAGGCGACGTGATGTTGATACGACCGCTGCGGTTGCCAATGAAAAAATACTGGCTTTTAGAAAAGTTTAAGCTTGCACCAGAGATAATACCGAAATCATGGAATGTATCAAGAGCATGCTGCAGTGACTATTCATTATGTACATATAGAGTAATATCATCTGCATATGCAGTGATCTTTACTTGAGTGTTACCGGGTAGAGGTAAGCCACGAATCTGCGGGTGATGTTCAACGGCCCTTAAGAAGGGGTTCTAATGCAAGGATAGAAAACACTGGGGAGAGGGGGCACCCTTGACGGACCCCACGCGTGACTCTAAATGCGTGACTCTCACGGGAATCTAATGTTGAATTCCGATGGCGGAGTCGGTGCAGCCAACCGACTTCGCGAGCGAGCACTCGACTCTGGCGTAGAGCAAATCCTCCAAATCCGCCATCGGAACACAACCCGCCCTGCTGGAGCAAAGCGGAAGCTGCCGCGTTACCCAGGATACCTTGCGCGTGGTCTTTTCCGCTGTCTGTTTACCACGTGGCTTACCAGCATCGCCGCATCGTTCGTTTGCTTGTTCAGCGCTATTCACCTGTGTGGAATGGATATCACGCCAAGCGTGCAACAGCTATTGTCCACGATGTCTGCTGTCGCTATCGAGTAGCAGAAGCATTACCGCACGCTTTGCTGAGGTAGCCGAGCCGTCCATGCCGTCCGTCATTGTCAACACAACTTGCGTGATGCTTGCGCGGCTGGTGCGGCACCAGCCGTGCCCCCAAGCAGGCAAACGTGTTAAAGGGAATGCGTCACGCTGAGTTCCGGTCCACTCCACCGATTTCGGCGGAGCAGTTTTTCCTGCGCAACGGAGGGACTCCCGCTCTGAATCCCCTCCTGCTCTCTCATTGGAACTTTTGACTCTCGCTCTCACTCTGTCATTGGAACACACTTGCTCTGAAAGGAGCAGAAAAACTTGCTCCGACTTCGCCATTGGAATTCAACATAAGTAAAGGGTACTTTCTAAATTAGTGTACATCGCGTGGATGAGGTCAATGAACTTATCCGGGAATCCGTATGCATGTAAAGCATTTAGTATGTAGCCATGTTCTATGAAATCAAAAGCTCTCTCTTGATCTAATGAAACCAACAGTCCTTGCGCACATCGGCTAGTGGTGTATTGAATGATGTCACGCGTTAACCACGTATGGGTGTGTATTTCTCTGCCCGGAACAGAACAGACCTGGTGGGGAGCAATTAATGTAGGAAGAAATGAACTGATTCGGCGCACCAAAATGTTGGCCAAGAGCTTGTAATCTACATTGAGCAGGGTAATAGGGCGCCAATCTTCTGGTCGCGTGGACATTGGGTCTTTCTTGGGAACTAGTGTTATACGGCCTTTGTGGAAAGAGGTTGAAAGTGTAATATCTTGGAAACACTTGCGAATGACGCGTGACATAGTTGGACCAATTATAGGCCAGAACTGTACATAAAACACTGCAGGGAGACCGTCAGGCCCTGGGGCCGATCCCTTTTTCATTGCGTCTAATGCGCCTTTGCTTTCGTCATCGGATGACGGTGACAGCAGGACGTCGTTTGACATGTTGGAATCATGAGGTAAATCTTTTAGCACAGGATGCGAAGAAACGGATCCTGGGTAACAGACATTAGCACCAGATTGAGCTATTGACTGAAAGTGTTGAGTGAATTCCTGAAAGTCGCGCCTACCCGCAGCAGCTGGGGCGATAGAGTTCAGCGAGTGGGCAGGCGAGCCTGGTGGACGAAGCAGAGCTCTGCGTGCATACCTTAGCACCTCAGGGTGCGCACACGGTGCACGTCTACAGCGCCAAGCTGCAACTGAGAGAGAAGAAGCGCGGATCATACGTTGGTACCGTTCAACGAGCTCCTCTTGCCATGCCCGCATTACAGTGGAAGGACTGGGATCTAAAAACTAAAGTAGCGCGAACCATAGAGTTTTTTTTAAAATTTAACTAGAGAGAACTCTGGCGTTGCGATCGTCTCAGACAAATAGTGCTGAACAAGACAATTTGTGTTGCTAGTTTTCTTTAACGGTCTGAACGCCTTAATGTGAACTTTGTTTATGATCTCACTGTAAATACTCATCCGCGTGCATTACTTTCTACGAGAACTGCGATCTCTTAATTCTAATAATTGACGCAGCTTCTGTTAGCAGAATAAAAGCTTTCTTAGCAAGGATGGTTTATTGGCCTAGTTTGTGAAGCATGTTCATTAAAATAATCGTGGCACTGAATTGACGAGGATGGGACAGAGAGTACTGTAGTCGATCACCAGTGTTTTCGTGTGTTCTCTGTCGTTCCGTCCTCGTCAATTCAGTGCCGCGCTTACCGTTATGAAAAGCTGCCTATTTTGAATCGGCAGTCACACGAGAAGGCGGTATGTTTTCGAACAGTGCAGAAACGCTGGCCTCATGCTTGCTCCCAAAATCACGTCCGCCCGTCCGTGCCCGGGCACGGTGCCAGCTGGCGGCCGGGGCGCGCCATCGGGCGCCGGTCACGTCGGTCGTGCCTCGCGTCAGACTCTTGTACAGCGCTCGCGCTTTGCTTGCGTAGCGTTGCCTGCGACCGGCGTGTCCAATCACGAAAGGAGGGGAGAAACGCGCATATCGCGTTCCATTCTGACTTACCCGGAGCCACCAAGACTACTGAGAATCTGGCTCGGACTAACCCCGTTTTAATGGGCACAGGCGTTCGGCGAACACACCTTGGCATCTACAAACGTTCTGCAATTTTCAATCGCTGACTCGAATGTGAGATCGATGATCTTCTCACTTGATCGACGTGTATGATCTTGTCAAATTCGATGTTTTGTTCCTCCCCACCACCGTCCGTGAGATTTCTTCACGTGTCCTAGCGCGGCCTTGGGAATCCGAGCCATATCGCAGCTTTACGCATCTCAACCCGGTTTCGAACTGTCTCCGTGATCGTCACATGTCGGGACTTTGTGACGTCATGATGATGTCAGCTGTTGTGCCCATCTGTGGCGCCAAACGAATTCCGTATGGTCGCGGCATCACGTGATTTTTGTTTACATCACGTGTTGACGCCGATGGTCGACTTTCGCGCTTGGTGGGGCATCTAAAGCTTTTAACTTCAAGAAAGAAAAATATATTTTAGGCCTAGCTTCCACAAGCCAATCTCCTCTGAAGCCGGTATACCTGCTCATGCTCCAGGCTCTCGATAGCAATCGCAGCATGCTCCTGTTCCTTTTTTTTTTTGCCTGAGCGTCAATATTATCACGTGACGCTCGCTCCTAGTTTTTTTACCCCTTCATGATCATTCCCACGGTGACTTAGTGATCGTGGTGCCACAGCCCGTCTAGATAAACCCACAGGCTCCATTGCAGCTAGATGGCGAGTTGGAGCAGTGGGATGACGAAAGTTATAGCGCGAGAACAACATGACGACACATAGACAAGAAGGACACGAAAGACACGAGCGCTAACTTCCAACTGAGTTTATTGCGCAGAGCACGAGTGCTCTGCGCAATAGCGCTTGTGTCTTTCGTGTCCTTCTTGTCTCTGTGTCGTCGTTTTGTTCTCGCGCTATAACTATCATCATGCCATGATTGATTGATATGTGGGGTTTAACGTTCCAAAACCACCATATGATTATGAGAGACGCCATAGTGGAGGGCTCCAGAAATTTCGACCACCTGGGGTTCTTTAACGTGCGCCCGAATCTGAGCACACGGGCCTACAACATTTCCGCCTCCATCGGAAATGCAGCCGCCGCAGCCGGGATTTGAACCCGCGACCTGCGGGTCAGCAGCCGAGTACCTTAGCCACTAGACCACCGCGGCGGGGCATCGTCATGCCATACCAACTAGCCCAAGCTGCCACACTTCTAAGGAACAGTGGGTTTTACGTTCGTGTTTGAAACTTTTAGTTAAGCGCGCCGAATAACACTGACAAGACGTGAACAGGCCGTTCGATGATGCATGTCGCTTGTGAAGATGTTGTAAGAGACTCCACTTACCCGACGCGGCCGTGCTCTCGGCAGCGCTCCTGGGCACAGCCAGGTCCAGGTAGCTGAGCGTTCTCTTGACGGGCTGCGGCTCTCGACCCGGCGTCCGCGCTCCGTCTGGGCTGGACGAGTAGTCGACGGGAGTGCCCGGTTCGCTGACGCAGGCCGAGTAGCAGGCGCGAGGCGCGAGCGTACCTGCCGTGACGGCCTTGTACTGGACCTCGGGCATGCCTGCGCTAAGTCCAACGTGGTCGCTACTTTTTTAGAGGAAATACTATATAACATGCAGAGAGATATGCCGAACCAAAGAATAAAACACAGAAGCGTGCGCGCAGCCTGTGATATAAAGCTGGACTAATGGTGGAGCTTGTGGCTTACGTTAATTGTTCCTTCTAGAAGCCCCACTTCGTGGTGGCTATAGGTTTGTCTAAGCATTGCGACACTTGGTGGCTATGTGGAGCGTAGAACTGTATTGCTGGGCGTCGTGATTTACTGAAGCGAGTGACTAATTAATATGCTAATTAGGTCGGTCTTAACTGGCACGTTCTTATTTAGTACGGCGTCTATTACCTGTATCTCAACTAGCGTAATTTCAATTAGCATGGTAATAATTAGCGCTTTTTCGGGAAGGTCTTAAACGCAGTTTTATTCAGGCACGCAACCGCCCAGCCCCCATTTGCCCTACAATGAAGGTTTGGGGGCAAGGAAAAAAATAATATCTTGAAGGACGTTTGAGCCTCACCTTTGAAAGGGGAACGCGAATGCGTAGTCGGGCCCCCCCACGCATCGCCTTCCCAACTTCTAGCCTGGCTTCTGCTCTTCAACCATGCTGCAGCATGGCAGCACGCTTGAAAATTGCAGTGCTGTGTTCACGCACAAAGCACGCACGACAAGAACACTCGCATAGGACGAGCGTATACCAGCAGTGGTGGCAGGTATTCTGTGATTGAGCTGCACGCTAAAAAAGTTCGCGAACGTGGCCACTGCAGCGAGCGAAGTGACCTTCGTGCGCTCTGTAACTTGACGCGCACTTTCCAGTCAGAACACAAGACGTGCAAATAACCACCCCGCTCGAGATGAGCGCGCGCGCCTCGTTTGGCCACGCCCCGTAGTGCACTATGGGCACCGTGCAGTCGAGTTTTCCAACTTGACTGCAGCGCGAAAACGCAATACAGAACAGGATCCGCGTGTCTTCCTCCCTGCATGAGCGAAAAAATTGTAGCAGAGCTACACGGAGGAAGCGTGCGTGCATGCGTCTGTTTTCCGCATGCCCCTATAGCGGCCAACGTTAGCGAGTTTGCAATGAGCTAGTTCCTGTAACGCGGCTCCCTCTGGTCAGTGTACAGTGCATTCACAGGCGCGTGCGCATCGCAGTGCACGGGACAAAGGCCCGTAAAGCGCGCCCTCTACGCACTTCGCCTGCAATTACCGAGAACACGCTTAACTCCGTGCTCCGTGTACCGCTAGCGGTAAATGGCGTATGGAAATCACTTGCCGTTAGTATGTTAAAGAACGCACGCTCTTGGAGGTTCGATTCCAGGCGATGGAACTTTGTCTCCTAGTTTTTTTTTCTTTTTCATCTGTTTACGTACATTATACAACGTTACACTTGCGACGGAACTACGTCAGTGAAGTATTCGTGGACCCTCACATAAAACCCTTTTACGTAAAAAAAGAAAATGTGGGCAACCTGTGGTGCTGGACCCATATTCTTACACCGTACCTGCTACATTTATTATTTTCTTTCTTTTTATTTATTTATTTATTTCTTCTTTTCTATGACGAGGCCGAGGCCTTTCCCTCCCCGGTTGGGAGTGAAACGCCTCCGATTGGTAGCGGAGGTGGTGTGACGGCGCGCCTATTCTCAACTCCCGAAAACGCTCCGTGTGCTGGCAACATTGGTAGAAAGAAACAAAGGTGGCTACGCCTAACAGGTTCGGTGCTTTCGCTATGTGGTTTCGTGAGTTTTGCTTGGCTCTGTGCTGAAGTTTCTTGATTGTGGCGTCGGATCATGTCACGTCGTCGAGGGTGATAGGTTGCTGGCGTTGGACCGCCTCATTAGCATCGGCATGAAGAATTTCACTGGCGAAACAGCGGAAAAATCGAGCCACTTCGGCGAACGGCATCACATTTACTTCAAGTTGAAGAACCTGTCAAGCGTGCTCGAGGTTGAAGATGAAAAGTGCTCATGCATGCGCGTCTTCTCGAAAAGTAGGGCACTTTCGCGCTGCGTTGCTACACTGCTACAGGCAAGGCTTTATCAGCTTTCAAAGTAACTATACGTTGCGACTCGGGCTGCCGATTGCATGCATCCCATTGAGTTTCGTTGTGCCGTCAAAAGACGCATGTCGTTCACTTGATTACATAGCGGAGCTATGCCTGGGCCAGCGTATCTCGAGATAAGGCAAGTCGTAGTTCCAATTTTTAATAGGAGTGCTACTTTCTTTCCGTTCACCGATCCACGTTATTCGGTCTCTAATGAAAAAGGTCGTGTGCTTACGAACACACGCTTGTTCGTGTTGCCAGTTGATGATATTGCCACGTTCCATTTCCCAAGTTTTTGTTATCGTCCCAAAACACCACACGATTCTCAGCGCAAACCACGCCTGCAGTTTTCGAGAAGGTTCCGGACTGTAGTAGATCATTTCAATAAGATCACGCCCACTGTGCGAACGGTACAGATTGTTCTGGAACCTACGCCACCGCCAGGGATAACGCTAGAACATTCGACGGCAAGAGTATAAATGCCGACGCGCTTCGCCGCTTGTCAGTAGTTGATCGACGGCCGACGCTCCGTTCGCCGCTATCAGTCCAAGACTGCTACTGTAATCGGATTTTCCGTTTACCGGGCTCAGGTTCACCCAAATAAACAGTTAAATCCTAACACGAAGTCTCCCGTCTTCGGCCACGTCACGACCTTGTGACAATATTCAAAGCAGATAAAGGCACGCACACTACGCCTGCTAAGAATGCACGGACAAGGACAGAACGCGGCCCGGAACTTGCAATTTTCAGTGTCTGTCAACTAGAAACGACTTCCCTTTTCTTTCGACGAATGTATGCGTAAGCCCGAACGACCACGCCTGTAAACGTAATGTCCAAGCGGATCGGCTGATTGAGCCCCGTAAGCTGCATAGCTACCGCGGCCACCGTGGGAGGCCGCCACACGTCCACACTCCCTCCCGATCACTCTGAAAGTAATTTACGGCTTAGGGCTCACCCGCTTAGGGCTCACTCGAGCTTAGACTAAAACATTTCCTGAGCTGGACTCACGGACTCTACAAAATTTTCTTCAGTTGGACTCAGTCGAACTCGAGCTCACCAAAATATTTCTCACTCGGACGCTCTCAAACTCGTGGTTTGATCTGAATCTGAGAGAGCCTAAGTGAGTCGACTCATCAGTGAGTTCCTCGACCTATGGCCAAGCGTGCTGACGAAAGGACGCACCTCCCCCTCGTAACTTCCTTCCCCTTTGCCATCCCTCCATGTTTAAATTCTAGCGTGCTCGTCGGAATTAGGTAAGAGAGAAGACAGTCACAGCGTGCTACAGATCCGCAACTCTTCTGGCAATTGACGGATTGTAAAGTTCGTTTTCGGAATGGATTCTTTAATGAAAACATCCGACGATTACTGGGAGAAGTGTAGCAGGACCCATAGAGTTTCCCACAATACTTACTAGAGGGAACTCTGGCGCTACTGTCTATGGGAGTTGCAACACACGACGCTTCAGCGAGCATGGGAATGATGGGTAGTACACACATTTGTCTAATTTTCGTACTTACTCTGGCCTGCTTCTGGCTCCGTGTGTGTTCGTGTGGCTTGGAGCTGTTTTTTACGAAAACATAAATTAGCAAATCTTCACGGTTTGCGCTTCACAACCTTATTCTTTTAAGCTTACTATTTCGAATCAAGTCCCTAAGTTCAAAAGGGTTCGTTATTTCTATCAAAACAAAACCGTAACCAGTAATAAACGAAGCTGCAAGTAGGATTCGCTGCCCGCAAGTACGAAGACTAGGCAAACGTGTGCACTAACCATCATTCCCATGGTCGCTGAACGATCGCAGCGCCAGAGTGCCCTCTAGTTAATTTTGGGAAGCTCTATGGCAGGATCCCTGGAAAAGGGTCATGAAAGGGCGGTTACTTCGAAGCCACCGTGCTTCGCGCTTACTTAAGGATCTCTGTCGTGACGACGAGGACGACGGAGGGACGGGGTGCTTTAGGTAGCGTTGTTGCTGCTCGCGGAGTCTCCCGAGTGCGGCCTCGAAATCCGCTCTCCCTGCTGTCGTGAGGATGCTGTGGCGGGGTGCCGCTGGCGACCCCGAGCTGACCGGCATGCTCGACGGTCCCGGAGAGCCGCCAACTGCGGACTTTGAGGGCTCCTCCGGTGTTTGCGGTAGTTGCTTCCCACCGTAAGTGGCCTTCGCGGGCAGGTCCGTGCTTTCCTTGCTCGGAGAAAGTGGCGGTGAATCTGACGAGGCCATGGACTCTGGTGGACTCGGGAACCTCCTGGTTCTCGAGGGAAGACTTAGAAATAGAGACAAAGAAAAGTGACAAAAGCGACAGCGTCTCTTATGCTTTCGGTCTTTTTTCTTTGCTTTTCGGGGTGTATTCGATACTTTACGTACACACTCTAAAAAAAGTGCGAGTAAAAAGGGTGTGTTTTTATCCCACAACAATAATCGTCATCGATATTGCGTTCCATCCTTGCGCTATCGCCCCGCGCCCGGTACATTCCGGTCACGATCGACATGCCCATTATCAGGGTTACATTGCATTCTCGATAGCAAAGTGACCAGTGCCGAGTTTTCAAGAAAGAAAGCGTACGCAAGCCTGATGACGATTATTGTTGTGGGACAAAAAGACACCCTTTTTGCTCGATATTTTTTAGAGTGTAGTCGGCTAAATAAAGAGCTAAGCGGACAGAGGCCATCCTAAAGGCGCCCTGCAACACTTTGCTGAGCTCTGATGGAAATTTCAGTATTGGCGCATGGCAGCGAATCACATGCCACAAAATATTTCAAAAATCTGTCTCAAGTAGAAGTGATGTTACAGCGATTTGTCGCACGCTTCTTTTTTGACTGGTACGTGCGAGTGCGCTCAAAGCTACGCAGATAAAAGGTTCAAAAGTGGGCAAGAAGGTGCCTTCGTCGGCACGTGTCATGACCTTGAGCAATTTCTTTTTTTTTTTTTTGCTTCTCTAGAAGCGAATCACCTTAGGCCCGCACCTCGCTGTGGCAGCTCCTTGCGCCGGGCAAGTGCGCCGAGCAAAACAACTGGTGCGCCGCTCTCTGCAGATGGCTCGCGCTAAGACGCGCGCGCCGCGCATCACTCGCTCAGTCTTTCCCGCCACCGAGCGCTGAAAACGTTCTCCCTACCCTCAGCCCACCCTACCGTCTTCCCGAAAGGCAGCAGCGAGACCTGGCGCTTAGTCGTTTGCGCCCCATTTCTAAGGACCTTCCCTCATTGGCTGTATTCGTACAAGAAACAATTGCAAGCGTTCTTTTTTATCTGGAACGTGTGACTTATCTTCAGGGCAATTGCGAGTGCTCGAACGGGCATGTGGCGACATCCCGCGGCGGCTAAAATAAGTATGCATCTCACCATGCTCAATTCAGCCAACAGCGATGACCTTGGCTGTGTGACGTGGTCGTTTGCGTACGTGGCATCATTTGTAGAGATCTAGAGGGACAAATTTCTCGGCTGACTAACAGTGTAAATTCTAAATTCCAGGCGAGGATCCGTGCAATACGCCGCAGTGATTGTTCATGTTCTTAATAGTTCCGCATCTTTGCAACAGTTTTCATGATCTTCTTTTTTACTGTTTTTTTGCGCTTCATTCAGCTATTTATAAGTGCTTTCTTGACAATAAAATTTCAGTTAGAAGTCAGTGCTTGTCCCGTGTGTTTTCTGTCCACGGCCTTATGTTATTTCAGGGCTGTTAACCATAAGAATTAACATATACTGTACCTACGAGCATCGCTAGGTCCTACATAAAATGTGGGCACGAGCCCTATTTTTTTCGAGCAGTCGTTCCGTTTTTAGCGTTGGTAATACCGGATTTGCATCATTGTAGGGCGCCCATTTTGACAAGACTTCGAATCCTTAGGGGAGGGCGGGTTGACCTAAAGGGACACTAAAGTCCAATAACATTTTACGTCAGAGTGAAAGCTCAATGCATGACATTTCAAACGACAATATTATCAACAACAGTTTCCTATTTAACTAGAAATTAAAGTGAATGCACAAGAACACAAGCGCCACAGTAGGACATTTTTAAAATGATCCCAATGACATCAGACGGACCGCCCACAATTAATCACTAGTGATCGATCTAACTGCAATAAATAAAGAACCTTACGTACATCAAGATACGCAATAAAATGCTACTTGTTCGTTTCTGTTTGATTCATGAAAAAAAAAAAACAACGGACGGTATTATGGGGAATGGCGCGAGTGGTTCAAAATTTTAATTTTCGCGTGGTTACACGGGACAGGTGGTGCTATCTAGCGGGGTGTGGTTGAAACAAAACTGTATTCAATCTCGGAGCCAATGGAGAGAAATTGATCAATGGCCGTTGCTGCTGCTGTGGCTCCCGCTGGTTTCGGTCGGCTGATACTAGCGCAGTTAAGCCGGGCAACGTTGTGCACGGCATCAGTGACGTGAGTCGGTCCGGTTAGTTCGCCTCTTGAGGCGGGAAATTTAAGGGCGTTAACCCGATGCGGAGCACTAAAACGTGATTTCATTTCAAAACAGGCCCTTCCTTGGCACAAAAGTAAGACTACGAGATTTCTGGACCGCCATTTCAACAATTAACCTTGACGTAAAAGGTCCCCGAGATGTTTTTTTTTCACATTACGTTTTTGATTAGACGACTACTGTAGCAAGTCATTGGCACCAGAGTTCAATCGAAACACTGATTATTAACGCAGCTACGAGCACTAAGAAAGTACCCTCCTGCTCCACTCCGCCTTTCACCCTCCACTGCCCTAAACTCTTCCTTTGAGCGCTCGGGGCTAAGCTCCGCCTTCACGGAGCCTTCGTCACGATGTGACGTGAGACCGCGTACGCGTGAACCCCACCGCCGATCCGATACCGGCAGTCTGTGCAGCGCGTTCCACAGCCAATCAGATCAGCTGGACACGATGACGTCAGTGGGGCAGAGCGTGTCGCTTGGTGTATGGGTGGTTGAACGCGCGTTTGGCTGAGTCGCAGTGATCTGGAGCGATTCGCAGGTTTAAAACGTTGTAATAAATCACAGAGTTTACGCAGAGATCTCAAATCGGTCTCTGAATTACCCTTGGGCCTTGTTCTACCGGTCCAATGTGTTTGTAAAAAATCGTCAAAAGCGTGTCAGGGTCTCTTTAATAGTTGACTTTAGTGTCCCTTTAAAATTGAAACTTAAACAAACAAGAAATCAGGCACACTGCGGTACTGTTACGACATTGTTTACGTTCCGGCTCTACCTGTCATATGTATACTTTCTTACGTACAAGCCGCTACATCACCAACGATTCGCGGAAGATTTTCTGAAAATGATTCCTGCGGATTTCCCCGAATATAGCTGCTCGGCATAGCTATGAATCACTGCCGTGTACACACTTTTGCACATAAAAAAATTGAGTTTTTAAAATTTTTATTCATATCGTAAATAAGTTTGCTTCATAAAATGCGCTCGCGTTTTTTGTTGTTGTTGTTGTTGTTGTTCTGGCCATGCGATATTCAGATAAGGGGGGGCGGGGGGGTGCTGTCGAAGGCCTACATTCGAAAAAAAAATATAAATTTCTGTAAATTTGTTATTTCAAACTGACCACACCAACTCTCTTTGGTTTCTCAAGAGCGCATAACTATAGCGGTTCACGAATCACATAAAAATCGCCACCTTTTGAAGAATAGCCGTCGGCTGTGGCCCCTTTACCGCCTTGCGGCGTCGCCTGCTGCGGGTCGGCGGCTGCAGCCGAAACCGAGCGAGTCGCCTCCTAGGCGATGACGTCGTCGACTCCCGGCATGCCCGGCGGTCCTCCGAAGACGCGGGCCGCAGCCTCCATCGTGGCTGCGGTCCGGGACGGCTCGGCGCCGCGATACGCCGTTCCATTCTTCTTCTTGGTGGTGATGATGATGATTACCGGAGCAATGGATCAACCCACCACGGGGGGATCGGCCACGAAACGTGCGCCAGAGGAACTTGTGAAAATATGAAATAAAAATCAAGAAATAAAAAAGAGAGAGACAGATAACAAAAGAGGGGAGGGGAGGATATGCGAAAGAGATGATCTACAGGGAAACAAAACATTTTCATAGTTTTGTTGTCTTTTAATGCAGTGCTACCTACAATATTGTTGAACAACTGAAATAGTCCCCCATTGTGGGTCATGACTACGATGCTCGGCTGCTGAACAGAAGGTCGTGGGTTCGATGCCGGCCACTGTGGTCGAATTTCGGTGGAAGCGAAGTGGTTGAGGCCCGCGTATGATGTCCAGTGCACCGTAAACAGCACCAGATGGTCGAGATTCCCGATAACCCTCCATTACGGCGTCTCTCATAATCGTATCGTTGTTTTGGTACGTAAAACCTGAGATGTTAATGTTACACAATTGAAATATTATATATAGATGAGGTTATCAGATAAGCGAAAAAGAATATTTTAGATATATGGATAATATCAAGATTACATTATGTTTGGTTCATTCATGTAATAAAATGCAGAAGCATAAATGACCGTGTTTTACGGAGGCCCAGGGCCAACGCTCCCAGGGTGAGTAATGCCTTTGTGGAAACCTTGAGTACACTTTTCGGCTTTGCACACGAGCTTCGCCGACGGCTTTGAAATGTTTCTCATATCTTTCCTGCCTCTCTGCCTGCCCCGATTATGCTTGAAAGGTGGCCCTCATTTTTTTCTTCTTTTTGTCAGGACGAAGCAGTATCGAAGTTCATCATTGACGTTATGTAAAAACGAGTGGAATTTTCTTCCTCGTAAGGTCATCCGCATAACAGCTGCTTGAATCTCGATGTTCTGGGTTATTTGAGTAGCGAGTAGCATTGCTAAACTTGTTGCTGAATGCCGTTGTTTTTACGCGACAGCGTTAAAGAGCTCGTTCCTGCAGAAATTTCGCTGTCTGTGCCGGCGTCGTCGATTGTGAGCTAAAAAATATCGTGTCCGTGGCCAGAAAAAATCGAGAAAGACGCAAATAAAGTGAAGGTCAATTTCAAGTTCGAGTGAGGATTGAAACCAGGCCGTCTTCGTGGCAAGCAGGTGTTGTACCACAGAGCCACGACAATTGTTGAAACTGCTCTAGAAATCACAGCATATCCGCGGAGTGAATGATGATGAGTGGGGCGAAACGTCCATCTGTCCGTCCGTCCGTGCATGCGTTCGGTCGCGTTCGAGAATGAAGACGACACCGACGAGACGCGAGCCAAGGAAGCCGAGTGCAAGCGCCTTCAACGTGTCCGCCGCTCTGCTTCGTCCATACCCCACCAATGATCTGCCACGTATGGTGACTATCCGGGAGAGTGCGAAAGGCACTCGTTTTCCGCGCACTCAGGCAAAGCGCGCGCAGCAGCCAATCGGAGATCAACGGCAGAGTAACGCCATCTAGGAAATGAGACGAGAAATGGTCATCCATTTCTTTTGCCTTCTTTTGATGATGATGATGATGATGATGATGATGATGATGATGATGAACCTTCAGCTTTGCTGGCACTCGCCCACAAAGAGGGATCGGCCAAGAACCGGGAGCAGGATCAAGTGTGCTAAGTCAGGCATTCAGGTAGTCTCGTAGCCGTAAATAATAACAATAGACTAACAAAGTAATCTTTTTGTTGCCATTACGTACTCGCACACAGCAGAGAAAAACCTCCTTGTGGCTATAACCGAATGTAATCCTTCCGAAGGATAAAATTAGTTCCACGTTTATTTTCTTTCTCGTCTCTTCTTCTCTTGGTTACCCGTGACATGGTTAGACTAAGAGGAGCTTCGCCCCTGAAATGAAAAAAAAAAATATACTGTTTGGATGTTATGTACTGGAAGGGGTCTACTTTAACATATTGCGTGACCGATTCGTAGAATCGCGCCAGGCGTGAAAAGATGGAAAACTGAGCGACGACTGGGTGTTTTGAAAGCCAATCAATTAAAAAGCACTCGGCAGAACCACCGACAAAATGAACAGCTGCGTAGGTTCACGTGTTGTCATACGGTCGCGTAAAAGGGTCCTTCGCTGATTCGCGAAATCAATAATTATGGCGTGGCGGGCGCTTCACAACTGCGCTTGTAATACGCAATCAATGGCGCCTTAAAACGGCCAATGTTGCTCGCACAGGCTCTCGCTTTTTCGCAGCATGTTTGAGGCACGTATACCGAGAACCGAAGCACGTTAGCAGTTCAGAAGGAGATGCACTCGAGGACCGATTCCGCTATCTTGATCTAGTCCTGGAGACGAATCTCGAGCGTGTTCCAATCTTTTTTTCGAGTTAGAGGGGGGTGGGGTGGTGCGGAGGTAACTATACCCCATGTATCTCAGTGCATGCGTTTGTATATCTGCGTGCATAACTACACGCGCAAAACAACAACAAAAAAGTTCGGCAGGGGGGAACTTAATTCCCCCTCTCTCCTTTGGTCACGCCACTGCCGCAACAGATATCCTGTAAGGAAAATTCGTCGCCATCTCTCTCTTTCTCTCTTTTCGTCTATGTTCGTGAAGACTGCTTCTACATTTTCTTGATAACCCGTTCTTCCGAGAGCAATTTTCTGGACCGCCGCCAATGCCGGTAGCGCAGCGTCTCACGTCAGTGCCTCTACGCATACTCGAGGATCATCTTAAGTACAGATAAATGTAACTGCTGAACAACATCCCTTTCTTCTTTCCTTTTTTTTAGAGGTGGCCCTCTCTCTATTAAGCCCGCTCATCTTCCGGCATGATTGCTGCTGCTCGCGTCTTTAGGTGGCTTCCTGCTTTACCGGCGTCTTTTTTTTTTTTGAGCGGTGGTATGGGTACATAAAGGAGACCATTAATCACGTCCGTAATGACTGCCGGTCGTTTATCGGAAGTGACGTCAGAAGGAGGAATAAAAACGCGACGAAAGGAGTAGCTAGTTGCCGCTCAGGGAAGAGCGGATGGCAGCCAGGGGGCGTTCTTGCATGCTGGCGTACTGAAAAAAAAAAGAATAAAATATGGATGTGCAGTCTAGTGGGAGCCATTACCGTGACAGGCCTTGGAAATGAGAAACCCAGGCCTTGGAAACCGGATAAGGTAGTGCAAGAAAAAACGATGTTTATAGGTATATGAACTGAAAAAAGAAAGGTATAGGACAGAAATTCAAGGGAAGCAAAAGGGCCCTATACGGATGCGCGAAATAAGAGTTGCCAAACGAGTATTTCGTGAACATTTTTAACATAATCGAAAGAAAAGTGAACTGCGAAGCAAGATATATCAAATAGATAGACAGGTGGAGAAAATACACACTCACGCACACACAGGTAATAGGGTAGGGTGTGGTAAAATTGGACACCGGGCAAAATGGGACATGTTGACATTGCCTAACTCTGTAGGTAATCAAAGAAATACTTTTTTTGCTTCTCTAGTTCAGCGATGGGTGCTGGCAGTTGTCTACCTTTTTATGTGTAAAAGTTTCTCATTGCTCACACCGTTCGCGTAGGAAAAATTACGCGGCTGGTGTCAGCGTGTTCGTTACACGTTAAAAAGAGGCGAAACTCTGCTCGGCCAAATTTTTTGGATCCGTGCATGAAGCTACTCCGACTTCAGAAGAACAACTTACGTATTCATTCTGTTACTTTATACTACGAGCTACCTATTGCCAAAAGTTTGTTTCATTTGATGCGTGGCGCCAAAACGAAAATGTTTTTGAATTCGGGCATGTGAGAGAGACGAAACGCGACAAAAACATCCAAATGCCTTAGAGAGCGTCTTAATAAGTGAACCATCCTCTCTTACTAATGATTTGGTAAGAACTTTATTGGAAGTCCGGCAGAGCTTTCACCGACCGGTCCTTAGGTCTCCCGCATGGGGACGTCAAGACCTTGCCTGACCGCCGCCTCGCGGGCCTGCTGGACGGCCCAGAGTTGGTCACCGATGCTAGGGCTGCACAGGGCAGTGGCCAACCGCGGCGGAAGGGTTTCGGATTTAGCACCTTGCGGATTTCTAGCACAGTCCGAGAGCATGTGATTTAATGTGGCAACCTCACTACGGCATATCTTGCATATATTCGTCGGATATATATTGGGGTATAGTCTGTTAATGATATATTTTATTTTTTTCTTTAGCAGGGTTATGACGTTCAAGAAAATATTATATAGAGCTTCACGAGCGGGAAATGACATGAAAAATTGCCCCCGCCTCTCCGAAGATAATCGTAAGGAAATGCGAATGCATTTCTTGCTCCGAGAGTACGCAGTGTAGTGATTTTAATGACGTAAATTAATGACGCGACGAGCGTTTGTACCGTAACCATTTATTCACACATTCATAAGCCAGTGAACGGTCGAGAGTGAGGCGCGCGCGCTTCACTCCATTTGTATACACGTACGAGTGAGTGAACGGGAGAGTGGGGCGCAGAGAGGAGAGAGAGTGAACGGTGAGAGAAGGAGGGGCGAAACGTTGCAACTACCCTCTCGTATATTTACGAGGAACTCTATGCCGCCGAGCTCCCGCGATGCGAGCGCCCTAACACGCCAGAGCGTGCTCCTCTTCTCCACTCTAGAGGGTAAAGCCATGTCAGCCCATCCATCCATCCATTCTCCCTTACTCCGCCCGCACCACCTGCTCCGGTTGTTGGGGGCATAGAGTTTCCTAAAATTAACTATAGAGGGCACTCTGGCACTGCGATCATTCAGCGACCATGGGAATGGTGGGTAGTACACACATTTGCCCAGTCTTCGTACTTGCGGCTTCATTTATTTGCTGGTTACGGTTCCGTTTTGAAAGAAAGATTGTAACCCTTTTGAACTTCGTGATCTGATTCAAAAAGGTAAGCCTAAAAGAATAAGGTGGCCAAGTGCCACCGCTGAACTTTCGTTGATTTTTGTTTCGTGAGAAAACAGCTCCAAGCCACACGAACACACACTGAGCCAGAAGCAGGCCAAAAGTACGAAGATTAGACAAATATGTGTACTACCCATCGTTAACATGCTCGCTGAAGCGCCGTGCGTTGCAGCTCCCGTAAACACTAGCGCCAGAGTTCCCTCTAGTGTATATAGGAAACTCTATTGGTTAGGGGCGACAGTAAGCGTGCGCTCCCGAAGGCTGTTGCTATGGGAGAGAGAGTGAGAGCGGAGGGATAACACCTGCCGGCGCGCGGACACCGACAGACGCCTGACATGCCCCTAGTACTAAAAATCTATTCGCATTTAAAACACTGACAGCTGTCGAGGACAGGGCTCACTTCATTCGCGCTACATCGAGGCTGTTAGCTAAGAATAATAATAAGTGGGGTTTAACATCCGAAAACGACGATATGGTTATGAGAGAGCCGTATAGTAAACACAGCCGTATAGTAGTTATGGGCTCCGGAAATTTTGACCATCTGCTTTTCTTTAACGTGCACGACATCGCACAGTACACGGGCCTCTACCATATCGCTTCTATCGATATGCTACCGCCGCGCCCGGGGTCGAACCTGGGACCTTCGGGCCACTGTTCCACCGCGGCGAACTAAAGAGCGCTGGTTATGTACGTGAAAGGTTACGAGTGAAAAAAACGTCAAAGGAGTTTTTTTTTATCAATTATATGGACACTCGGCTGGATTTTGCCGTCGACGTTGGCGTCGCCGTCACTCACTGTATATGTATACGTATCTATATATATGAAAATGCAAGAAAAAATCAGAAAAACACTCCCGCACGCGGAATTTTTTTCGGAGGATGCACTGGGGGGAGGTGGCGTAACCTTCTTATGTGATACCGGCAGCCTCGCTTCATTTTTTATTATTTTTGTTTATGTGCATGACTTTGCGGGGCACTGTTAGTCCCGTTTTTTTTAAAATTTTTGACTGTACATGATCTTGAGAATAACAACGCAGAATTTAACAATCCCACCACCCCCAACCTCCACGCACATACACAAATGAAACTAAAAGACTGCCTCGGTAGCATAGTGTTTACTTGGCTTGACTGCCGAACCGAAGATCGAGGGTTCGATTCCCGTCGCGGCGGTAGCACTTCGATGGAGGTGAAATGGCAGGCGCCTGTGCACTGTGTGCGACGTCATTGCACGCCAAGGAGCCCCACGTGGCCGAAATTTGCGCAGCTCTCTGCAACGGCGTCTCTCATATTCATATTGTATTTTCGGGATGTAAAACCCTACATATTATTACCGCGGGAGACTGACCCCCGTTTTCACAAACGCTCATCGACTCCACCTTCACCCTTCGCTTGACGGAGTTGAGCACTGTGCCACCAATCGGGTGAAAATGACGCTGCGCTGCTCAAGAATCGCAGCAGAATATTGCTGATATCCAGTGACTTGCCGTACCTAGAGATGGCGCTCCCATCGGCTTTCTCAAGGGAAGGCGAAGCGTTGAGTAAAGGGAGGTTCTAGAATAGGGGGTATGAGACGTACAACACGGGCGCAACTACCGCGCCCGAGTGTATCTATCAACGTCGAATAATTGTATACCGCTGTGGCGCAGTGCCTGTCCTCAACCCAGAAAAATGGACTATAGGTGCTTCCGTGCGCTCGCGAACCAACTTTTTGACAATAGACGTTGAAGTTCTCTACCTGAGGCTTCGCGTGACAAAATCAATTTAATGCACTATAAAGGAGATTTATTAAGCAGAAAGGTTGATGCTTGGAAGGCTTGGAAGGCGATGCACCAGCCGCAATTTCCGAGCTCGAGCCGCTGCTGCACACTCGATGCTGCTGCCTCTGCGCCGGAGTACTTCCTCTTCTTTACAATGGCCCCACGGAGAAAAAAGGAGCCATCCTGGCGACTTAGTCCTGTGCAGGCGGCGTTGAACCGTGGTATTGCTTGAGCCTCTGGACGTGTACAACCTCGCGGTTGCGACGTCGCAAGTCTGATGGTGGCGTAAGAGGCTCAATGAGGTAGTTTACTGGCGAAGTTTGTTCGACAATACGAAATGGCCCATCGTACTTTGGCAGAAGTTTGGAAGAGAGCCCAGGTGTGCGATGCGGCACTGACAGCCATACAAGAGAACCCGGAAGAAAAACGGGAGTTGAGGTCTGGGCATCATGAATTGCTTTTTGCCTGTTTTGGTCATCGCAGGTAAAGCGACGAGCTAACTGGCGGCATTCTTCTGCGTGTCTGGCGGCGTCCAAGATCGGTAGGCACTCGGACGCGTCTGGTCGATAGGGCAAAATGGTGTCAATGGTGTGGGAGGGGTGACGGCCGTAGAGGAGGTAAAAAGGGGAGAAGCCTGTTGTCGCTTGCGTTGCCGTATTGTAGGCGTATGTAATGAATGGGAGAACTAAGTCCCAGTTAGAGTGGTCAGGCGTCACATACATAGATAGCATGTCACCGAGAGTACGATTAAAGCGCTCGGTAGCCCCATTGGTTTGTGGGTGGTAAGCGGTACATGTGCGATGTACAATAGCACACTCAGCGAGCAATTTTTCAATGACCTCGGACAAGAAGGCGCGGCCGCGGTCACTGAGGAGTTCTTGAGGGCCTCCATGACGCAACACAAAATGACGCAGTAGGAAAGTGGCAACCTCCTGTGCTGTAGCCGTTTTAAGAGCAGCGGCCTCAGCATAGCGCGTTAGGTGGTCGATAGCAACTATTATCCACCTGTTTCCAGTCGGAGTCAATGAAAGTGGCCCATAAATATCTATTCCAACCCGTTCGAAGGGTCGGGAAGGGCATGGTAAAGGCTGCAGTTCACCGGCGGAGGCGTGTGGTGGAGATTTTCGGCGCTGACATTCGGCACAAGAGCGGACGAAGTTGCGGACGAAGGTATACATGCCACGCCAGTAGTAGCGATGTCGAAGCCTTTCGTAGGTCTTGAAGACTCCTGCGTGGCCACATTGTGGGTCAGCGTGAAAAGCGAAACAAATCTGCGACCTCAGGGTTCGTGGAACGACGAGCAGCCACTTGCGTCTCTCTGGTGCGTAGTTACGTCGATAAAGAAGCGTGTCACGTATCGAGAAGTGTGGAACTTGGCGCCAAAGCGTTCGCGTCTTTGGGAGTTCAGAAGTGTCGGAGAGATGATTGAGGAGAGACGCAGTCCACGGGTCATTGCGTTGTTCGATAGAAATGGTGTCAAAGTCAAGCGATGACAATGTGGAATCGCAAGCGGAGTCAGCTGTGGCATTCTGGGACAGGGGGGAACGGGAAAGGGCGTCGGCTTCAGCATGCTTCCGTCCTGACCGATAAATCACGCGTATGTCGTAATCTTGAATTTTCAACGCCCAGCGAGCGAGACGGCCAGATGGGTCTTTTAACGTCGAAAGCCAGCACAGCGCGTGGTGGTCGGTCACGACGTCAAAAGAACGACCATATATATCTGGGCGAAACTTTCCAAGGGCCCAAACAATGGCCAAGCACTCCTTTTCTGTGACGCTGTAGTTGCTCTCAGCCTTGGTAAGTGTGCGACTAGCGTATGCCACGACGTATTCCTGATGTTCCGGTTTACGCTGTGCGAGCACAGCACCCACGCCTACACCACTGGCGTCGGTGTGGATTTCAGTTGGAGCTTCAGGATCGAAATGGCGTAGAATTGGTGGCGTCGTAAGAAGCCGTCGCAGGGTGGTGAAAGCCTCGTCGCAGGCAGGGGACCACGATAAGAGATCTTTACAGCTGCTGAGAAGTTGCGTGAGAGGTGATATAATAGACGCGAAGTTTCGGACGAATCGCCGGAAATACGAACACAAGCCGATGAAACTTCGAAGTTCTTTGATGGTGGCAGGTTTAGGAAACGCCGTAACAGCTCGCAATTTCTCGGGATCCGGGAGGATGCCTTCCTTGGAAACAACGTGGCCCAAAATGTTCAGTTGACGCATGGCAAATCGACATTTTTTGAGGTTTAATTGCAAACCGGCGTTAGTTAAGCAAATAAGGACGTGCTGAAGGCGACGTAAGTGTGTGTCAAAGTTAGGGGCGAAGACCACGATATCATCGAGGTAACACAAGCATATCTTCTATTTTAGTCCACGCAGGATGTTGTCCATCATTCGTTCGAACGTTGCAGGTCCATTGTAAAATCCGAAGGGCATGACGGTGAATTCATATAAACAAAAGCGGTTTTGGGGCGATCGGCCTCCGCCATAGGCACCTGCCAGTAGCCTGACCGCAAGTCTAACGAGGAAAAGAACTCGGCACCCTGCAAACTGTCCAAAGCATCGTCAATGCGCGGTAGTGGATAGACATCCTTCAGCGTGATCTTGTTCAATCGCCGGAAATCGACACAGAAACGAATAGAACCGTCTTTCTTTTTGACGAGAACCACCGGAGACGCCCATGGGCTCTGTGAAGGTCGAATGACGCCTCTGCGAAGCATGTCGTCTACTTGGTCAGCAATGACGCGGCGTTCTGTAGCGGACACGCGATATGGTCGTTGTCGCAGCGGTGAGTGGGACCCAGTGTCAATGTGGTGTTCTACTGCTAAGGCACGGCCGAGAGATGTTTGTTCAACGTCGAAAGAGTGGTGGTAGCTCTCAAGAATGGTGAGGAGTTGTGAACGCTGCGAAGATGTCAAATCTGCAGCGATGAATGGTTGAAATATGTTTGCCGACGTTGAGTCAGGCGCTGAGACGACAGCCAGTTCACAGACGGAGGTAGAAGGCACCTCATCGGGGACGAATATAATTCTGGAAGAACTGATTGTCTCGACGTGGCCAAGGCACTCGTGACTAAGTAGGGATAAGGACGAAGACTCATGATTATAAATTGGCATCGTGGTTGACCCTTCTACAAGATCGAGAGCAGCAAAAGGCAGGGGGATGGCTCTTCGGGCGACGAATATTGGAGATGGTGTGAAGAAGACCGTGCCGTCGAATATGGCGCTGCATGAAACTGGCACGAACGCAAAAGAGCATGGAGGGACGTAGGTGTCATCGCTAACGACAAGTTTAGCGGCAAACTGGGTGTCGACGGACGCTTGGTCATCCAGTGAGCAAAATTTGACCTCAGCCCTAGTACAGTCGATTACGGCGTTATGACGCGACAAAAAGTCCC